>OZ010790.1:267986127-268586127 GCA_963932465.1 Maratus speciosus
CTTGCAATTTTGAAAAAAATATAATTGGATGATTTCTGATAAAATATGGAGCTATTTTAAACGATATTTAATTTTAAATATCTATATTAATGTTACAAACAAATAAAGGCATATGAATCATTAGATAGCCAATTTTTTGTCGAGCTTCTTGAATAACGACATCGCTTTTTGCTGTATTTGTGTATTATTCAGCGATAGTGACGTTATATGCATACTTTACTGCGGATGCGAATGACGTCATTTTATATAAAATAAAAGCGTGTGTTTTAAGGGTTAAAATTGAATTATGTTTTGTACTATCTATATTTATATACACATTTTTTTTTCATCGGAGCGACACTAAATTCTGGGAAAACATAATTCCTGTTTTCTAGTTTTATCTCTAATTTTGATTTAGTTTTTGCTGGTAAAATTAGTACTTAACTTCGAAATCTACCTGCGGCTGCATGCCGAGCCGGCTGGGATTTTTTCCATTCGAATAATTTTGTATTGAATAGAACTATAGACTAAGTAATATAGATCTTGTTATGTTTCTGAACACATTTATTATTGGTAAAACGTATCAGCTTTTCTATATATTTACAAAAATGTGAAAATGTGAGATGTGTATTTTAAGTGTAAAAGAGAGGGAAAAAAATTTCTTTTCTACTGATTAATCATATAACTGATAATTGTAGAGTTTGTCGTTTTAAAACATTAAAAATATATCCTTCTCCATGCACACACAACAGATGTGCAAAATTTCTTAGGTTTATTATTATTATTATTATTATTCTCAGACAATTTAAAAAGTCAATGGATTAACATTTAGATAATTATTTTCATGTAAAAGGTTTAAACGGGTGATAATAATTAAGAAATTACATGTCAAAGCTAAATAGCGTAGTCTCTGAATAGGATCCTTTCGACGTCAAAGCAAATTCAAAGAAAATTTCCGATGGTTTTTTGATGATAAAAAACATTAATTATAAAGAATTATAGAAGAGAAGAAGAGAAAAGAAGCGGAAAGGTAAAAAGAACTCTTTTCAAATTTCCCTTTATTCATGTGCTTATAATAGTTTCCTTAGTGTACAGTACAAATAAACAAGCTTTATGTAAACGGACACCCCACAGACACTTATCAGTCTCAACTGTTGCATTACTATTTAAAATCTGCTAATAAGACTGCAGTCTAATAGAAAGGCCACTGTATGTCTAAACTCAAGAAAAGTTCCTTTCACCATGGGAATCAATCATTATCTGGCGATTAGACTACTTGCTTAATTGCTCTGTACTATTATACTCCGAGTTCCTGCTTTAGAGGAAGTCCTATCTAGAGGGATGCGAAATTTCTCCGGATATTTATCGATATCTGCTTACTTACTTTTTTTTTTTTTTTTTTTTTTTTTTTGGTTGCGAAAAACGGCATGATTAAACGTATATATAGGGCTGTCACAGAAGACTATTTTTATATTCTATTCGCAATACTATTTTTAAAAAAAAATTAATTTTGTAGCATATTACTGTTGCAGATGTTGTCAAAGTAGTATATGGGAAAAAAATTTTGTTTTTAAAAAACGGTGCAAGACAGAATTAAAAAATAGTCGCCTGTGGCACACACACACAACCCTGTATATATATATATATATATATATATATATATATATATATATATAACCATTAAATAAACATTACCGGCCACCTACAAAAACTGTGAAATTATAATATATATATATATATATAATTATTAAAAAAAATACCCAATATATTTAGTAATACACAATGCACACATATACACCAAAATCTCTTTGTCATTTTTTTTTGTTTCTTTTTTACAAAATAAATGAATGTCTTTTAGTAAACACTCTAAAATATTATATTCATTGTATGATAAGGAATAAGCAAAAATGCGAAAAATAATTATGTAAATGACTCTGCGAAACAATTTTCATTCAACACTGCATAAAAGTTTCAGATACAGACGTTGACTTTTATAACACATAATATTTTCCTTAGGTTAAATTCTTAAAACTGAAATAAGTTATATTTTAGGAAATATTGTCAATCAAAATTATTTTCACCAAAAGTTTTTCACACGCTTCCTCGTGAAAGTTTTAAGTAAGTCAATTGAAATTAAATGACCATTTTTTTGCATTGAAAATTATGATACTTATACTGTTATTATAATCACCTTACTATGATTATATAATCACACAATTTATCTACTAAAAATATTGTTAAAGCTGTTAAATACAAAAATCTCATTGTACTCAAATTATGGAGGGAGAGATGTTGTGAAGTACCAGTCAGATGTGGCAATTGCAATATGATGGAAACCTTTAGAGAATACTTTTGACGGGAAGGTGATCCGAATTACCGTTCTTATATAGTTCAATATCTTATACAGTCTTATACCTCCTAGTATGTGGAGTATAAATTTGGATCAGTAATTTTTCGATTAGCACGGAAATAATAAGTCTGGAAAAAAATTATATTTATAGCATTGCTTGTCTTATTTACACCAATAACACAAACTTTTTTTACACTACTGCTTTAAAATATTAATACCTTAATCTAGATTTTCGGCTGTTTTACCAATGAAATTTCTAGGTAGATATAATAAAATTTAGGGTAAAATAATCAGTTTGAAAATAATTTTTTTTCCCTGCAGGATTTTTAGATGTAAAAAAGAGAAAATAGAAGACAAACACTAACTATTACAACTAAATCGAAGACAAACACTAACTATTGCAACTAAATCACAACTTTGTAGTACACAAGGCTTCGGTTATATTATATTTATAATTAATAAAACTTTCAAAACGTTTGTACAATAAGATCTATTTTTTTTTTAATTTTAAATGACCCGATGTTAAAAAAAGAAACACCTTTTAGCTGCCGAAGACCGTATTATTAGGTTTGTTTGGAAATATTTTCGTTCTCATTTCGTTTCTGTTTTCAGCCCCAAAGGAGCTATTTTCTGATACATTTTTTAAATGACTTTTGTTCGAAAAAGCGTGAAATTGATAGGTGTTGCAAATCAGAAAGTATGTTATCGAAAGATGTTGATTGTTTTTTGGTACACGCAAAAGATCTTTCCGAAAATGGTATGAAAATGGAGGTTTTAAACAGAATTTCTACACACAACACCGCGAGACAAGAGAAAAACCTATCGTTATGTGACAGTTACTTATAACTCGATAAGTAATTTATTTATCAAAACATGAAAACTCATTTCTATTCCTATTCGGTTCAATAGTCAGGCCTGCCAATTTTTTGCCATTATGTTTAAAAATGTGTCACAAATTGTGTAAGAAAGTTTTGCGTTCTTGAACAGGCGATTTAAGAACTATGTTAAATATTTAAGTTCATTCAATACCGATTTTCGATACGTTTAAAATTTAAAGCGTAGTACTCGCCGTACTTTCGCTTAAATATATAAATTCAAATGAGACAGAAGTGCGTATAGGACGCCCGTTGTGAGCAGCTGAAGGCAGCATTCCAACTCTAAAGTTAAATAAATTTTCCATTTAAAAAAAAAAAAAAAAAAAGAAAAAAAAAGAGAGAGAGTCATACAAAATCGAGGGTGAACGCTACTGAAAGGACTGGGGGTCCCAGCTTTAGGAAGATTTTTGTTTATTCATACAAAATCCTCCAAAATTATTTTATGGGTAATTAAGGTTCATATCACAGTCGCGGACAAGGTCAGATGGGTATGTTATAATGATTTTAAATAATTTTACGGATCATCAAAAACACGGATTATTTTTTGTTTAAAAAAAATAATAATAATTATCAAGAAGCTTTACATGCAATGTTTAAAAAGTAGTTTGTATCAGGGCTTAATTTATATTAAAAAAAATACCGGAGCCCCAATATTCTGCGGGCGGTACCGGTACTAACAACTGTATCATTCCACCCTTCCCTTCCCCCCTGTTACTCCAATCTGCATATTTATATTTCATACATTATTTGCAAAATTTAAAGCACTCTTTTTTCTTTAGCAAAATAAAAATTTTAAATATATCTATCGGCATATACTTAGCTGTCAACTATTCCACTTTTTAGTTACCATTCCTTCCGAATAGTAATATTTTCCTAATTTCAATCTTAATTAATTGCAGAATTCTGTGATTTAATGTGGTAAGGATTATGATTCGGACATAGTGTTAGCATAAAAAAGAGATAGTTCGCAGCTATGCATTTTTATTAAAAAATGAATGAAATTTACAGAAATTAATATTTATATGCTGAAAATCGGAACAATTTATTTTCCATTTCCTATAAAAGGTGCATAACTTAAGCTATAATCGATTCTTTCCGCATTAACAATCTTTTGTGGTGAGTCACTGAAAATGAGATTAAATTTAAAATTTCACACAGTCATCGGAAAGATTCAACGCTTATATAGAAAAAGAAGAAACACAGATCGATTGCTTTCTATCAGAATAGTGTTGGCAATTATATCTACTCAGAATTGAAAGTGACTTCGTAAATGCGAAGAGCAGAGCCTTAGCATGGGCAGCGTTCATGATACAAAATAAATAGAAAAATCCCTATCGTGATTTTTATAATCATATGCAATAGAAAACAAAAAACCTCAAGCCAACGGCTCGTTGGCTAAAAACAGAAAATATTCTTTTCAAGTTAGCTATCTAAAGAAAAAACCCCATCCAATTAAAAATTATTCTACTGTCACAAAAGAAAATCGAGCTGAAAGCAAATTCATTGTTCAGTCTCTTGAGTGGTGCCGTATCATCACGTCGCCGAGATAAATTTTCAAATATCAGTAGAATAGAAAAAGAAAAAAACTCGATTTCTGTTTCCCCTTCATTCTGATCAAAATAGCATTAAAATGATTTTAAATAGAATAAAAAAATGTAATTTTGAAGGAGGAAAAGTTTTTTTTTTTTTCTATACATGGATAAATAAAATTTTGGATGCAAGACAGATTGAGCTTGAGTCAGTCCAAGCCCGAAAACTGATATAAAAATTGAGTCCTTTTTATCTCCACCTCCTCTACGTGAGCGACACGTTACGTCACATATGTATGTATATCAGGGGTGTAGTGGAGGGTATACGGAGGTATACGCCGTACACACCTTCTTGATTTTTTAAAGAAGCTTCGTATACGCTCTATTTCTCAATAAACCTATAGCGTATACTCTAGCCATGACATTCGGTAACCGGAAAAAAGTGACCAGAAAAAACGTGACAGGAAAAAAGGGGACAAAAAAGCAAGAGCGGAAAAAACGTGACAAGGAAAATACGTGATCGGAAAAAGGGGACAAGGAAAAAACAGGACCGTTTGGCACTTCTTTGTCCGGAATAGAGCCGTTATAACACGGCAAGACGAATACAAATATTTTAAGTCAATGTTTACAAATGCGAATTTTGAAAAATGGCGGGAATTTTCGCATACGAGAATACTCGTTTAACAGCTCCACTTTATCATTTACTTGTTCAAAAATTATTACATGAGCTATATTATATCTATTACAGGGTAAATGCAAATATAATTTTTTTTTTTTTTTTTTTTTTTTTTTTTTTAAGTTTCGTTTAATATAATATTATTAGATTATATAAAAATGATAATTATTCTGAGGATAAATATGTTGATTATTTATTCATTAGTTAGTTTATAACTAACCTTGCTCTAATATAACCCTTACTCTTTAAACATAATTAATTAATAATATCCAGATCTTTTTTATTTGCAAACTATAACTGTGCTTAAAAAAAATCTAAATCTGCGTCGGTACAATAATATCACCTAACACCATTAAAAATTATTTTTACGTATTTGTACAATGTTACATTATTACTATTATTAATTAATAATACCATCAGTCAAAAACATAAAGTCTAAGTAATTAATAATTACTTAAATTTAAATTTTTGACTGATTTTTCATTTTTTTGGGGGGGGGGGGGGAGGGGGAGGAGTGGAGTAATTAATCAGAAATTTTGAATAAAATATTTAATCACTTGAATAATTGCTATTAATTAATTATTAAAATAGTTGATAATTTTAGTATAAAAATGCAATTAATATTTTATTAAATATATTTTTTACTCGATTTATTCTTAATTTATTAAATTATTAATATTAATATAAATTACAAATTTCTACTTTAAAATAAACTCAATACCTAATATATTATATATTCAGTTTATCATTATATTTAATATTAGCTTTATAATTTATTTGTTTATTTATTTTATATTTAAAGTTACTGAGATTTAAAACTCTTAATATAATTAATAATAAAACTAAAATAAAAAATTATTAAACTTTTTTTCTGGGAAAGATGGAGGAAAAAGATAGTAAAAGACAAATGCAAAAAAGCTTAGTTTTGTCAGTTAAAAAATTAAAATTAATTAATATATTTTCGACGATATCTCTGAAAATATAATACCTATAATGAAAAGAAATGTATTTTTGAGTTTAGCGTTACGAAAACTTTTACATGATACCCTACACGATATACAAAGAAGATTTTTTTTTTCAAGTAACTTAATTAGCCCCTCTACATTTTCCCTAAACATATTTGTGAATGTTTAATAATAATTAGTAATTATTTATCAATAAGTTCAATATTTATCAATTCCGTGTCATGTTTTTTCCTTGTCACGTTTTTTCCTTGTCACGTTTTTTCCTTCTCACGTTTTTTCCGCTCTTGTTTTTTCTGTCACTTTTTTCCTGTCACGTTTTTTCCGGTCACTTTTTTTCCCTACATTCATGAATTTCATGATTCTAGCGTAAACCCTCTGCCGATAGCGTATACCTTCTTGGTTTTTTACGACGACAACACTGGTTTTGATAAAAAAGAATGCAAAAGGTTGGGGATGAGAAGGAAAGGAAAAGACAATTTAGACTTCGTTTTTTCGGAAGCGCTATTGCACCGGGCTCCGGAGCCCTGTATTCGTGAGCTCCGGTGAATTCAGACCAATATTTAAAAAATTACTAAAAACAGAGAAGTACCGGAGCTGGGCTCCGGCGCAAACTAAACCCTGGTTTGTATAAATAAAATCTAAATTGAAGACATATAAAACATTGTTGCTTTCAGTTAAAAATTCCGTTTATGAATTAGTCAAATTCCAGAATGCAATAAGATTTTTTGATAATTTAAATGAAACACAAAATTTTAATATGTGTGTAAGAGAGAAAAGGAATTTTGAAATTGTATTGGTATGCAAATTTACAAATAAATAAATATATAAATAAATTTTAAAGACGATTTTTTTTCATAAAAATGATTTTAAGCTATAACAAAATTTTTCTACATTAAATTACAACATTTCTTTTCATTTGAGTAAATAAGAAAAAATAGAACATTATTTAAAAAAATACTAAAAACAGAGAAGTACCGGAGCTGGGCTCCGGGGCAAATTAAGCCCTGGTTTGTATAAGTAAAAGCTAAATTGAAGGCATTTAAAACATTTCTGCTTTCAGTTAAACATTCCGTTTATGAATTAGTCGAATTACAGAATGCAATAAGATTCTTTGATAATTTAAATGAAACACAAAATCTTAATACGTGTGTAAGAGAGAAAAGGAATTTTGAAATAGTATTGGTATGCGAGTTTACAAATAAATAAATAAATAAATAAATTTTAAAGACGATTTTTTTTTTCATAAAAATAATTTTAAGCTATAACAACATTTTTCTACATTAAATTTCAATATTTCTTTTTATTTGAGTAAATAAGGAAAATTAGAACATTTTTACATTGAAGCATTTACAATCGAAAAAACTCTACTTTCGCTTTTGTAAGAAAAAATTGTGAGATATCCCCTCGGATATAAAACTGTAGGGATCTTCTTTCATTGTAAAAGACCCCTGAAAGTAATCAATCACTTTCCTTTGAATCTCCTCCGATAGAGGGGGAAAAAGAGCAGTTGATCTGCAAGGAAGCTCAAATAACGACATCTTGACTCGGGACTGCCGATTTTAAACCACTATTCTAGCCCCGAGTTCTCTCGTGGCGGCCGAAAAAGATAAGGCACCCTACCCCCGAGGCATCTCGTGGCGGCCGGTGAAGTGGTTAAGTTTGATTCAGGTGGAGGATCCTATGACAGTCCATCAGAAATTGGTGAATGTTCAAACAGTACCAAATTTACTACAAATTTACTACACAAAAGTAGAAAAAGGGGAAGGTAAAAAGTCGAAAAAAGATGCAAGTCAAGATGATAATAATGAAAAGTTAGATCACACATGTGACGCAGACGTTAATGTGACGCAGAAAGTTAAAAAACTAAGAGGAAGTGTGATTGGCTTCTTTGCATTATGTTTCAAATGTTGTTATGTAGACTGTACTATTTTGGACCCTTTTGGGTAAATTGTGGTTGAAAAAACAGGTCTATTAACAATTAAAAATTTAAACACTATTTTATTTTTTTTATTTTCCCTCTCTAATACATTGATGTTAAGTTGTTGCTAAAATAACAATTAAAATCCAATCTTTAAAAAATATGTAGATAATTTTAGTTGTGAACAAAGTAGGCAAGACTAATATTCATTTGAACCTACTACAAGGTTCCATTGTACACATTTAGTTTCTTTTTGTTATTACATAGTTAATTATTTCAAATGTGTATATTTTTTATTTATAATTTCATTTTGTTCTTATGACAAGCGCGGCATAACTCTCTTCGGCGTCTCACCCTGAATGTACGGGTGACGCTCTGCAGCAGAGTAATATTTTAGATAAAAATTGTTAGAAAATATTAATTTTTATAACTTTTTTCGCAGTACACATGTTGTACATTTAACATTAAATAGTGCAGCATTATTTTATTTTTATTTTATGTGCACAATGAAACTTTATTCACGAATTCAATAAAAAAGAAAAGTGCCCTCTTAAACTGATGGCATTGAGCTCACAGCCTATTCACACTAATTTATATTATACTTTCATTTCAAAGATTAATGCCCCTCAAGAAATAAGTGGAAGGGGATTAGCCACCGTTTCCCACCTTTTATACTTAACCAATGAACCCCCAAATCCAATCTAGGAAGCTCCTTAACATAATAAACCGGTACACCAAATTTGAAGCAAATCAGATAATTCTGCATGAAAAAAATCATTTCGCTAAATTAAGAGGGGTCTAACCCCCTTTCCCCTTTTATACTTAGCTAATGAACCTCCAAATCTAATCAGGAAAGCTCCTTATCAGAATGAACATAGAAAAAAAATAAAGTAAATTGGATAATTCTGCATGAAAATCCATTTATATAAATTAAAGGAGGGGGCTTGCCCCCATTCTCCCTTTTATACTTAATCAATCAACCTCCAAATCTAATGAAGGAAGCTCCATATTGGAATAAAGCGGTACATTAAATATGAAGCCAATCGAATAACTCTGCATGAAAATCCCATTTATCTAAATTAAGGTGGGGGTCTAGCCCCCTTTTCACCTTTTATACTTAACTAAAGAACCTCAAAATCTAATCAGGGTAGCTTCTTAACATAATAAACCGGTACACCAAATTTGGAGCAAATCCAATAATTCTACATGAAAAACCCATTTATCTAAATTAAGGCGGGCTAGCCCCCCTTCCCCCCTTTATACTTAACTAATGAACCTCCAAATCTAATCAGGGAAGCTCCTTGACGTAATAAAACCGATATGCCAAATTTGGAGCAAATCGAATAATTCTGCATGAAAAACCCATCTATCTAAATTAAGGGTGGGGGACTAGCCCTCCTTTCCCCCTTTATACTTAACCATTGAACTCTCAAAACTAATCAGGGAAGCACCTTATCAGAATGAACCTAGAAAAAAAAATTCGAAGCAATTCTGATGTTTGTATCAATGCATTACGTTCTACATACATACAGAACCAGCGGGCACATTAACTCACAGGTTTGATAGCCTGCGAGCTAAATAACAATGCAGCATCTCACCCGGAATTACTCTATTTTCTTAATTTTAACCGTTTACGTTTACAATAAAATCGTTTGAGACTTTGTAGATCATTCAATTGTTTAAAGCCCTTAAATTTTTTAATCTGTCAATTTGGGTTAATAACAATTAAATTGTTAGTTTAAGGTAACTAGTAATTTTAGATCCATATTTGTAAACATAAATTACCAGTCTCCTAAAGTATCATTTTCTGAAAAGGGGGAGTTTTTGTCTTCTTTGGTGTCGTTTTGTTTGTGTGTGAATATATATGTGTAGTATTATTTTAACTTCTGGTCTCAAGAGTTTAAATTACATTTGTAACTCTGAGCAACAGTAAGTTATAAGAAGTGTTAGAAAAAAAATCCTACGAAAACTATCTAAATTACTTATTGAATTTTGCTTCGAGAAATAGTTTGATAGCGGTAAGATGGGACGTTTTATAACAGTATTTTTCAGAGCAATAAATAAGGAACACGTGTCACGTTTCCTGAGATCCTGTATCCGGTAAAAAAATTCATGTACAAAAATTCGAATTTACACTTATGACAAAAAATACACTTATGACATTGAAAAAAATATATTATTTTAATAAAATCATTGGACATCAACTAACGATGACAACATCTAACATTTGTTCATTATACAGTGTGCCCATTAATTATTGTAGATAATTCCTTCCTCACAACTTTTGATTTAAGAGCATGACGAAAACTATTATTACATATTCGTAAAGTACAATTCAAAATGTTTTTTTTTTCTATTTTATAATACAATGTATTTAAGGATGCTGCCTTAATTTATTCGTAGCCCTAGCGGGATCGCATTGTAGATTGTTGAGACGTGAGAATACAAAAGAGCAAGTGCCAAAGCGAAAGCAATGTGCGTACACATTATAGCTGCTATGTTGAATTTATTTAACTTTGTGCTTATAATTCACCTAATTTACTCCTGCAGAATAATAGCAGTTTTTAAAGCACAAATTTCAAATATTTGCTCGAAAACTAAGATAAGAATACAATGGTTGCTCTATGTCAGATTGACACTTAAAAATGCCATTTAAAATACCTGCTTTTACAGAACTTTCTGTATTTCTTTTTGTATGTGAATTAATAAGTAGTTGTAATTATTGGAATATATATATTTTGCATTTATAATGTATACATTACTGCGTATACAGGGTTCATACAGAGTTGGGAGGAAACAATCCAAGGAGTCCAAAATATTTTAAGGATTTGCCATTTTTTGTTGTTGCTGTTGTTTTTATGTGCTGCATCGTTATGTGGTATGCACACTCCAATTTTTTATGCCCAATTTGGAGACAAAAACAAATTTTACTCTATTAGAATCTAATTGTTAGTGATGAAATTGCACAGTATTCACAATATATTGCTTACTGATTTCGTAAGATTAAATACAAAATAGACAATCAACTTTTTTATGCAGCAACCAATGGTCATATAAAAAGAGATTAATCAAATCCCAAACACTTATTGTGTATATCACATACATGATAAATCTTAAAGAAAATTTTAAAAGGTAAAAAAAAAAGAATACTAAACGCAACATACAAGAAAAAATATAACAAGTTTTGAATTTATTCTTTTAGAACAGCGGTAATCGATTTCTTTGAAGGTGAAACTTTGACGAAATTCACGTGCTTTTCACGACCTTTTGAGGAAATTCGCAATCTTCTGGGGGAAATTCGCGTTTTTTTCGCGATCTTCTGGGAGAAATTCGCGTTTTTCGCGATTTTCTGGGGGAAGTTCGTGTTTTTTTCGCGATTTTCTAGGGGAGGTTCGCGATTTTTTAATGGAATTCGCGTTTTAATTCGATCGTTTGACGAAACTGGCGTTTTTTGCGATCTTTTGATGGAAAGCGCGTGTTTTTCGCGATCCTTTAGCGAAATTGGCGTGTTTTTCACGATCCTTTGACGAAATTCGCGATCTTTCGAGGAAATTCACGTTTGTTTCGCGATCTTTTGAAGAAATTCGCGTGTTTTTCGCGATGTTATGGAAGAAATTCGCGTTCTTTTTCGCGATCTTCTGGGAGAAATTCGCGATCTTTTAATGGAATTCGCGTTTTATTTCGATCGTTTGACGAATCTGACGTTTTTTCGCGATCTTTTTATGGAAACCGCGTATTTCGCGATCCTTTCACGAAATTTGCGTGTTTTTCGCGATCCTTTGAGGAAATTCGCATGTTTTTAGCTATCTTTCGAGGAAATTCGCGTGTTTTTCGCGATTTTTTGAGGAAATTCGAATGTGTTTCATGATCTTTTGAGGAAATATGCGTGTGTTTCTCGATCTTTTGAGGATATTCGCGTTTTTTTGCGATCTTTTGAAGGAAGCCATGTGTTTTTCGCGATCCTTTGAAGAAATTCGCGTGTTTTGTGCAATCCTTTGGCGAAATTCGCATGTTTTTCGCGATCTTTTGAGGAAATTACGCATGTTTTTCGCAATCTTTCTAGGAAATCCGCTTTTTTTTCTCGAATTTTTAAGGAAATTCTCGTTTTTTCGGGATCCTTTGAGTAAATTCGCGTTTTTTTGCTGTCTTTTAAGAAATTCGCATCTTTTGAAGAAATCCGAGTTTTTCCGCAATCTGTTGAAGAAATTCGCGTTTTTTCACGATCCTTTGACAAAATTTACGAATTTTTTCCGCGATCGATTGAAGAAATTTGACGGTATTTTTGGGGAGATATTTGCGAAAAACGCGATTTTTCCGAGATTCTTGGAAACATCGATAAAATTTAAAATAAAAATCGGTTAACAGTGTTGAAAAATGGACATTACGGACCTAATAATTTAAAAACGAACCTAGTGGGAAATAACCAATCAATGCTGTGCATAAAGGGTTTACCGTGCGTTTTACAATCACGATATTTTTTCCTCGGCAGCAATATCGTTTGCGTCCGAAGCCGCAATACAATTTAAGGAGTTTCTAAGGAGTGGTTTGCTTATCTAAATAGTTCTAAGTACTACTTGGGAATGCTTTCATTTCTAAGGAGTTTCCAAGGAGTCTAAGGAGTCTGTGCGAAACCTGGTATATTACTTTAATACGTTGAATATATATAAAATAAAGTTTCCTAATCTGTCATTGTAAGAAGTTTTTCCAAAAGTAATTCCGTTTGTAAAATGATGAAATCGCTCCAGAAAACCAAGGACTCACATCAGAATTTACGGGGGATTTCGTTAAATAATAAATAAATTTCATATATATTATAAAATAATACAAAAATTAAAAAATAGCTGTGGCAATTTCTCATTTCGGAATAAAAATAAAGTGTTTGCGTTGTGAAATGGTGCTTTTGAAAGATTAAATAACAAGTTTACTGGTATTTATTAAATGTGTAAGAAGTGTTGGTGAAATATATGTTTTGTGCACCCATTTTCGCGGTATACATGACACTCTAACAAAATATTATTATACTGGGTCAATGGTAAAAGCGTAATAATTAAAATAATGCTTTATGCATAGTTGCCAACTTTTACGCTTTTTTGCTACCACTAAAATTTAATAGAGTTTTGCATCCGGTTTAATCGTGAGATTTCGACGATTAAATAAGATAAAATTTACTATAAAATTTTAGTGGTAAGAAAAAAGCGTAAAAGTTGGCAGCTATGCTTTATGTGACAGACGGTCTTACACACAGTACCTTAATAAAAGTAAAATATGTAAAACCAGTGGTACGCATGGCACTCAATGTGTTAAATATGTATATTACAAAATGTGTATATGAAATATACACAGTAATAATTAATCTGAAACGACTATTATCATTACTGTATATTATTATATTTTAGTAATGATAAGATAATATTTTTATTAATAATATTATATACAATAGCACATTATACTATTATACTTTATTATATTTTAAATATAGTATGTTATTATATTATATATATAATACTATTTTATTTAATATGTAATGCATTATTATATTATTAACCATTTGAAATAAATGGTTATTGTCCTCGTCAAGGTAGGAAATCAAAAGCGTATCTGAAGGTTTTTATTTGTTTAATCATCATTTTATTCGTTTTCTGATTGGTCTATAAAGTAATATGTATTTCCCTTTATTTTCAAAGGAGATGGACACCAGAGTGTTGCCACTATAACAAAAAAGTAATAAAAACTACAAAAAAATAATAATTCAGAAACAAACTGAGATACAGCTTTCGAAAGAATTACATTTAAAAGTACATTTTTTTCTCTATACGACGATATAAAAATTAATATTATGGGATGTTTAGAAGTTTAAGAAATAAATTTTTAATTAAAATGGGCCGTCAGATTTCTTGGAAATCTGACGATGGAAAAGCCTTTTCCCGAACAGCCAATGAAGTTCTTGGATAATACGTAAGTTTCAGGTGGATAATACGTACGGGTCGCAGGTGATTTCTGTCGTTTGCAATTTTTACGTGTAATAACACTATTAATGTTTGTTTAATTCATGGCGTACGTAATGTATGATCAACTCCGTGCT
This sequence comes from Maratus speciosus, assembly GCA_963932465.1. Taxonomy (NCBI): domain Eukaryota; kingdom Metazoa; phylum Arthropoda; class Arachnida; order Araneae; family Salticidae; genus Maratus; species Maratus speciosus. The sequence goes on from OZ010790.1 coordinate 268,000,502, forward strand.
ATTTTTTATGTCTTAAATTTTAGTCTTTTAAAAAAATCATTTTCAAAATGGTCGTTGTAATTTGTTAAATTGCATTTATTTTTATTTATAATTTCAGATAAAACATCCATTCAACATATCAGAGTAAAATTGATTACTTTTAAATATAACGTACAGATAAATTTAAGTAACTCCGTAAAATGCATTCTACTTACGCTAATTTCAAATGATACACTTTTCATTACATTGTTCCATAATCTATACGTGATGCATAATTTGTTTACGATTTACTTTAAATTTTTAACTTCTTAAAAGTATAATATTTGGCACGTTCTCCTCTGAAACTAAAATCAAAATCTAACCAAAAATTAATAATTTAATTTTACTATAGGTTTAACAGATTTTTCATGTTTCTGTGATACATTACAGATATATATCCGTTTCAACTGTCTCTAGTTTTCAATTTAAATCTTAAATTGCTTTTACAACTCTGAAAAATAGTAAGTTATAAGAACTGATATATACAAAAAAAAAAACCTTGCGAAAACTATCTAAATTGCTTATTGCATTTTGCTTTGCGAAGTCGTTTGATAGCGATCAGATGGGACTTTTTACCACATAATTTTTCAGCACTATGAATAAAAAACTCGTGGCATGTTTACTGAAATAGTGTATCCTGTAAAAAAAATCATTTACGAAAAATACACTTGTGACATTTAAAGAAAATTTATTTTTTATTTTAACCCCCTCGCTGACAAGCCCGTGTTAATACGTTCACTAAGCTCCAGGTTTCACTGCAATATAAGAAATATTTAAAGTAATATAATTCTATTGATTTAATGTATTTTTTATACATTGAACAATGATTAATATTTCCAAGGATTGCATTCATATTCGTTATAAAGTTTTTTTTTTTATAAAATGTTCAAAGAATCCTTTTTTTTCTAATATTTAAAACAAATTGATGAGAAAACAACATTACAATTTTGCCCTTTTCCAAGACAGTCGGAGGGTAATAAAGCCATTGTATCTTTACTTGCGACAGCTTCTTTTATTAGTTTATTATACAGGTTGTTTATAACGGTTATGTTCGGTTATCCCTTGCTTTATTAATTTTGATTTAAGAACATGATGAAAACTATTATTATAATATACTCGTAATGTAGAAAAAAATATATATGTACAGAGTGCAAAAAAAAAGTCCATTTAACATAAAAATACTTGCGAACGGAGATAGCTATAGCTATGCAAGTGAATTAACGGTATAGTAAACCGACTACGCCCGATATAATTCAAACGAAAGCAGCACCCCTAGTGGCGAAATTTGGAAGATACACATTGCAAATCGAAAACGAAAAGAGATAGAGCAAAATTTTCAGTTAGAAAGTTTTAGACCATCAATTAATTAGTACGAAACCACATTTGGTTTATGCGGAGAAGATAAATCTTAAACTGTATAACTAAAAATATAGAAATCGATGCACTCCATTTTGTGTAAACGTTTGATTGGAATAGTCAGAAGTATGAAGAAATACGCACAATTTATGGTATAAATACGTACTTATCTCAATACATTTTGATAACATCACACAAAAAAAACAAAAAAGAGAAACTGTCTCACAGTGATAAAAAGTTAATATTCAGAATGTTGGAAAAGTTCGCCATTGCTTACAATACACGTTTGCATTCGTGAGAGTAATTCTGCATGCACATTTCTCAGCATGGAGCGTCTATTGCAAGCCTCTTCAATAAGACGACATAGATTTAACCCTTTCAAGGGCGCTGGCTAGACGTTCTAGCCACCTAATTTGAATTCCAAAACAGACAAACGGCACCAAGAATATTTTAATAAAATTTTGCTTTTGTAATGAAAGAGCAAATTAGCGAGTTTTTATTTTCTAAGAAATTCGTTTGAAAATTCTGGCATCAGTCAATTATTTCATCAGTTTACGAACAGATTTCTTCTGCCCCTGAAAGAATTAATCTAAAATTTTAAATACATTGGAAATTAAAATTTTACAGACATTACAGCACAGTACAACATCACAATAATCAGTTGTGCACTTCTGCATTTCCGGAATGTGAATGTCGAAAGTTGACTCGTCGCTCATCGATTTCGGACATTTTTGGGTATATAGGCGACGATTTATCTATCCGTGTGAACCAAACGTCGTTTCGTACTAATTAATTGATGATCTAAAACTTTCAATTTGGAAATTTTTTCTTTATCTCTTTTCGTTTTCGATTTGCAATGGCTATCTTCCAAATTTCGAAACTAGTGGCGCTGTTGTCGTTTGCATCAGGCTGGGCGCATTCACATTACTATACCGTTACCTCTCTTGCATAGCTGTAGCTCTCTGCGTTAGCAAATATTTTCAGGTTAAAGGGATTTTCCTTTGCACTCTGTATATCACAATAAGTTAAGTATTCCCTATTAATTTATTTGGCGACCGTGCCGCTGTGACATTATGGAAGGCAGTGATGTGAGAATAAAAAATGGCGAGTGCAAAAGAGGAAGGAATGTGCGTATACACGATAGCTACTATGTGGAAACTAGCTAACTTTATGCTCTCAATTCACCTGTTTTACAACTACGAAATATCAGTAGTTTTTAAAGAACAAATTTCAATTATATCCTCGAATGAGACTCGTTATAAAACTAAGAAAAGAATAACGTGAATGTTTCATTATTTTAGTTTAACGAAGAAATTTACTTTTAAGAAATTAAAGAGGCGTGTCATTATTTTGAATTTTCGTTATTTTGAATTTTATAATGAGAAGAACATGCTCTATGCAAGATTGATCACTGTATCAAAACGTCGTTTTAAAATATGTGTTTTTAAAATTTTTCTGTATTTTTTTTCTCTTATGTGATATAATAAGAAGTCACAATTATTGGATTATATTTTTATTGGATTTATAATGTGTACATTACAGCGTAGTATTTTACTTTAACACATTGATTGCCAAAATAGATACGTATAAAATAAAGTTTCGTAAGGTGAAATTGTTAAAAATATTTTCAAAAGTAATTCCATTTGTAAAATGCTGAAACAATTGTCTCACACCAGAATTTACTAGTGATTATGTTAGAAAATAAATAAATGTTTGTTTTCATGCGCATTCTAAAAGAAACATTTTATAAAAAAAATGTTAAGACATAATGAAGGGAACGAATATTTTTTCCAACTGGATTATATCATATTCAAAGCTGGAGTAGCACAGTTGAAGTTTATTCCAACAGAGCGAAAAATGTCCAGACCAGGGATCGAACCTGGATACTTGGCGTGCCATGCGAATGCCTTACCTGTTAGGCTATCCGGACCGATACCTGGGTGACATAATTCACTCTTATTAGTTGGACTTGGCTGCGAACTGCAGCGCTATTTCATGAAATCGCATGTATCACCGTGTTTACATTTGTCAATTTTAATTCCTAACGCCATATCATTATTTACTAATTCCTTAATATGATTAACGTTTCTGTGGCCTAATCTTCTATGCCACTTGTGTAGACAATTTTTATTTTCGCATTCATTTATAATATTTACATTGTGAGACATATTTTATCCTAATATACATTCATATAAATTATTGTTTACATAGCCCTCGAGGTACGTAACACCTTCGTGAGTTATCTTGCAAGATTGTTTTTCAAATATGGCTTTACAACCATTTTCAGTAGCACTTTTTATAGAAATTAAATTTGTTTCAATTTCGGGTACATACAAAACATTCTTTAGTGTTATCGTTCTGTGTGCATTATCCGACATTAATGTATTCAATTTTATAGTCCCGTAACCCTCAGAACAAAGCTCTTGACCGTTTGCGATTGTTACGCTAGAAGCACTGTTATGAAAATCATTAAACTTATTTTTGTTATTACAAATATGAGTTGAAGACCCTGAATCAATCACCCAGAGATCTTTTACATTATCCCCAACAAAAAATGTAACATTTCTATTATTAGATGTTTCTTTTTCAAAATTCCTATTTTTGTTAGTATTCGCATATGCGCTGTCATGAGAGCATATAGCCGATTTTTGTGACTGGTTGGGAAAACGATTAGGGTATTGATACTGCTTAGGATTATTTATATTTTTATTTTTCAAGGTCCAACAATCATCAATGTTGTGAGAATTCTTTTTGCAGTACCGGCAGAATTTATTTTGTTTGTTTTTATGGAATTTCACCACCTTTAATGCGGAGTGATTGTTCTCACTTTCGCGGTTATTTTCAATTCTATTTGAATATTCGTCTATAAATTTTGTTCGAATAAAACTAGCACTAAGGTCACGCTCATCCCTTGCCTCCAAAGCGGTAATGAGGCCGTCATAACTGGAAGGGAGAGAGCAGAGCATTAAAGCAGCAAGGTGTTGATCACTTATATTTTCTCCAATAGCTCTTTTCTCAATATCGCGAGTTTGATAGATTTTGGTAAGGTGATCAACCATATTACCACCTTCGTTTAATTTGGTGGAATAAAGTTTTCTTATTAGAAATAGTTTACTACTTAGATTAGAACGCTCATGAACTTCCTTTAAAGCAAGCCAGCACTCTCGCGTGCTTTCTAAATTCTTCACATTAATAATCTGATCGTCATCGATCAACAAATTTATAATGGCACGCGCTTTCCTATTTTTGTTTCTGAAATCATCTGTCATTGGATCGGGCGGATCCTGACTGATAGCACTACAGAGGTCCTCCTTTTGTAAATACATTTCTAATCTGAACTTCCAAACATTATAATTCCTTGCGTTCAGTTTTTCTATCACAGTATCCTTTAAGATACTCATTTTTTTCATATATAGACTACGATCTTATATATATGTATAAATATTATGTCAATATTCAAATTATATGAGTAAAAGGGTTTTAAATAATAATGTTTCAATAGTATCGTTAAGTTGCTTATGCTTTTTTAGGCATAGCAAAAATACTTATTATAAAACATTTTTCTAAAGCTTTATATGATATCAAATTTTATATTTCAAACATTTTCAGATACTATTCTTAAAGATAAAATGGTAATAATTTTCTAATTTTCCTCTGTTGCAATGCGACAAATCATGTCACATAATCTGTTATTAGGAGTGACCTCTTGAACATTTTATATTCTAGTATATCATTTTTTCAAAGTTAGAAAAAAAAAGAGATAAGGAATTTGGCTTACCTCAAAATGTCGCAGGGTCCACCCCGATCCTTGGATGAAAGTCGTATGCGAAATCTTCAACATATTTCACAAGAAAATTACCTATAGTGTTTTAAATAAAGGTTGACTGTGTGTTGCTTAATATATATATATATATATATATATATATTTATATATATTTTTTTTGAATTGATAGTGTGAACGTTAGAGCCACAAAAACTTATTTCTTTCCATTTAAAGGATTTAATGAAATTTTCTTCGTTAAATGCAATTATAACAGAAAATGGAGGGAGAGGAGAAAAACCACCTCTTCCCTTCCGACTGGAAAAAAACATTATAGAAGAGAGGAATAAAACGCGGTACAAACGAACAGATCAAAGTTCATACATCTGCATGGCAAGTGTTTGGTGACGTGTAACCACAGGAATTAGGTTGGGCAGATACATATACCTTAATGAACTCTTAAATGAAAAGTAACAGAAATGAATTAGGATAAAAGATAGTGAATTTAAAAAGTCTGGGATATTATAAAAGTTTTGTTTCGAAGATTCTCATGTGTAACAAAATAAACACCTAAATCTAAATCTTTGAAGGAAGACATTTCAATGCTGTAGAAGGGAACCCCACCCCTCCTCCACTCCACCTTCTGAATTCATCTCTGCGCAAGCCAAACTTTTTCCCTCGTGAGCACGCTTTACATATAAATTCTCTTTCACGCTGTCATAGTAGCAATCACGTGACCACACGCCATCTTATCTAGAAACTCGAAAGCAAGTTGAAAACGGCAGTGAGTGAATTCCAGCCATTGTGCTTTTTATGTGCAGTGCTCGTACTTTAGTTTCTCTTGTTACATACTTAACAATTTTTTTATTCATGATATGAATGAGTGATTAAAGACCGGTAAAATAAAACCTAAAGAAGAGATGGAGTCAGATACAGATGATGATGATTTAACACCTCATTATTTAACAGCGAAAAAAATACCGCAAAGGAAAAAAATTAAGTGCTCTGAAGAATATTTAACATTGAGATTTACGAGCACGTGTATTAATAATGAAGAAATGCCTGTTTGTGTTATTTGTCACGATAAACTGTCAAATGAATTTATAAAATCATCAGAACTCTGTAGGCATTAAGAAACTAAACATAAAGCTTATTTAAACAAACCAACATGATTTTTTTTTTTAAAGAAATTTAAAATAACTGAAAACAAGGCAAAAACTAAATAAAAAGACCGTAAATAGTTTTAACAATGATAAGGCCGTTTTCACCTCGTATCGAATATTTTTGATGGCAGAAAAATCTGTTAACCTCATACGATTGCAGAGAATTTAATTCTACCTACTGCTACAGCGATTGTCACAACAATGCTAGGAGAAAAAACAGCAAAGAATGTAAATTTTAATTTCATTATCTAATGATACTGTTAAGAACTGAATCACCGAGTAACGTGAAAATATTGAGAGCCAATTTGTTGAACGTATAAGAATGAGTCCTTATTTCGCATTACAGACGGCTGAGTGTTTAGACTTTTCAAATGATGGAAATTTGTTAGCTTTCGTTTTTATGAGTTTGGTGGTAAGGCGTGTGTAGATTTTTTGTTTTGCTAAACCGTTCATTCTCACACAACATGTGCAGAGCTATTCCCTGTTAAGATGGTTTCAATTAAGAAAATTTTGTCAAAATGTGTTTGAACAATTACAGATGGGGTTCGAGCTATGAGTGAATCTTTTCATGGTTTAATCGGCTTGTTTAAAATAAAACATCACATTCAGTTGGGACAAGATGTTGTGGACACCGCTAATAACTGGTCGCGAAAAAATGCCTGAAGATTTAAGTCTAAATTCAACAAAGTTGTTTTAGTAATAAATTATATCATGTCTCGTCCATTTTTCCAGACTTTGTAAAATTCTGTGTGAAAAAATTGAGACTTAACACAAACAGTTACTTTTGCAAAAAGAAATTAGGTGGCTGTCACGAAGAAAAGTTTTAAATCGCACTTTTGCACTGCGTGATAAAGCAAGGCTATTTTTATTGGATTCCGTTTGAAAGAATGTTTCAATGATTTCTCCTCACTTGTCAAAGTGGTATATTTGACAGATATTCTCAGTTTTCTGAATGAGCTGAATTTAAGCTTACAAGGAACATCGTTAGGTATTTTCAATGTCCAGAACAACGTAGAAGCATCAGTAAAAAAATCTATTTGTGGGCAAATCGACTTGAAAAGAATAATTTTGAATCATTCCCAACATTTTTCGATTTCTTACTAATCTTTGGCAATACAATGTCCCATGATGTTGTTGAAGATTCGTTGTACACCTGAAGAACTTGAATAAATCTTTCCGACTTTATTTTCCTCCCTCAAAGTAAGAAATTGAGCAGATGAGAAATTCATTTCATTTCCAAGACATCAGCGAAATGGAATCTTTAACATTCTTAGAGACGGAACAACTTGCGGAATTATCATGCGATGATTCAATGAAAATTTCTTTACAAGTCAAAAAGTAGCGTTCTTAAATTTTGGTTATGCGTGAGAAATACGTAAACAAAACTAGCAGATCAAGCTATCAAGCATTTACTTCCCTTCTGTACAACGTATTTATGTGAAAAAACTTTCTACAGCATTGTGCACATGAAAAACAAATATAGAAATCGATTGCATGTCGAACCAGACATGCGAATACGTGTTTCGAACATTGCACCAGACATTTCATATGTCTTAGAAAAACAAAACAGAAGCATCATTCTCATGAGAAATCGTAGTATGTATATCATAACTGTCTTAAAATGTGTGCCATTTTTCTTATTAATGGAACTGATTTTTTCGGGATATGTGTAACGAAAAATAAATAAGGTCTATACCATTAAATATATATATATTTTTTTATATTGCAAGAAAAATTGTGAGGGTCCCCAAAATGCACATCATATCAAAGGGGGTCCGCGATATCCCGAAGTTTAAGAAACGCTGATATAGAGCATATTACAATTATTGTATAATAAGATAGTTTAGTAATAATATAATGATATTAGTTTTATTAATAATATTACACATAATTTTGCATTATATTAATATATTTTATTATACTAGGGGACTCTGTACCCTACGAGATACGCTCACCAACCCCCCATTGAGACGCCCCAAACCCTAAAAACACGCTAACATGATCTGCTTTAAAAAGATTGAGGAAGATTGAACAATAATAAAAAGAAGAGTGGCTATCTCCCTGTAAACAGGTTTCCATTAATTTCCTGTGATTTGATACTTTTAACAAATCAGCTGCTCTTAAACATGTACTGGTTATTTTCATGTTTGATTAAATAAGATCAGTTAAGCATTTGAAAAAAAGCTAATATAGAAAGAACTATGTAAGCAGAGTCTTTGCCTCCTGGTATTTTTTTAACGCCACACTAAGAAAATTGTTTTAAATAAGACATTTTAAATGTATCGTTTCAAATCTGATGTAATTTTAACCAAACTTTTATTTCTCTTTTTATTCACGTGAAAATACTTTTGTTGATAAAAAGGATGTATTACTTGCGCCGCCTTTGAATTGGTAACTAACTGGAATTAGAATTGGAAAGATAATTGGAATTAGAATTAGTTTAAAAGATCATCTAGCAATGTGAAATAAATAGAATTGGAACGATATTTTTAAATTTAAACTGTTTGACAATATTATTATTTGGCCACATTAAATATAATGTAATTTCACAACGCATATTGATGAATTTACTTTAAAAAAAAAAATTCCTTCTCTTTTAATATCACCTGTAAATATAGTTTTATGACGTAATTTTCAATATTTTCCTGTTTTAATACGTAATCATTTAATTCTAATTTGAAAGTTTTTTTCTGTTTATAATAGTCACGTGTAAATATATTTTTAATTTAAAGGAAATATTATTATTTGCACTGTATTTACAAATGACGACATTTTAAAATAATAACCTTTTCTAAAATATGTAAAAAATATTTCTCGAAATGCTGAAAATTTGAATTTGAAATGGAAATAAACCTTCAAAAAATTTGTCAAATAATAAAAAAAATAAATACAGTCTGCGCACTGTGAGGTTCTAATTTACATCCTTAGAAAAAATGATTAAATTCCTATGTATAATTTTTGCCATTCTAAAATATTTTAATGGAACGATTTTGACCAACATTAACATTAAATGTCTCTTAAAATAATTCTTTGATTTAGAAAATGTCTGCATCAGCATGTTTATCAAACATTTCAGTATAATACTACTAATTTTCGGGTTTTGAGTGCAGCAGTTTTCTTAATATTAGCAAAGAAATAGCCTAGGTCAAAAAAATTCATTTACTGTGGCGATGACAGCTTTAGTTACTTTTTTATAGAATAGATATACTTTATTATATTATACTTATTATTGTTTTTCATAGTATAAAATATATTTTATACGTGTTATATTATAATATTAAATACATAATATTATTATATTTTATATATAATGCATTATTATATTATTTATAATTTCAGGTCAAACTTTGTTCAAATTATCACAGTAAAATTAATTATTTTTAAATCTAATACAAAGATAACATTATGTAATTCTACTTATTCTAAATTTTAGATGACACACTATTTATTACAAAAATTGTTCCATAATCTACACGTGATGCATGATTATTTTACAATTTACTTTAAATTTTTAACTTCTTAAAAGTAAAATATTTGGCACTTTATCCTATAAAACTAAAAAAAATCACCCAAAAAGTAAGAAGTTGTAACCTTTCAGTTACTGTTTAATAGTTCTATCACGTTTCTTTGATATATTATCGCCATAAAACCATTTCAACTGCCTCAAGTTTTCAATTTAAATCTTAAATTGCTTTTATAACTGTGAACAATACTAAGTTACACGAAGTGTTATGAAGAAAAAAAAACTCTACGAAAACTATCTAAATTGCTTATTGCATTTTGCTTCGCGAAATAGTTTGATAGCCATCAGATGGGGCTTTTTATCACATTATTTTTCAGAGCTTTGAATAAAGAATGTATGTCACGTTTACTGTAATCGTGTATCCCGTTAAAAAAAAAAAAAAAAAAAAAAAAAAAAAAATGCTAAATTACACTTGTGACATTGCATTTTTTTTTTTTTATACCTTTATACCTTTATCTTATATTAGATTCTTATATTAGTTTATTATAGAGTCTGTTCATAAATTATTGTTGGTTATAATTTGCTTCACAACTTCTGATTGAGGAGCATGAGGAAAACTATTATTATATATAAGTAAAGTACAATGCAAAATCTTTTCTTTTGTTATTAACACAACAGCTAATTAAGCTTCGTTAATTTATTCGGCGACCCTAGCGAGGTCGCATTGTGGAAGGCTGAGACGTGAGAATCCATAATAGCCAGTGCAAAAGAAAAGCAATGTGGGTATACTAGGTAACTGCTATATGTAAACAATCAAACTTTGTGTTCATAATTCATTAACAAATTAATAAACACGATAAAAATTAAATATTATTTTTTTTTTCATTAATAACGTTTTGATTTGCAACATTTCGCAGATGTAACTTAATTTGTGTTATTATTACTATTATTTACAGTTGTACTTTATAAATATATAATAATATTTTTTCGCCATTTTCTTAAATCAAAACTTATCAGATAAGGAAAACCCCGATAATAGTTTATGGACATCCTGTAATTTATATTAATGCATTGTGCACTGTAGGATAAAATGCCTTAAGGGGTATCAGGACTCTTAAAATTGAAAACAATGAAAAAAAAAAGACCATTTGCAACATTTAATGTCTTAAAATGTATAGGATTTTAAAACACAATTTTGATTGGAATAAAATATATAAGTATGTTCTTTCATTTCATGTATTTAAAAAATTGCAAGATGCAGAATTAGCACTTACAGGGGGCTCCAAACTGTCAGATATTTGACGAGCAGAAAATTGGTATAACAGCTTATGCGCACGATTACAAAATAAATATTTCAACTAGAATGTTAATTTTAATGCTTACTTATACTTCAGATTGCAATAATTACCCTGAACCTAAAATAATGTATTTAAGGCATTTTTATATATTTAATACAAAGTTGTATTTAGCTAATGCAAAATTTTGAATATTTCAACCGTATAACCACCAAAAAAATGTTTTTTTTTTTTTTTTTTTTTTTTTTTTATTATTATTATTTTAACATAAAAATGAAATTTTAGGTTCAGTTTATACAGACTAATGTGAAACATATGTTTTAAAAATTTCAGGAAAAAATATTCAGAAGTTTTTGAGATATCCTACGCGTTATGCTCAAAAATTGGAGAAATATTTCTTCAAAGATTCGGTAACGTAGCTTCAGCTATTGAGCAGGTATAATTCTAAAAGTCATAACTTCTATTCTAATGGGAATTTCGAGGAAATAATTATATCAAAATGTTCAGAAAAGAAAAGTGTTTAATATCTTAAAAAATTAAAATTTCGAAAATTTTGAAGCTTTAAGAGTCCTGAGACCCCTTAATACCATTTAAAATCTTGAAGATAAAAAAAAAATTCTTAATAATAATTCATATTTTTACTACTTAGAAATTAAACTGGATTTTTTTTAAATAAAAGTTTTCAGCATACTGTATTTAAATTTGATATAAATATAATACCACTTCTTCTTAAAAGGATACTTTTTCACTGATATTTTATAACCTTTTATTTTACATATTTTCATTTCATTATGCCTGATTAAAGGTACTGATTTTACAATTGCAAAATAATAGTAATTTATAAAGTGCAATTACATGCTTGAATAAAACTCTTTAGATACTCGTTATAGAACTAAGATAAGAATAAAGTGATTCTTTTGTTTCGTTTTTTAAGTTTAACGAAGATGATACTTTTGAGAACTTAAAGAGGCGTGTCATTATTCGAATTTTCTAATGACAAGAACATGCTCTATGCAAGACCACTATAACAAAATGCTATTTTAGAATATGTGATATAATAAGAAGTCACAATTTTGGATTATAATTTTAGTGGATTTATAATATGTACATTACTGCGTAGTATTAGAATATGTGATTTTAAAGAATTTTCTGTATTTTTTTCCTATCTGATATAATAAGAATTCGCAATTTTGGATTATATTTTTATTGGATATGTAATGTGTACATTACTGCGTAGTATTTTTCTTTAACATGTTGAGTGCCACAATATATAAGTATAAAATAAAGTTTCCTAAGGTGAAATTCTTAAAAAAATATTTTCAAAAGTAATTCCATTTGTAAAATGCTGAAACAATTGACTCACACAAGAATTTGCTAGTGATTATGTTAGAAAATAAATAAATACTTGTTTTCATGCGTTTTCTAAAAGAAACATTTTCTAAAAAGTAGTTGATGCCATTTGCCCTTTTGGAATTAAAATAAAGTGTTTGTGATGTACAAATGGCGCCCTTGAAATATTAACTAATAAGTATAGTGATATTTAATAAATGTTTGAAAACTGTTTGTGAAATATATATTTTGTGTATCCTTACATACCGTGGCAGCCAGCGGTATACATAGCACTTGAAAAAATAATATTATATATCAAAATCGTATTTTAGAAAATGAGTTCTTAAAGAATTTTCTGTAATTCTTTTTTTTTATGTGAAATAATAAAAAAATTGTAATTATTGTAATAAATTTTTAAGATTTACAATTTTTAGATGAAACTTCAGTTCATATAATCTTACAAAAATGAACTTACTTTTATACATATTGTAAATATTAAATTATGGAACTCGTTAAAAAGCATTCTATATTAGACAAATTAAAAATCAATTATTATAATTTATAACGGATCAGGGTAGAGAGTGATGAGAGTAAATAGTATATTGAATTGGGGAGTTGGATTGGGTGAAAGTATAAAAAGAAACTTTTTAGACAGGTGTCCTCTTTTTTAAATATCAAAATTTATTTATTTATTATTTAACACATTGAATGCTGTGACACACAAATATGTGTGGCAACAATATTTCCCAAGCCGCCATTAACATACGAATACGATTTCCATTAATATTTTCTTTGCGTAAAATTTATTGCTATGAAACATGACTATTGATAATTTATTTCCGAACACCAACCCCCGTCGCCTTCCCTGGAAAGAGAATGTTTAGTGATACAAGTGTGGTGTGTAAAAATTACTAAAATTTGATATTTATAAACTAAGAATACAATTTAATAAATTACAACGACCATTTGAAAAATGATTTTTTCAAAGACTAAAATTTAAGACATAAAAAATCGCACGGAGTTGATCATATATTACGTACGCCATGTATTACATTTTTTGGTACTGTCAATTTTTAAACTTCTACGGAGATTGTCATACATTACGTACGCCATGGATGAAACATTAATATTCCTGGACCAATTTTAAATGAAATTTCATTCTTAAACTTCTAAACATCCCACAATATTACTTTTTACACCGTCGTATAGATAAAAAAATGTGCTTTTAAATGCAATTTGTTTGAAAGCTGTATCTCAATTTGTTTCTGAGTTTTTAATTTTTTTTGTAGTTTTTATTATTTTTTTGTCATAGTGGCAACAGAAGTATCCATCTCTGTTGAAAGTAAAGGGCAAATACAGATTACTGTATAAAACCAATCAGAAAACGAATAAAATGCGGATTAAACGAATAAAAAGCTTCAGATATGTTTTTGATTTCCTACCCTGATGAGGACAATAACCATTTTTCCAAATGGTTAATAAAAGTAGCACTTTGTATAAAATTAACAAACATTATCGCAGCAATTGGGAATACTGAAACATCTCCATAAACGCTGAAAGTCATTTTGTAAATGTATGCCACAAAAGCTATTATGCTCAAAATATGTGGCGGTATAGGGCACAGAAAATCCTCATTTTGGAGGAGGCAAATAAAATTTATAATACCTTTAATTTAAGGGTATGATTGAAAATCTTGATATTTTTATGTTCTATAATAAAATCCGAATAAAAATACATTGTAAATTACTGTTTGTAAACTAAGGTAAGTACCATAATTGTCTTTGTAATGTCATGATGTTACGTCAATTACACAATAAAAGTTACATGTGTAAATGCCATTCTATTCTTTTGTTTTATTGTACAGAAATTAATTAAACAAGTTACTGTTCTAAGTTGTCATTACGTAGTGTTATTGAGAACACTAATCATCTTTTTTAACGTATAGTTTTGTTAATTTTTACATTTCAATGAAGGCCAAAAAAAAAAAAAAAAATGCTTATATATTTTATCTTACATCAGTTACAGAATTTTGAATTGCAATTTTTGGAACTAAAAGAGAGATTGAAATAATCTGCAGGTATTTGGGCATTAAGTCCTTAGTAAGAAATATTTTAAATTCTAAAAATTTGTTCTAGCTTTATTAGTAAATTTTCTACGCAGTTTGGAATACGAAATTCGATGATCAAGTGTTGTGTCAGTTACGATGAAAATTACCGCTACTTGTTAATGCAATTTTACTTATAATCTAAAATTTTATGCCTATTTTTTCCATATAAAATTATAATTAGTTTATATTATAATTTATCATTTTTCTCGTACTTTCCTTTCATTTATTTACCAGCGGTTAATAAGAAACTGCGCTCTGTTAAAATTCGCTTTGTGTTCAACTCGATATAGTAATAAAATTCTCACTGTAGTATTCATATTTTTTTTCTTATTTTATAACAGTATAATTTACAGAAACAATCACTTTGAAAATTAAGTATTTTTTTCTAAATTTTATGTTATTTACATATTTACAACGGAAAGGCATCCGATCTACATTTTTAGTTCGTTGCACAATTTCATTTCTCTGTAGCCTGAGTTATTAAATTCAGTTTTTGGAAACGTTCTATAGACTCTGATTGGTTGAAACATGCCTTTCAGCGCCTATTGGGAATTTTTAGAAAAATGCTTCATATTGTGAAAATAAATTTTTGGCTAAATTTCGCCAATATTGCCACATTTGGCGACATTCTTTCATTTTTCGCCAAGTATGTGTTGAGAAGGTTCTATGTACCTTGATTGGTTGAATCATTTTTCCCGGTTCCTATTGGAGAATTTCTAGAAAATTCCTTCAGATTCCGATAGCCGATTTTGCAGAAAATGTCACTAAATCTGGCGGCATTCTTACATTTACTGCCAAGCATATTTTTTGGCATTGATAATCTTGAAAGTTGATTTTCCAGCCAAATTTCACAGATGTTGCCAATATTTCCCCAAATCACGATAAATTTGGCGAAAAGTTGCCATTTTTGCTATTTCGTTCATTGCAACTGTTCAATAACTTCATAATTGTTTCAAACTTTATTCTTATCGAAATGCATTAACCTGTATTGACCCCAAAATATCCCACTAATCGAATTTTCTCGAATATGTAATCGAAACCAATCGTTTTTGCATCTTAAAATGATAGGATAGAAAATTTAGAAAAAACGTTAATTCATTTTTAAGATAGAAATTGCATACACACACTCACATAGAGATACAATATTTGCTCGCATTATAATATGCGATTTATTTCACCATTTAATATTTTTTCAATTTTAATATGTTTTAAACTTTAGGGAATTAATGCTTCTGTAACAATAAAAAAGACGTAAAGAAGAAAAAATCATGTGCAATCCCTATAGTTATATGTTTGTCGAATGTGACGTTTGAACTACATAAAACTTTTTAGAAAATTTTATTGATTTATATTACTTTTCCTTTTTTCAGAAGATCCGAAAAAAGTTAGAATGCATCTCTGTATAATAAAACACAGTGTAACGAATCCGGGTCGCGCTCATCCTGGAAAAAACAACATCGTGGCCATGTTCGGCTTAAGCATCCCGATGCCGTATTATAAGTCGAACAATTGCTTTGTTTAATATACGTTCTATCATATCTTTTCTTTTTCATTTTCTCTAAAACCTTTAATAACTGTACAATTACAATGTTTAAATTCTAAGTAAAAAATAGTGAGCTACCAACAGCAGATTACAAATATAAACAAATGAATTCTGTTATCATTCAGAAACACAAAATTCCAAATCTAGAAACAAATGAACGACTCTTTGAGCGGTTCATTAAAATATACCGTTGATATCCGATTCAGTTCTTAAAATATTTGAAAAAAAAAAACATATTAAAGCCTTTAAATATTTTAAATGCATTTTTCACTTTTGTTTGTGTTTATAAGCAGTGTGGCAAAGGGGGAAGGGGGATTATAAGTTCAATTGAGTGTATTTCTGTGAAATATTTTGTACAGGATAACATTTTGTAGCTATATATTGTTTTGGCGCCATCTTCCGGGATGTAATATAAAAAAATAAGATTTATGTTGAAATTGTACCTTTTTATGCATTTTATCAGCTTTGCATTTCGAATAAAATGATTACTTCTTCTCAATTCTTATTGTAATTAAAATATAAGGGATATATACAATACCGTTAAAACATGGGAAGTTTCTAGAGGAAAGAAAATCATATTATTGTAAATAATAGTTGCAATTTTGCATTACTTTCTCAATTCGCTATACTTATCATGCAATTTACTTTGAAAAATTATGTAAATTAAAATCATTAAAAATTTGCTGTTTAGTTCGCTACAGTATAATTCAAAATTGGTTTCTGAGTAGTAAAATAATTTGTAAGTCACAAAATTATTATGAGGTAAAGAATAATACATAGAAATAGTCTTCTACTCGGTAACATGAATTTGCAAATATACTTTATTAGCAGACCCACCCGGCGTTGCCCGGGCCCGTGATGAATGAACCTCAAATTTGTATGATTTTGTACCTTTAATTCCCTTTTGTCTGAATTTATATTTTTAAATATAAAAAATCGCAAGAAAAATATTAAATTCAAGATACGTACTATTTTGCGTAAGTTGATTTTGGGAGTCTATGCGTACCGAAAGAGAACGGAACTGCGACAAAACACTCAGGCTTTTACTTTTTTCGTAGACATTTTCAGACATTTTGTTTTGTAAAAAGTATTTCTACCCCTCCGATAGTTTCAAAATTTTTATAGGAGATGTAAATCTGGTCTGTTTAGATGCTTCGATAAACATTGTGTTAAAATAAGAACGTTGACTGTAATAATAAATTAAGAAATTTGCTTAATTTACTATTCGAAAATAGTGGGTAGTGCAACCTTCCACCGAAAGGGGGCGAAATATGTTCTATACAAATATTACTCTACGAAACAGTGGTCAAAGGGTTATTATAACTTACGTGAAAATTTCAATCTATCGGTTAGTTCGTTTTCCAAATTTTAACGAATTCGCGTTCATTCTCTCTTAAAAAAAGCGTTTCTTTTTCTTTTTAAAAGTCGATTTTTTCCATTTCGAACAAAAAGTTCTGAATCATTTTTTTTAAATATAGATACTCTTAATTAGTCTACAAATATAGCCCAAGAAGATAAAGTTTAAAATCTGTAAATGCTATATTTTTAAAATTTTGGTTTAAATTTGAACTCCCATTAAAATCTTACCCTATGGTTTTTATCTACTCTCCAAAATAAAAGTAGGTGTTTTTCAAAGCAGAGATAATGTCTGTAACTTTTAATAAGTAGCATATATCTCATGACTCCCCCCCCCCCCCCCAAAAAACGGCATATAAAAAATCAGAAACGCTAATTTTTTAAAAAGAAATCTAGAGCCCCTCCCTCCCACCCTGAAACTTCACGCAAAATTATTTTTTACACTTTATCTTTTGTGTTATAAACGTTCTTAAAGTTTCAAACAGATCGCCTTGCTAGGTTTCCTAATTTTAACAAAATCGCGTTATGTTAGTTCTACATTCCACTATCAGGGAGCGCACTCTATTCTTAACAAAAGCTCCTTTACACAACCTATGAGTAGATATGTTACTCGAGGAGGTGGCTGTCTTCAGCAAGAATTTAAGATATTTGTTGAAATTACTATTTGGAAAGAGTGTAACTTAACTTTTATCACATTTATATATACTAAGTAGCAAGTATCCGAGGACTCCGTCAAAAAACCGCACCTGACAATGAAACGCAAAGGTAAAAAAAAAAGAAATATTTCACCCCTCCCCTCCCGCCACCCACCTGCCGAAATTTCACGCGCCATTTTTTATAAACTTTCTCTAATGTATTATAAACTATCTTAAAGTTTCAAGCAGATCGCTTTTTCAAATTTCCTACTTTAAATGAAATCGCGATCTCTTAGTTCCACTTTCCACCACCAGGGAGCGCACTGTATTTTTAACAAAACTATATCTGAACGTAACTCCATTACACAACCTATCAGAAGATATGTTACTCGAGGGAGTGGAGGTCTTAAGCAAGACATTAAGATATTTTTAAATTACTATTCGGAAATAGTGGTAACAAACTTTTGACATTTTTAAATTTAATAAGACTCATTTATCTCAGGACTCCGTCAAAAAATCGCACAGGAAAGTGTAAGAAACGCAAAAGTTAAAAAAAAAAGAAATCTATCGCCCCTCCTCCTCTCTCCACCTTCCCGAAATTTCACGCGCCATTCTTATATAAACTTTTTCTAATGTGTTATAAACTATCTTGAAGTTTCAAACAGATCGCCTTGTTAGACTCCCTACTTTAAATGAAATCGTGGTCTGTTAGTTCCACCACCAGGGAGCGCACTGTATTATTAGCAAAAGCGTATATGATCGAAACCTCTTCACGCAACCTAGCAATAGATACATGAATGTCGGGGGGTCTTAACCAAGAATTTAAGGTATTTGCTGAAATTACCTTTCGAAAATAGTGGTATCAAGACTTCTGAAATTTTTATCTCAAATAAGTAACATTTATGCTGTATTTTTACAAATCGCATGCCGTTCTGAAGAATGCTACAATAAAACGTAACGTGACTACCGTTTAAAATAAGCATATAAAAGAAATAAACCAATTAGTGAAATTATCGCCCCCCACTCATAAATTAAAGGTGCAAAAAGTTCTGTGCGAACATCCGACATGAGTTCCCACTGCCTGCGTCACTGTATAGAAGGCGGGCAATAAATTTGGAACATTTTTCTGTATTTAAAACATAAAAGAGAGCAATTAAAAAATGCGTTTAAAAATGTCTTTAAAAAAACACTTCTGAAAAAAAAAAAATCTTTATCAGTATCAAAAATGAGAATTTAAATTCTATTAAAACTGTTGCTACCCGCTACAGCAGTAGAAAGCATTAGAATGCAAGGACTTATTGTTGCCAATTTCTAATTTCTAGTAGTAAAAGAGCCAGAAAGGAGTATTCTGATCTTTTATCTAACGTTTAAAAAACACATTTCTAGCTATCTAAATAAATCAGCATCAAACAGGCACCCCCAATTTTCCGTAAACTAACCAAAATGGCCAATTTTTTAGCAGATATTATCGCTCAACCAATCAAAGTAGGGAAAAAAAAAAAAAAAAAAAGAAAACAGTGTGGCAAAAAAAAGCCTGCCAGGTTGCCAAATGGTTGCTAGGTTGTGACGTCATTTGAAACTAATTCCTTCTCTTAAACGCTCATTATTATTAAATATGTTTTCAAAGCATGTGTTTCACCTTCATGCTAAAATTACCTGGTTGTGTGAAAATAAATCACCTACACTTTTGATTGCACTTACTCTTCTGGAATTCAAAGATTGAAAACTGTAGTAGACTTGCCAGGACAAGACGTATATTGCGAAATATAAGATAATATAGAATGAGGTTGTATTCATGCTCCTAGAATCACACTTAACATGAAAATGAGAAGTCCGGAGATGAAGAACTAAGTAACGAAAATAAATCACCGAAAATTATTTCAATTCAAAGTACAATCTCTGCAGTCATTGTTCTCTATTTTAGTAGTGTGGTGTCTAGATAATATTTTAATTTCTATGGTCATGACTGCCACATTTCCCTACCAAACTCTACTTAAACTATCAAATGAAAGAGTTTTTCCTTAATAGCCAATTTTTTGTACAACGCATAAGATAGTACAACAGCTCAATGGTGTTCTCTTCATTTTCAGCAATGCGGATGGCTATTGCAGATGAAGGTCCATGTTGCTTT
This sequence comes from Maratus speciosus, assembly GCA_963932465.1. Taxonomy (NCBI): domain Eukaryota; kingdom Metazoa; phylum Arthropoda; class Arachnida; order Araneae; family Salticidae; genus Maratus; species Maratus speciosus. Next base: position 268,020,658 of record OZ010790.1, read on the forward strand.
AAAATAAAAATCCAAAATTCACGATTCCGTTTGATTCATGTTTCGTTTGGAAAATAGACCAGCGGGCGTAGCCGGCTAGTCTATATATTAAAAAAAAAAGTTCTTGTCTAGGGGGCCAATTAACGCACTCTACTGAACCTAAAAACATAAAAATGGGGGTTGGGATAGTTCTTATGACGTAGGCATGCTCTAAGAAAGGATTTTCTAAAATGTCACCCTTAAGGGTGATAACCTTCAACAAATTCTAAGAAATCGATTATTATATTTTTGTGTCAAATGATAAAATATTTTAATGAATTTTTGTTTGCTGAATCGAATGGTACAAAGTAAATTATTCCAAGTTTAATAGTTCCGGAGTTGTTTCATAATTTTATAATTTGATAATATCTTTGATGAAAAAAACTTCAAAGATTCTAATATTTCAAGGCATAATAAGTTATAAATATCCGTTACTATATTAACAAAAAAAAAAAAAAAAAAATCCGTTATTTTGTTGTTAATCAATTCTTTTGGTTAAAAAATTAAAATGAGTATATGATATTTTTTAATTACAAACTCCTCGAAAAATAAAATAAAATATGTGTTTTTATTTTTAATAGAGTAAACTCAGTCAAAGGCGGAATCGATTGGGACCGAGAAAATTTTCCGTAGTAGACAATATTCCGCCTTAGACAAATTTTATGCTATGTCTATGGATTCGCAGGGTCTGATAAATCTTTCTGAGTTAGAAAGATTCCCGCCTTACACAGAGTCCGCTTTACAGAGAACTTACAGTATATAGAATAGTTAAAAGAGGTTTTTATTTTCGAAAATTTTAACTAACACAATATTTGGCGATTTCACATTTGTTCTTGGATAGGAAGACGAAAATCGGTATTTTAATGTTAGACGAATACAAATCTCGCCAATAGCATTTTTTTAAATCGCCAATATCATTATTTACATTTGTTCGTTTGTTTGTATTTGTTAAACTCTGGAACTAACGAAGCGATTCAAAAAATAATGGTGGCAAATTGCTGACGCCAATCTCTGCTTCAACATAGGCTACATTTTATGTCAGTACAAAACCCTTGGGATGCAGATGAAAAGTACCTTCTATAATTGCGATTTCTGTGGCATCGTAGGTCTAGAAACTTGTAACTTGATGTGAATTTTACTTTTAAGATGTAAGTAATTTATATGAATGGTTTACAAAGAAATTTGAAAGTTAAACGTGAAAAGCGTTTTAAATTAAGATTTCTACAGAATTGTTAATGATAAAACAAAGTTAGCATGGCCTGTAACTTTAAAGTGCAACTGAAAGCACAGAATAGTTTTTTTAACAAGAAATTCGAAATTTGAAAGGTTTCATGTGAAAAAAAGGCTCTAAACATGCGATTTTTGTGATACTGAAAGAACTAGAAACTTCATTTTTGCCATGGTGGTTATTTTTAAAATACAAATGTTCGCTAAAGAGGGTTGCTGCAAAAAATTATTAATTTGAAATGACAAAATGTTCGGAAAACGCTCAAAATTAATTTTTCAGTGTAATTGTTAGGGATAGAAACTCGAAATTTGGCATGGCTGGCACTTTTAAGACACTTTTAAAACAGAGGACTTTTTAAAGTAAATTTAAAAGTTAACACGTTCGCTGCCAAATCTAAGATGGTGCATCTGTTCATACACTGTAAAAAAAAATCTGTGAAGTTACTAAAGTTTTTCTAGGAAACTGGGATTCCTAGAACTTTTCATGTAACGTCAACAACAAAATTTCATGTAACAGACACACTTTTGCGCCGAAAATAAAAAAATCTGTAAGGTTACTAAGAATTTTTTTGGAAACTGGGATTCTGAGAACTTTTCATGTAACTGCAGCCAGGGTTACAAATAAAAGTTTAGTAAGATTACTGAAATTTTAGCAGATTCATTTGTAAAGTTACAGATTTTTTTAGCTTTACAAAAACTAGTTTTGTAGATTTGCAGCTTTTTTCGCACAGTTACAGGTGAAAGTTTAGTAAGCATGTATTTTTACATCTGTAGAACTACAGATTTTTTTTTACAGTGTACATGCCAAGATAATATCCTCAATTTAGTGCTTTTAAATTATTTTCTGTTTTATTATTTATATATATATGTGTGACGAATTACTTTTAGCAACAAATAAATTCACAAGAGTATGCTCGTTGTTGGATAAAGTATGCTCGTTGTTAGAAAACGCATCACTGTAGGTATTTTCAGTGACACTATGCTCGTAATCGTTGATTGAGATAAGAAGATTGATAACGAGTTATTTAGTAGCTGGCAAGGAAACCCAGTTTACTAACTATGAGTATTCACGTAGATGGCAGCGAACGTGTGAAAAAGGTAAAAGGCGCGAAAAGCGAACGAAAAACAGAGTTAGTTCTAAATAACGACTTCTATGGAATCACTAAGAATAAAAATTTGAAATTTGACATGCATGCTTTTTTAATCAGTACATAAATGCACTCACAAAACAGTTTGAAAAAAATCGAAATTTAAAAGGGTGAAGTAAGCTAATACCATTCTAAAACAGTTCTAAATTCCGATTTCTATGAAATTGTTAAGAATTGAAACTTGAAATTTCACATGGCTGCCACCTTTAAGACGCAAATCACGAATAGAATAGATTTAAAAAATATATAAATTGAAAAGTCTACATGTAAAAACACATTCTAAACTCACAATTTTTGTCTTACAGGAAACTGTAAAAATAACTAAATCTGTAATTCTACAGATGTAAAGTTACGGAAATCTGTATCTTAATTCAAATTTTGTGTGTACACTGTACAAAAAAAAGATGTAAATCTACAAAACAAGTTTTTGTATTGCTACAGATTTCTGAAGCTTTACAAAATAATCTACTAAAATTGCAGTAGTCTTACTAAAATTTTAGCTGCAACCTGGGTTGCAATTACGTAAAATGTTCAAGGCATCCCAGTTTCCTAAAAATTCTTAGTAATCTTACAGTTGTTTTTTTTATTTACAGAGAAAACGTGTATCTGTTACATGGATTTTCGTTGTTGCTGTTATATAAAAAGTTTTAGAAATCCCAGATTCCTAGAAAACCTTTAGTAACTTTACAGATTTTTTTTTTTTTTTTTTTTTTTTTTTTTTTTTTTTTACAGTGAAGCGACTGGAAAATTTTAATTTTTCATGATTTTAGGATGCATATACTCGCCAAGGCTAGGTTGAAAAAAAATGTAAAAATTTAAAAGATTGAAATATGCGAAAATCCTTCTAAATGCTTCTAAATTACGATTGCTAAGGAATTATACGTAATATTTGTTAATTAATGCATTCTAATTTCATTTCAAATTTAGTTGACATATTTGCAATTCTGACTACAAATCATTAGCAGCTCCATCTATTTGTTATTCTAATATTAATGATTTCATTATTGAAAAATTATTTGATTTATAGAATTCTAATTTAATTAAGTTGCTTTAAAACTAATTAAAAAAACTTTAGATTAAGTGCAGTTTATAATTAAAATGCTTTACTACATAAAAGGCAATTTTGGTCAAGAAAGGCTTAATTTTGACCAACAAAATCTGCTTAAAACTAATGAAAGCTATTGGCGTAGCCTTTTTAGGTGCGTTCCTAATTATATAAATATGTAGCACCTATATGATCTTCGCCTGGTCCGTCCGTCTGTCTGTCCGTTTTAAATTTTATGAAAATCGGATGTATAGTTCAATTACAGGGACAGTCAAAAGCATTGCTTTACATTACACACATGAAACTTACATTAAACACAACTTTCACATGAAAATTAAAATAAATTCAAATGAATTTTAAATGATGTTACACCCTTTCGAACATAATGAAATTGATATGCATTTATGTATTGCACTAAAATATACAGTTTGCAGAATATGCGTTGCAAAGAATATTTATTATTCATTTTCAAGGCCACACATAAGATTCCCGTTACATAATGATATAGGGGGAAAATTGCTTGAGGCGTATTTTAATTATATTAAACTGTTTCACACATAATAAAATTGATATACGTTGCTGAGGTTTACTTCAAATTACTTCTTGTATAATAGAAAATACGTAGTATGTACAGGGATACGCAAAATATACTATACTTTATCTGAAGTACCGTATATTAGCGACGATTACTGGAAGTGCATTACAGTTGTGATACGAGTTTTTACGTTTAACTAAAGTTTTCAATATTGCGTTGTGCGTATAAACACTGTAGATCATATACAGGGCTGCATAAAAAATTTGTAAAAAATCGGATTACTGAATATGAAGGAAAACAGCTTAAATGTGGTATTTAAATGAGTTATGTATTTTTACGCTGAACTACGTTTAGTATACTAAGATATGTAGGTAGAATATTTATAAAGTGACATACAGCGGCATGCAAAAAATTGGATACATGGCCGTCTATGGATTATCAATATCTGCGAGTGCGATTTCAGTAGATTTAAGCGTGTTTCAGACTTAATTAAATTTTAGCTAAGTAGTGGCGTGTATATAAAGATAGTAGGTAAAATGCAAGCTGTATGTAAAAAAGTATTCAAGTATGCTTAAGTCTATTTGTATAAATTGCTGAAAGTGAAATGTTAACTTATTATGAGTTTTTAACCCTTTCCAACAAGGTTGAAACGTGTTTATGAATTCGTTTTCTCTGTCTGTCTGTCCTAACTGTAATTTGCGGTAATATAGTTGGATTGCACTGTAAGCATTGATATATGTCATTGAGATTTACTATGCCAGGTTCGGTATTGAAAATAAAGTATGTATTGTTCATAGTTTATTTACAGAGACATTCAAAAATATTCCATTACATTATGGTCTATGCGGAAATGTCGTATTTATATAAATACGTAGCACCTATTGTCATCGTTTGGTCTGTCCGTCCGTCTGTTCATCTCTCTACATGTAACAGCCCCCAAAATACCCAACAGAATGATTTGAAATTTAATATATGTAATCTTTGCAGAATTTTCTCGAGTCATTTCAAATTTTATTAAAATCGAATCAAAACTTAAAAAGATTATAATAAAAACTTTCGTCATTCATACGTAATTAATCCAATTATATCCCATGTTAGGTAATGATTCTAGGTTGCCATAGTGATTAGGTCATATTTAAAATGGAGTCCTAGTATTTCCATATTACTGAATTTAATATACACTAGATAGTGCCCGTCAAGATTTGACGGTAAATAACGTGAATGTTTCATCAGAAAAAAATCTTGAATTTTTAATTAACTGCTTTTAAATTAATTATTGAATGACGAATTTCTATATTGCATAAGTGATTTCTATTTCTTTAAGGTGATAGAGGATGCTGTCAATCTAACCTATTCAATGAAGTGAAAGGGTTGGGTTGATTTTTGACGGCCGATTATCTACTCGAGGGATATAGGCCCTAGGGGGAGTGCCCTCCGTGGGGGTCTTTCTAAGGGAACCTAACCCGTATTTACGCATGGAAAATCCAAGGTTTCGAAGAAAACCACGAAAACTCCGAAATGGTTAGGGCGACGGGCGCGATTGGGTTCGAACCCAGCACCTCCCGTCTACCAGCTTCGAGAGCAGAACCTCTCGGCCACTGGTGGGGCCAATGAAGTGAAAGAATTTTAAGTTTATAATTTACAACCAATTATGCTTACTTTTTATCAGAAATTTACCTAAAAATGCCGGATAGAGAATTTAATTTTACTTACTAAGGCCCTTTTTTTTTTTTTTTTTTAAATAACAATATTTATTTCCATTTATTTATTTTAACACTAGAACGGCGGGAAATTTTGCTCAAGTTTTAGAAAAATATTTCACATCAGAATTTTTATTTAGAACTATTTAACTTATTTATTTAAGTTATTTTTGTGCAGTGTATATCAATCTTATATTATAAAAAAAATTCTGGTTCGAATCGAAATGTTTTCATTCGCAAGGGTCAAAATGACACCTCGTCGCCGTTCTGGTGTTAAACACGACGATTAAAAGATGCCATGAATTTTATTTTTATCTGTCTCATTCTCTAAAAATCTAAATTTGAAACTTGATGCAGCTAACGATTTATAATATACATTTTTTATTACTTGAATTTTATTATACATTTTTTAAATATTAAACCTGGATATCAAGGTAATTTCTTTTATAGCTATTATTACGAATATTTTTCTTTCTTTCCATTTTATTTTTTAAGGAATGACAAACTTTTCTTTCTGACACATCTACATATATATTCTTGATAATGGTAAAAAAATATAACGAAAATTGTAGATCAGCTCAATTTATATAATTGTTAATTACATGCAAAATATTTTAGTTTATATATTTTAAATATAAAATCATTATTTTTTCAAAATATTATTGAGTGTTAAATTTTATTTAACTATAAAACATTCAAATAATAATAATAATAAAATTAAAATACTAAAACTTCTCTTCCTAATACAGTATGTCATTACAGAAATGAATTATTGGCAATTTGGGTTCGAACCTGCGCCCGCTACAAAAATTCTGAGCTTTAGACTTGCGTTAACCCACTACGCTAGCGTGAACTCATTCCCGTTCCTTCTAAAATGAAGAGGTTCGAAGACTTGATCTTACAGAAATAGTTTTGCGTTTTAATATTTAATACCTTACATTTTCAAAGAAGCAGCTATGACTTAACATGCTAGTTTCCCAATCATGGTGTGTAACTATTCGCAATTCATAAGACGGATATAACTTTTAGCCTCAAATCACTGTGTTTATCTTCTGTATGTAATATGACCAAAACAATATGGTACTCCCGATACAAACCGTATCTAACTCTTAATATCGACACAGTAAATTTTTGAATTGTTAATAATGCTGGAAGAGCCAAATAATATTAACTTTGTGAAAGAAAAAAAGCAAGTTTACAGTAAGATCGAATAGCAGACGAACTTAAAATAACTTCTACCTATGATGTGATACTTCAACTGAGCGAATATCTTTGCTCATGTGCAGTACGTCACTCCAAAGGCAGGCTTGTACTTATATGCTGTGCATGCGCAACTGTAGAATTTAAATTTAAAATTTCGGCTAATTAATAAAATATTTCAACAAACGAATGTACGATAACAAATCTGTGGCCAAATATCTTTCATTTAAAAAAAGATTGGTGTAATTTGATACAGTAGTTTCTTCTCAAGGACTGTCGAAAAAAAAAACGCTTAGCGTTTTAAATATATAGATAACCGTAATAAATTTTGTATTCATGCATTTCTGCATAAGAGTGCAACAGCTACTGATCCAATATCTGAATATTTGTATAACTAGTTAGAGTACGAAAGCACTTCATTTGCCACGTGTGACGCAGAATTTCTGACTTGATAATTGCGACGATAATCAATCTCTTTTGCAGCCCGGAAATACAGTATAATTTTCTCCGATGCTATTTTTTATTAATTTTTTTATCCCTGGCCCATACATCGTCAAGTGTGTCAGGTATTATATGCAGAGCTACCTAAAAATCGACCGACAAATTCAGAGCGGTGATATTAGGCATAAAGAGGATGAAAAATTACAATAGTGCAAGGGGTCGCAATCCACGTATTTGTTCAAAAATACAGGTTGTTTCATCTTAACTCAATTTACGTCGACGGTAATAACTTTCAGAAAACTCAACTGAAGTATATCATTATAAAGCATTTAACACTAGAACGCCGGAAAATTTTACGTAAATTTTATAAAAATACCTTAAACCAGGAAATTTATTAACCATTTGGAAAAATGGTTATTGTCCTCGTCAGGGTAGGAAATCAAAAGCATATCTGAAGGTTTTTATTGATTTAATCATCATTTTATTCATTTTCTGATTGGTCTATACACTAATCTGTATTTCCCTTTAATTTCAACAGAGATGGGCAACAGAGTGTTGCCACTATGACAAAAAAGTAATAAAAACTACAAAAAAAATAATAACTCAGAAACAAATTGAGATACAGCTTTCAAACAAATTGCATTTAAAAGTACATTTTTTTTTCTATACGACGATATAAAAAGTAATATTGTGGGATGTTTAGAAGTTTAAGAAATAAATTTCATTTAAAATTGGCCGTGAGATTTCTTGGAAATCTGACGATGGAAAAGCCTTTTCCCGAACAGCCAATGAAATGCTTGGATAATGCTTAAGTTTCAGGTGGATAATATGTACGAGTCGCAGGCGATTTCTGTCGCTTGCAGCTTTTACGTGTAATAACACTATTAATGTTTAATTCATGGCGTACGTAATATATGATCAACTCCGTGCGATTTTTTATGTTTTAAATTTTAGTCTTTGAAAAAATCATTTTCCAAATGGTCGTTGTAATTTGTCAACTTGTATTTTTTTAAAATTATTTAAGTTAATTGTTTAACTTGTTTCTGTGTAATTTGTATGTAACTTATTTTATAAAGAAATTTCTGGCGCGATTCGACAGTTAGTCCGTTGGTCGTTGTCGAATTGACACCTGCTCGGCGTTCCAGTGTTCACAAACATTATTATCTTTGTTATAACTGTGAAAATACCTAACAAATGTGGTAAAAGTTTGCTTTACACTCGCTAGCAGTATGCACTTGACGCACCACATTTTTCATTTTTATTATCACCGCTTTTATAGAAAACTATTACTTGACTATATATGAAGCATTCTCATTGGTCAGAATAGAGATATTTCATAAAAGCGGCGGAGTGAATATGCAGCAAAAGATGCAGATTTTTAACAGTTCATACGTTATCATCGGTTGTTTGAGCAACATGTTTTTCTATATCTTTTCGTGATATTATCGCATTTCAAAGAACACAAAGTTCATTCGTGGAAAAAAAAGTAAACACCGCCTACTAACTCCTCAACAAATTATCGTAGAAGAAAGTTACTGGTGCCGAACGATTGGAAATAAAGTCTACTTTTAAATGATGTGTATATAATTTTCTTAGGACGCCATCTACTTATTAAAACGAACTATAACTTTGCTTTTACAATAGCAGTACTACACAATTCTCACAGCATAAATGAACTCTACACCCTTCAATTAGACTAAAAACAAATTTTTATGCAATTCGTACGATAAGTTTCCGAGAAATTAATTATTTTAAAAGGAGCGTATTTTAAGGGCTGTATCCAAATTGAAGTTACGTACTCGATTGTTAACCGAGAGAGCCCCCTTCTTGATCAAGGCACCTTAAGCACCATTCAAGCAGTCAATTAAGCCTGCTAGATTACACAACAGCAGAAGAAATTTCAAAATATCTAGTCACTTCAATCACAGACGGCCACTTAAAACATCCTTTTTCAGTTTTTTAAGCATAATTTGAAAACTACTTGGAAGAAAATTGTGAAATTTTGGATTTCCATAAAGCAGTACATAATAAAACTAAATCCATCAAAAAAACTGTAGGTTCCAATTCATAATTTTTTCGGATATTAATTTCATAATTCATAATTCATATCATAAAATTATAAAAATTGCAAATTCAACCTATTTATGTTTGGGTATAATAGTATTATTACTACACAAAAAATTAGCACATTAGGAGCATAATTTCAGGAGATATAAATAAAAATATGAAAATGTAATTTAACATTAGAAGCACTAAATTTTAAATGTTTATAATTCAAAAACTTATCATTCAAATGACTTGAAATTTGGTGACTAGGCATAGTTTTAACCGAAGATTTGAAATATCTGGTTAAAATTGGGTATTGCCATTTAAAAAAATAAAGTTATGGTTCGTTTTAATATGTAGATGGCCCCCTAAGCAAATTTTATATACATCATTTAAAAGTAGACTTTATTTTCAATCGTTCGGTAAAAGTAACTTTCGTCTACGATAATTTCTTGAGGAGTTAGTAGGGGGGTGTTTACATTTTTTTCACGACTGTACATATCGTTGCATTTTCATTGTAATGTTTTTATATTTAACGAAATTATTACCGTCAACCCGAGTTCAGTTAGGATGAAACACCCTGTATTTGTGACTTGATAACTCGTTTGCGACCTTATGTTCCGTGCAATGTTTCATGCTCTTGGTGACTACTATCACGCTTAAGAATTTATCTGTCGAATTTTGAAACACCCTTTATATACATATATATTTATTTAAAACCATGTAAATGACTTTCACTGAAAAGTACAAACTTAATTATTTCTATGTAACGCACTATTGCTTTTTCTTCGTTTCCTTAATTTTTGTAAGTTCTTCCAATCTTGTGATAAAACTCATTTATAAATCAAGTAACTTTCTGAGATTTATTGGCCGAGAAATAACGTCTTTAATACTTGTAAGAAGATGTTGGAAGTAAATTACTTTGCTTTATCTCTGTGGCCTCTAGAGGGATAAGTATATTCATGTTAACAAATGTTTTTCGTACACTCATACATTTTTCCTTGCTATAGTAACTCTGATAATTGTTTTATATAAACTTTATTTTTTGTGTAATGAGCCATTGATACCTGCTTTTAATTTAATCTAAAATGAAGTAAATTTAAATTACTAAATTTATATTTTAGGTTGCAAGACGACAATAATGTTTTCTTTCAGTATTTTATAAAAGCATGGCTTTCTTTTTTAATACTTTTGATGTATCTAGTAATGATATTTGTAGATTTATGTATATTATATTAACGACATAATACGGAACCACTAAATGTTAAAAAAGAGAATGAATAAAAGTACATTTCACTTTGTTGCGAATTTTATTTACTTTCCAAGTGGTTAAGATAAATGCTTTTAAATAACATTTATTTTAAATATTCCTTAAAATCGTACAGTTTTGGCTCTTGCGTTACAACTTATATTTAACCTCTTATTTTCACAGTGATATAAGAGTTGTTGTGATTTTCATGTATTTTATACATGACATATTACAGCCTGTATAAATTTTTAACTCACAGGCTATCAAAGCCTGAGAGCTAATGTCCCAGCAGGTTCTGTATGTATGTGTGTACGAATGTATGTACGTTTGTATGTACGTAGCGCGATAACTTGATAGAAATATCCGATTTGCTTAAAAAAGTTTCTAAGTTCATTCTGATATGGTGCTTCCCTGATTAGTTTTGGGGGTTCATTAATTAAGTATAAAGAGTGTAACGGGAGACTAATCCCCTTAACTTAGATAAATGGGTTTTTCATGCAGAATTATCAGATTTCCTTCTAATTTGGTATACCGGTTAATTCTGATAAGGCACTTCCCTATTAGATTTGAAGGTACATTGGTTTAATATAAACTGGGAAACGGGGGCTAATACCACATTAATTTAGATAATGGGTTTTTTATCCGATTTGCTTCAAATTTGGTATAACGGTTTATTTTGATAAGGCGCTTCTCTGATGACATTTGGAGACCCATTGGTTAAGTATAAAGAGGGAAAAGGGAACATACTCCTTAATTTATTTTTTGAGGGGTATTATTCTTTGTAATAAGAATATAATATACAATTAGTGTGAATAGCCTGTAAGCTCAATGCCATCAGTTTAACTGGGCACTTTTCTTTTTTATTAATATTTCTGTTGTATGTTTGTATAAGTTTTAAATCACAAATATCGTCATAGCTTTAGAAATTAACTACATACATATATTTTCAATATGCTAAAACATTTATCTCAAAAACTATTCAAATAAATTTAAAATCCATATAGAAAAACTTAAGATATAAACATTTTCCCGTTATCAGTATTAACTATATATACTACTTACACACTATAAATGTAAACCTATATATTCAGCAAATGAAAATAAAAATCAATTATTATAAATTATATATTTATAATATACAATACACTAGTCTCTAGAAGAAGGCTTTGTTTGTTTGATCAAGATGGTCTAATAAATAACATAACTTTTATTTTGCGATTGAAAACAATAAGTAGCTCTCTCACTCCTCCCAGACACAGACACAATTTTTGAATGTAATTACATAATCTTGGTTTTTTAATCTTGGTAAAATATAGAATTTTATTTTACTCCAGTTTTCATTTAAAAAAGAATCAAAAGATTATCAATTTCGACCCATCTCGCAGTGTAGCTTGGAATTACATGGATTCCTTGTGATTCTGAAAGGAATCAGACATCAAATTGAGTTTGGAATAGATACTGAGAAGTTTGTTACATGCATTTTAAGTAATTTTATGTAGATTTTCTAAAATAAAATACGAGTAAATATATAACAGATTAATACTTTGTAATAATATGCACTAATTTTAATTGCTAAAAGGCGTAAATTAAAACTTTAAAAGAACTAAAAATAGGTTTATTCAACTGCTTACATGCTTCGACTCTACACGAGTCATTTTCAAAACAAATGAATAAAAATATTCAAAAATTGCACGGCCTGTGAAATGGTATCATTCAAATTTTCAGGTGCTCTTTCGAATGATGCACGTTATTTCTTTTTATGTTACTTAAAAGGAAGGTCTCCTTACTGTGCATACTCAGAACATTTTGAAAAAAATACCAATTAAACTACTCATGTATGTAATAAAGGATCAGTCAAATTTAGAGCCGGAATTACAGTAGAAAGTCCGTAAAAATAAAATACTTTCGAGAATTTGGCGCGAAAAGACGAAAGCGTCACGCGATTCGGCGAGCAGTACTTTTCTTCACCAACAGCAAACGATTTTAATGCACCTGAAAATTGTTTGTTAATTGATTTTTAGAATGCGTGTAAAAAGTATTTAATGAATTTAAACACAAACAATGAGAGAGTTTAATAATTACATTTTTCGTATTACATATTTATGTTGCTTGTTATTTAATTTTATTACTTTAAAAACAATTTCACATATAAAAAATACTGTCATACATTTAAGCGTAGTCCAAAAAAAAAGGCAAGAATCATTTACTAGTTATTACTTTCAATATCAAAGAATTCGTTGCTTCCATAGGAACAAAATAGAATCGATAGTGCTCAATTGGGCTTAATTTTGAGATATTGAAATTTTTTTAATTTATTCTAATGTTGTTTTAATTCATAAAATTTGATATTTAACTTTCATTATAATTAAATAAATATGTATGTGTATATATATGACAAAACTATAGTTAAATGTAACTAAAACTGACAAAACTAATGTTATTTTCATTAAATTTATTTAAACAAGTTTAATATGATGCATTTTTATCTTAAAGAGTATTCGACATAAAAAAATTATTTTTCGAAATTTCATTTCATGGCCAACGATGATAAATCGCCAAATAAACGAAATTTTCATTTTTTTTTTTTTTTACGCACGTTCTATCGAGGTTCCGCCAAAAAAATTATAAACATATATATCCACATGATAAGAACAATCTGTATTTTTTTTCAGATTTTCTGAATATGCCCGTATGGAGACCTTCCTTGTTAGATGTTTATTTTTATTTTCGTAACCATTATGTAACTCGAGTCATAGTTTTGTTAATTTAAATAATGCTACATCGTTACATAGTGAATTTTTGCGTGTTTCAATCTCTATGGTTTCTCTTAAAATGAATAAATAGTACAGACTGGAGGGAAAAATTGTCTTACTTTTATTGAAATTTATTTAGATAGTTTATTCTTAATATTATTATCTTGCAAGAGCTGTACTATATGAGTCATTCTCACATAATTTTGACTTGTAAGTCCCTGAATATTAATTTTTAATTTTGTACATATTCTTTTTATTATTATTATTATTTATTATACTGGAAAACATCCCTAGCATGACTGTATAACAATATTAACGAAATAAATAAGTTTTAGACGATGTTGGGGGTCCAAATATACCCAAAATTTCTTACCGTCCCGTGTCCCTGATGCTGATTTTTAAGTTTGGAGCTGTCTGTATAAAATTGTTTCAATAAAAGTAATTCGATGTAATTTTTTTTCGGAACTTGAACTATTGTTTTTTTTTTATAAATATGTAGCAAAAAATTAACCGGCATAGATTTTTACGGTTGTTAGTTTTTTTTTTAACTCTGTCCCTGTATTTTAGATTCCTTACCGTCTTTCTTGCTAAAATTACACAGAAAATCACTTCAGATGCAGGCACTGAATTTTTTTCAACTTTTTTTCTCATGCAGAATTATGCTAGAGAAAGAATAGTTAAAATTATTTGACAGGAAATTTACTGCAGAATTTAAAGCAGCATTTAAATATCAATTTCAAGCATCGTGGCTTTATTGGTAATCTTACTGTCACCAATGTTTATTTCTGCACTTATCGAATTAAATATATATTTTTTAATTTAATACAATGTAAATAATTGTCCCTAAAAATAATTGAGTATTATGACTATCACTTAGTCTTAACATGATTTGCCTAAAAATAGGTGGTCATTTTCCTTACCGTCCCTTCTTTAATACCCATTTAAGACAATGTTATACAAAAAAATTTTACTAAAAATATTACATTGGTATTATTTCTTATTTGAATGTTCTGTGGGTACTAAGCAAATTCATTATTAGTAAAAATTTAGAAGAAAATAAAAAGTTAGAGAGGTTAAACGGTAAGGAAAATTAAACTCGCAAGTTTAACATGAATCTCAGTATTAAAAAAATCGTCGCTGCTGATCATTTTTCTTTATTTTGGATCATTAAGGCATTCGTTTATAAGTTTAAAATGTTATTTTATTAAGGTTAATTTCACCAGATTTTTATTCCTGAAAGTTAAAATTTTGTGAGAATGCCTTATATCTATTACACTTATTATGAACTATACACTCCTTTTTCTGTACTTAAATTTCCTGCTAGTCATACCAATATAGTAATGCTTCGATCTTTCTTCTAAAATAAAAATTAATAAATTAGTATAAAGCATGAGTAATATTAAGCTCAAATTTTTAAACAGGGGAGAGTCACAAAGGCTGACTCAGCGCACAGATTGTAGCAGAAACGCTTTTTAAAATGAAATTTGCGTTCGTACCGCCAGATATTCGGCTGTTCAGAGATGTTTTATTTGAATTATTCCCAGACAATATTTCAAATGTGGATGGTAGGGAATGAAAGTAATTTTTCTTACCTGAAAGTTACACATATTATTTTGTTACATATAAACAATATTCAGTCTAATTTCATGTGGAGATCATTTCGAAAATTTAACATATAATACGCTATTACTCCAATTAGTGTTAAGAGCTAAACTCGAACATAGCCGAATAAAGCAGTGCGTAACGATATATTTTCATCAAATTGACTTGGTACGCAGTGATTCAGGGAATGCTACTGTACAGTGAAACAATGTCTAACTATATATTATTACAATTATTTTTTTACACAGTGATAAATATTAAGTATATCTTACTTACACATGCTTTTATGTCTTTGATAGAAAGGCGCCCATAAATAGAGGTTACTGAAACCATATTCTGGTTAAAGAAAATTTACATCATTGCAGTTATAATTAATCTTATGTAAATTAATTTATGTTTGATTAAATTCTGTAAAACTAAAAAAAAAATACTTATTTCTATTTGCATGTTTCCATCATTAAATTTAGACCAAATTATCATTTAATTGTATAACCATTCCACTGACTTGTTTACCCTATGTCATAAAATATAAATTTCTCGTCTTACTGCAATCGGCAAAATAAAATTTACTTCAACATCCACGAACTAAAATATTAGAGGTTTAAAGTATGTTACGTATACAAAAGAATGAAAGTTTTACTAAAACAAAACATTTTTTTTTTTTTAAATATACAGTAAATTTAAGTAAACTAAGTTTGGCTTTCGCTATCGCTTGCAGCACTAAACACGGAGTCTTCAGTGCTTATTATCACGCATAATAAACTGAAGAAAAAAGTAATGTAATAATATTATATGTTTTTTAGAAATATAAATCTGAAAACTTAATAAAATCTGAAAATGGTTTAGTGTATGTTTTCACTATATTTGATAATTTTCAATATTAACTTAATTATATATTTTTTGTTAGTTTATTACGCTCATTTCAATATAGCATTAGACTGGTATACTTTACTATTTTTATGCTATCTGCTACATTTATTGAAATTCAGAATTAATAAATGAAATTAATTAATAAATGAAATGATAAAATTTCTGAAAAACTTTGTATATTAATGTTAATGCTTTTACTTTCAGGAAATAGTTTCTACAGAACATTTAATTTATATTTTCAACCGCAGACATTCAAAAGAGAATAAATAACAAAATATTTTTGATAAATTTTCGAAAAAGGATCACTAAATAATACACCAGAATCATACTCAATTGTTTTATGTTTATATTTTATAGATTTTCTTTCTTCTCGGCATATTAATTTTCTAGATTAAATGATTCTAAATTAATGAATTCTTTGAAAAGATCCCTTTTCTTTTAGAACTTTTAGAGTACAGTTGCTTTCCGATTCCACTTAAACATTGTTTGACAATGGATGTAAATGTTTTACTTGTACTTGAAATTTGATCGACATTTCCCCGTTTTATTCAATGATTGTGTTAGAGCCCAAATGTACGTAAAAATCTGTCCTTATAAAATAGAATAAAAATATTCTATAGATTAGAAAATATCCTATCGAAATGACCTTAACATAATAGTTTAACATAAATCAATGCATATCGATTTTATAACACTTGTTCTATTTGTAGAACATTTATAATCTAGTATCTCATTCGTTTCAAATTCATTCAATGTTTTATAATTGATGCTGATTTATAGAATTTTAAGACAGAGGTAGATTAATTCTGATTATCAGACATTTTTGACTAGAAGAAAAAAAATATATTTGATATAAAATTTCTCTACTATTCAAATTGGACGAATTTTCGAAGCTTTAAATAACGTACAAAAATTTAACAGTTTTTGTACTAGACATCATAGATTTTTTTTTTTATTACATTTATGCAAAAACGTTAGATGTGGATAAATAAAAAATATTATAATTCAATGATAATTATTTCATTTTGTGCTTTATCAAAAATATTTATAAAAATATTAATTCTAACTTTATTTAAATGATTTGAAATAAATTAAATTTTAATAGTATGTTATGCACGAATTTGCTTTATTCTATCTTTCTTGAAAATAGACAACACTCACTATCATTTAAAATTTAAAAATTTGTTGGATTAGAAACGGTATAGAACAGTATACTCATAAGTTTCACTATGAATATACTGTATATGCATTTTAATTATTTAGCACATAACGCCTGGTAACAGTGATTGTACGGGCCGGAGCTGGGCAATGGATTTTGAGTTCTAGTAACTCATCCGCTGAATATGAAAATACTAAAAAATTTCTAAATTTGCTCTCGTTTTTAAAATAAAGTCAACAATCCGATTATCGCACAAGTACTGCATAATGTAACATTAAATATGTAAAGACTTATTTCTTTTATTTTAAATATCTGATCGGAATTGAAGTTAAAATTAAAGTTAAATTAGCACAAGATCACATTTTAATGCGTTTATTGATGGACGGCACAAGACAGGCTCCAAAACAACGAAAGAGTGAGTAAACAACTTGCGTCTGGAAGAACTCGAATGGCGCCCTCTATCATTAAAACGTATTTTATATATTTTGTAACATCGTAATTTGAGTAAGATATGTATTTCAAAGCAAAAATACAGATTTAACATTAATTTTTAAACCGTTTCTTGTATGAATGCTTCTCTTTTGTTCAATCACTTTTTTAGATCAAAAGTAGTCAGCCACCATGTCGTAATTCCACCGTTCTTGGTACATTTGTTATAATTCTGATATCTTGGTGTAACTGCTTACCCTGCACTTCAATATAATCACCTAAGTTTTCAGGAAATCTGTCTAAATGATTGTGTAAAATATGCACCTTAACGATCATATTACATCATAATCTATGATATATCGAAACAACCAGAGTCCCTGTGACTAACTATCTTATATTCAAAATTTATAAGATTTTGCATTCATAAAAATCACCAAAAAAATGTTATGGCGCAGTTTACTTAAATAAATCATATGACATGAGAATTTTCAATTCGGTGGAAAGTATCCGGACCGCGATTCGAACCACAGGTCTCTTGGTTGAAGTTGCCAATACTCTGCCAATCCGGATATCCCGGAAGAATCTGGAGGAATTTATTCACTCAGCTAAGTTTATTGATTATAGCATCAGGTCTGATATTTGAATCAGTTCAACCAAATAACGCGCTGGTAATGGAGCTGCAGTAATCGCTGCATACGCAATTACACTAGATTGATTAAATAATAATAGTAGTAATAGTAATAATAATAATAATGTATTGTAATTACGTATGCAGTGTTTTCTTTCTGCGTTCCATTACATGCAATATATTATGTTGAACTGATTCAATTATCAGACCAGATGCTATGATTAATAAGCTCAGCTGGAGAAATTAGGTCCTCAATATTTGTCCGGAAAAGCTCAGTTGGCAGAGCATTGACAGCTTCAGTTAATAGTTTCCTGGTTCGAACCCCGGTCTGGAATTTTTCCGCCCAGTTGGGAATTTACTTCTCATATTTCTTAACCCTTAACCAGAAACGTGCCGTCTGTGAGACGGTTGCGTCTACATATCTACCCTTTACACAAAAATGAACGCGTTTCCAATCTTATCACAAACTATATCCTTACGCTACTGCTCCTCTGCCTCCCCCACCCATTTGCAACACCTGCGCATTTTTAGTTATTGAAAGAAAAATTATTTTATTTTCAGCGCAGTCTGTGGGACGGCATGTTTCCGTTTATGTAATTTTTTGCTCTGGGATATTGATATGGAGGAGCCGTCAAAGCGGGTACGCTACAGTGATAAAAAAAGACTGAAGAAAGTGCATTGAGATTGTTTGATGAAGTAGTAAGTGACATAAGCGATATTGAAAGTATTTCAGATGATGAATATATAAATTCTGAACACGAAAGTGACTCAACATTGTCAAAAATGCATAAAAAAATGCAGATATTTAGAACATGCTGCAATACTTAGGTACTATTAAATGTTTTGTTAATTTTACCGCGTAATATCTTTTTCTAATTCATATCGTACCGAAATAACTAAAAATATTAGCATTTATTTAATTATTATGACGAACATTTTATATTTTGAACAATAAAGTGTAATTTCAAAATATTTTCCGTCTCCGACATTCAAAACTTACTTTTATGATGTCCTATTAAAAAAATTGATCCTGTTAATGCATTACTATTAAATATTAAGTGTTTAAGTTCACTATTTGATAAATTATTAAGGGTTATTTTACTTTTAAATTTTTATAGCATTTTTTAAATTTAGCAGTCTCAAGGCAGTTTCCATTTATGCGCGGGATTTTAATGTTCCCGGTTAAGGGTTAAATTCCAAGAAATCTGCGTTAAAATAGCATGGTGCGCGATCTACGTCAAATATCTCTTATTTCTTAGCCGTTTTCTTTAATTTTCTTTAATTTCTTATGAGTTTTCTTTATCATAATAATGCTGCGCATTATAAGCGAGTACATACTAAACATAAATAAATATGGTAACTGAGATTATTGCCTGAACATAGTTGAGGCTTATTGTGAAGACCTGAAAAAAGTTTATGCTCTTTTTGTCTGTGTTTCTCCAAATAATTGCCGCTAAATGCATCCGCTTAGTTTTCATTTAAGTAAGTATGATGAAGAGCTACCCCAAATCAGCTATATAGTTTTTGGTTAAGTATGGTTTATTCCTTTGAAAACTATGAAAGGCAGGCAATTTTCATATTCCATCATTCACTGAAACATGAAAATAGAGCGTTTGATTAGTTCATTTAAATATTACATTATGTACGCTATGTCTTCACTATATGGAGCTCTAAATTAATCAAATCGTTTTAAAAATTCGTCAATAATTTCCTCCGCTATCCGCAGTTCTCTGCATACTTTTCTTCTATGCAATTGTGCGCATATGTCAAAAAATTGAAACATATTTTTAAAAATCATTTATAAAATAATAAAATATGACATATGTCATCCTGTTTGTTTTTAACAATTGTCTAACAACTGAATTTTATAGCGTATCGGAAGGAAAAAAATCAGGGTAATTTGACATTCGAATTAAATATTTCCAACTGAGCGAAAAAATGGCCAGGCCGGACATCGAACACATATCCTTGGCTTACAGGGCCAATGCTGTACCGTTTAAGCTAACTGAGCCGAGAACTGGTGAACATATTTCGCTCAGATAACCTAATTGGTCTATCATGTAGACAGCTCAGCAGAATAAACCGCAGGTAATAATAGTTTATCTACGTACCCATCGTTTATATGGAGTTCCTTTAACTGCGGTTTATTCTATTCAGCTGTCTACATGACAGGCCAGATGTTATTACCAATAAGGTTATCCGAGCGAAATACGTTCATCAGTTGTCGGCACAGTTAGCTTAACTGTAAAACATTGACCCTGTAAGCCAAGGTCCGGGGTTCGATTCCGGGACTGGCGATTTTTTAGCTCAGTTTGAAATATTTAATTCGTATGATAACTTTACCAACCAGTTTGATTGTGTTAAAATGATACTTCAATTTGACATTCTTTAAAATTATCATTTTTGAATCCTTATGAAAACTCGTTTAGAAATATCAAATAATCTATTTAAATTCAAATTTCATGATATTAGATAATGTATGAAGTGAATGAAAAGTAAAATCTCTTGCTAAATTGATGTTAAGACCCCCCCCCCCCAAATTCTGGTATTTATACTGCATAATTCGTAGATTTTAGCAATAATCACTTTTTTTTTGTAATATCTTAATATTTAGTTGAGTGCCTTTCTACCTCTTCACGCAGCAAAAATCAATATTTCATTTTTCTTCACGCATGTCAAAATCCTTAATAGCTATTTTATATTCATTCGACATTGTTCTAAACCAAGAAAAATTTTCTCTTTGTATTACTTATTGCATTTCGATAGTTTTTGAAGGAAAATATGAAATACTTTTTTGACATAAATTCAATTTTTCAAGTCTCCTTGATACGTGAACAGAAAAAAAAACAAAGATTGCTTTAAAAATAAATTCTGGGAAATATACGAGAAAAGAGAAGATAAATCAGCAATAAAAATGTTAATTTCTGCTTAATAGTGGATTTTTATAAGATATAAAAAATATTCGTAAAAACGTTTCAATATACTCAAAACATTCACTTATATTATTTCTTTGACTACATTACGTTCATTTATTTTTTAAACATTATTTTAAAAAAAATGTCAAAAAATGTATAGAGAAAGCAGGCATATAGGAAAAAAAAAAAGATTTATTTTCCTTTTTTAGTTTTAGATAATAAGTAATAACAGTAGATTTGAAACAATATTACATTTATATCTAAGAAATAAAACATAATTAATAGTTTTATCATACAGCTATCGTAATTTGTAATAGATTAGATATACATTTAGATAATTGATTAATTAGAATATCATATATCTTCAATAACTATGAAGAGTCAGCCGTTTTCCGGTATTATAAATTAAAATACGTTTCTAATATTGAATGATCCATGTTATCATGTTGTTTTATTATGTTTTTATCTTTTACGTGTAGGTACATTTATATCAACAATGTTTCCATTAAATATGTGTTAGAGACGTGTGTGTTAATATGTGTTAAATACGTGTATAACTGCTCTATTAAGATCTCGCATCATCTTCTATATATATGAGAAACTACATGTATGTTATACATTTAATAATGTTATTCCTTCGATTTCAATACGGAAGCATAAAATAGTTTTAATAAAGCCATAAATAATAATAATTTAATAACCCTGTTTAATTTATTGTCAAACTAAACGTTTAATAGCAAAAAATGTTTTGTATCTCTTTTAATAATATTCCTGTAGTTTTATGATGATTAATAATCATCATTTTAATGTACCAAAAACTATCCGCCATCTTTAGTAACGGCTATTTCTTAACGTCATTCATTTAAATAAACTTATTCATTTTTTACATCTGTTAAACAGCATCGATTACTAAGATTTCTTACATAGATTATGCAAAAATTAAATGATATTTGATGTGGATTTTAATTTTAGTAAAAGTCATTAACTGTAATATAATACATAAGAATATTTTTATTATCTCAGATGCTAAATACCTGACCAAAAATATATTTCCATACTTAAAATATAGTAAAACCATCTAAGCAGTTTATTCTTTCACATCTACTAATTTCAAGAGCTTTTACGATCTCGCAAAACCGCTTCAAAAGTGTTATAAAATATAAATGATGTAAGCAATAAAATTTTTATGTAAAGCAGAAGTATGTCTGGTACTTGAAAACTTGCTGTTTCTTAAAATGATCTTTGAATATTTAAGAGATTTAAAAATACTTTTATGAAAATTTGATAGTATAATAAATGCATATTTATCAAAGCATGTAATATAGGGCATCTTATATTTATCAGAGCATTAAATATCAGAAAAAAATAAGAGCTGATATATTATGTAATTAATTTCGTTGGAATTCAGACAAGAAAGACAGCACAGTGTATTTTATAAAGAAATTATGTTATTCTAGCTTAATTTTATTATTTTGAAGAAATATGTATTGGTGTTTAAAAAGATTTTTTTATGAGGGAAATTATTTTCTTTGTAAAACCTTTAAGAGATATATAATTTTATAACAAATATCATAAGGAAAAAAATGCAGTACTTATAATGTATTAACGGGAAATATGTAAAATGTGTTCGATTTTTTAGACTGTTTTATACCTAAATATTTTATTTCATCTTCATTGAAATATACAAAACTTGTCTTATAAAATTATAAATGACTTTCTTAAAAGAAATAGAGTACCTAGTAAACAGAATAAGTGTAAGGTGTTCTAACAAAATAAGAGGAGTATTAGCAACTTTCAATACGAACAGTTTTTATATAAGAAACTTTGTCGCAATATACTTATTAAATTAAAATTATAGGGTGTGCCACTACTCTGTTTGAAATCCGGATTCTCATTCAAAAATTTAACTACAATGAAGATAATTTAGCGGAAGTTAATAGACCCTATTTGGTTTTTGTGCAATGTTGACATTACGAAAAGTGCTGTGAGATCACGAAAATTTGTGACAAATCCATATATAAAGAATGCTCCGGAATGCTTGTATCCATCCAGGTTATACACCTAAAGGAAAAAACTATTTGAATTCTATTTTTTTTTGTACGTCTCTCAATTTAAAATTTTTAAGTAGCCATTACTTTGAAACAACGAAGCGGACGAAGATGGCTAAAATATTCGGTGCGACCTTAGTGTGCACTATACACATGCTCGGTCACACCCAAATCGCTTGATAAACACGAGTGCTAAATCATGACAAGAGTCATATACATATATACATATGTGTGTGTGTGTGTGTGTTAAAAAGATTGCTAAAAACATTTAGCTACTAATGTTATATATTTAAAAATATGTATAAGATACCATAATTAATAAGAAACAAGTGGGTAAGTGTGATCACAGATCGCACAGAGGGTTTCGTTTAATTTTCCTTTCAAAACACTTTATCCTTTTGCAAAATATGTTAGTTCCATATTTCGCATTCAGGGGCCGTACTCTATTCTAAACAAACTTCAATCCGAACGAAACTCCGCTTTACAACCTATCCGTAGATTATTAGTCGAGGGGATCGGGCCCATAGCACCCGAGATAGTTAGGCGCTCCCTGGCAGTAAAAAGTGGAAATAATATATGTAATGCTATTTTGCATAATATGAAAGAGTGGTCAAAGGGTTGTCGGCCGCAAGTGATCAGCTATAAGTATTCAAAATTTCAAGTCTTCAACTTAATTAGGGATTCAGTTAGGAAAAGAAAAGCTTAAAATATACGTGAGAGCCCAGACGAATAAATATAAGACTTTTTCAAAATTTTATGATTTGTCGTTTAATGTGAGGTGTTCAGCTATAACTATAAAAAATATCAAGTCTCCAACTTATTTAGCTTCTAAGAACGGGCTCTATGACAGGGAGACAGACAGACAGACAGAGGAGTGAGACGAATAGGGTTTCGTCAGATGAACGAAAGTCTAAAAAGTTCAAAATTAATTGTTGACATTCAAAATGAAAAGATATCAAAATGTAAAAATATCAGAAAGGATTTTTCTTCATAATTACATGCGCATATGCAGCATAAAAATTTGAATACTAATATATAACCATTAAAAAACCATTACAAATTACCAACAAAAATTGTGAAATTATAAATAGAAAGAAATTTATTCATTGACAATTAAACTGTTCCCTTTACATTTTATTCAACATAGATTATAAAAAAACATAATAAAAAAGAGCAGAAAAGGAATAAGCGATATTTAGAACCTAGACAGATTCATCAGGTTCCAAATGCCTAGAGTTCCTCAAATAAAGTGTGCGGTTTCATCTTCATATTTCCTATAGAAAAGCTAAAGAATATGAATTTGAGACTATTACACACAAAATATAGATAAATAAATCATTGAAAAACAAGTAAGTTTAAAATAAAAAATGATTAATCATGTTTTATATTAATATTTTCAAGATATGTACAATTTTAAAAATACATATACAAAAGTGTTACTAATTTAAAACATTTCTCTCTACATTTACGAGGAAATTTTGTTTGTGAGGGATTTTTGCTTTTGAGAGGGGAATTTTCTTAAGAGAGGAAGAAAATTCCATTTTTTTTCTCGTGCTAAAACTAATATGTATTTGAAATACGCGTTTTTTTTTTTTTTTTAATTAGTGACAGATTGATTTTTTATTAGAAAATATTAAATTGGAGTATGAATCTAAAGACAATGCTAAGTATATCATTACGCATACACAGTCAGAATTTTTTTTATGTGAAATAGATAATGTGCGAGGTCAACAAAAAATATAGGCCTTGGCCAGCTAGAGTCACGTGATACTCTTTTCACGCGCCTGCATTCCAGCATCATGTGACTCAAACGGTCTGAAAAAAAAAAAAAGTCAGGTGTAACGAACCACGGCAGGCTGACTTTTTCGTTAGCCTTGGATAATGAGCATCTGACGTCACTGTAGGCAGAATTATCGCCCAAATGAATAATAGGGCTACACTATGACAAATAAATGGCGGCCGACGTAGAACGATTTTTTAATTTTTTTTCTCTTGTATAACACTAGTACATTTTGTAAATTTTCTTCGACTTTTTTAATCTCAGAAAAAGATGCCGAATAATACTTAAAAAAAAAAAAAATTACTGGTATAGATTGTCTGCATGCCAGTCAAGTTTGTCGAACGGGTGCACATTTCGAACAGAAAGAATAGGCAGTAAGTAAAACTGCCGGACTTTTTATAGCGTGTATATCACTTATCACCTGCAATTAATCAGAATTTCGGTCACAAAAAATAAATTTTCTGTATCTATAGATTAAAATATTTCATTTAAGAGGAAAGTGTTCTTTATTGTAGATATAGTTTTCAAACATAGATTGTTGGAAAAATCGTTCTTGCATTTGAAACAGTTATACAAATGTTGGTTGAGAAGTTCTATTTCGCTTTGACAAAGAAATCCATTTACACATTCTCATTTTCTGAATGTAATGACTGATATTAATTTTTGGCGAAAAACTCATTTTTATATTTGGCTTTTTAAATTACAAAGCTTTCTAGAAAACAGAAGTTACTTAAAAATATATACCTAGATAGACAACACACCGTTCTGTATATTATATTACTAGTGCAGGTGGCACTAAAGATTTTTCTTGTGGTTTCCTCCAAATTTATATGGATTTTTGATGGTATCCACAGATTGATATGCTTGGCAGAGGTTGGTAACACTGCATAAGGTGCAAGACCGATTTTTCCCACTGATTTATGCAATCGTGTGGCCATATATGTCAGAATGAAAATTAACGAAAGAAAATTTGTTTATCAGAAAGTATTCCGTAGCATATAGCAAAAGCAATAATCAAAACCATAAATAGACCCACAATTATATTATCCCGAAAATAATTTGATAATTCTTATCAAATAGTGTTTACACTGTAGGAGAGAGTAGCACACAGTGAGACATGGTACACAGAGAGATAGCAACCACTTTGACATATAGGTGTAACTTTTTCTCCAAGCTGGCACACACACATAAAGACCTTACCTTATGCAACACGGGGATGTAGTTTCGGCACTTCAGTTACTCCTCCGAGAAAATAGTAAATAATTCTTTATTTTATAGTGGTTAAAGTTACATAAACGTCTATTTTAGAGATTATTTCCTTCAATATGACATATATTTATTTAACCAAACCTAGCTATATCTAATAACAGACTATTTCGACAAAACAACAAAAACTTTTTAAAGCGATTAAATTGATGTAACAGATGTGGGATCCATTTTGTTACAACATAACGAAAGTACACAGTGAGACATATAGTTGTGGTACACAGTGACACGTGTATTATAGTGTACCTACTATGTGGTTCTGATGTTAAAAAAAGTTATTTATTAATACAAGAAGGTGTCTCTCTCTCCTTATCTCTTTCTGTGTGTGGAGGATGGGGGGGGGGGGGACGTACGATAGCTTGGAAAATCTACTAAACGTAAGAGGCTGAATATTTGCATGAAGGTAATCCAAGGTCTGCCATTTTCCACCCGAGGCTCATATTTTTAATATTTTGAAAATCTAGAAATATTAATTAGAAATCATAAATTGCAGAAAATTATTGATAGAGTGTAAAAATGTATGATTTATAAAAATATATACATTACCCCACTGTGTACCACTTGTGGTACACAGTGAGACAATTCCCGATACTCCGTTATGCTGCATCTGTGCTTCTATAAATAACTTTTAAAAAACCATTTATGCATTAATGTGTAATGTATTCGGATAGCTTAAAGATGTAGCAAAATTTTTTTCAAAAGAATAACAATCGTCGCCATTTGTTAAGTAATAATAATTTTCATCTCACTGTGTACTACCCTCCCTTATATATTAGTATGGATACTGTGAGAATTATTATGTATAATGGGGAACTTACCAGTAAACAGCAATTATCAATCTACTTCTTCTTTTGGGTAAATGAGATCAATTTGTTCTATACTAAAGGGGGATAGGGATTTCAATTTAATTTCTTTAATAAACATCGCAACAATTTTAAGTTTATATATTTTCTATATAAATGTTCGAATAGTACAATGACTTATATAAACCCTTAAAAGAATATTTTACCCCTTCTCGAAAAAAAATCTTCGCAGTGAAAAATATATATATGAAAGTATTTTATTTTAAATTTCTTTGAATAATTAATTAAAGAAATAAAAGTATATTTTGTGTGGAAGATGTTAAATGATTACAAGAGATTTTCTAAATTTTAATTAAAAAAATACAGTTAAATGTTTACAAAAAAAAAAAAATCATTTTTCTGTGACATTTTCTAAAATACACTCAACCGTTTAACCATTTAACCTTATATTTTCTCCTTTGCGCTTTTCTGATAAAGTCTTTAAGCTGCGACAAAATAAAATCTCTTTTTACAGACGTAAAAATGAAGTAAGTACGTAAAAAATGTAGAACATGTTGCTCCTAAGAGATTATTATCTCCTCAAATATTGAACGATTATACGAAAGAAAAAATAGGTTTTGGAACTTTTTTGAAAAGGATAAAAGATACATTCTTAAGAAATAAAATTAAAAGCAAAATCTCATTAATTATAATTAATGTAATTCTAGATGAAATACAGAAATCTTTTTGTACCTATAAACATTAGATTAATGAGGCTTTGAAAAGATAGTGAAATGTATTTTTTCTTGTAACTTTTAATGACTTTGTTTGGAAAGACTTTTTGAAAATGTTGTTAAATTTTTTATCCAGTGTGGTGGCCAGTTAATGTGGGTGTAATTTATCTGGTAGTTATTACCTGTATAATGCAAAATGAATTTTCACAGTTAGTTGTGAAATTTAAGTGTACATTAGAACGTACTTATTTTTTCTTAGTGAGATTTCCATAAAGGTTATACCGAATAACGATGTATACCACGTAAATAATTCAGAAATTAAAAACAGCATGCTACCATAATTCGGTGATAATTTCCACCTACGAGTGTTTTTTCTTCCCTTTTGTACAATTTATTTTTTAATTCTCTACTACCGACTGCTTATTCTAATAATCGTCCCCAAACAGTTTTTCCCTTGTCGAACAACTCAAATTGCAGGTTAGCTCATATATTTGTTTCAC
Organism: Maratus speciosus; assembly: GCA_963932465.1. NCBI lineage: Eukaryota > Metazoa > Arthropoda > Arachnida > Araneae > Salticidae > Maratus > Maratus speciosus. The sequence continues at coordinate 268,048,733 of OZ010790.1, forward strand.
TGATCCTTTCAAAATTAGAATATTTGTTTTACATAAACATGTCTACGCTGCTTGAATTTTGCCAAAATATTTCTCTCTCTCTCTCTCTTTTTTTTTTTTTTTTTTTTTGATAAACTGCGAATTAATTAGAATGTACATAACATATGTATGTCAAAACTAATTTTGAATTTATTCACATCTATAAAATCTTCTTTAACTTTTTTATTTTGATCTATAAACACTTTTGTTTGTTTTATGCTACTTTTTTGTGCATTTATAGAGCAAATAAAAGCAACATTGCACTGGCTATAATGTTGTAAAACATACTATTCGGTAATTATTTTACTCACTTTTACATTAAGGGAGAACACTGTAGGTGTTCATAGCAATTACGCTGGATGTAAATAATATCAAAACATCACAAACAGCAAGAAACAATCAATAATACTCATAAAATAACAATCAGTTGCCATAGGAAGTCGAAATAATTCACTGAGTGAAATTGAAGTTACATTTAAAAGTAAAAGAACATTTCTTTGATAAAACTAAATAGATACTACTAGCCTAAAGACGTGAATTTCTGGACTTTTTACTAGACGGTAATGATATTAGAACTTCAAATACAATTATTCGCGTGGAACATTGTAGCTGGCAAACGTGAAGTAAACTTTGAAAAAAATATTTATTAATGACTTATCGTTCGTTAAAATATTTTTTTTTTTTTTTAATGGCCGCTGTGAGAAGTACGCATGTACATTTTCTGACGGTGAAAATGAAGTTATTTTTAGATTTCAATGATGAAAATAATGAGCGTGTCAAAGTGACTAATTTTTTTTGCTGATGTTTTTATTGTAATACCAAATATCATAACATTAATTGAAGTAAATAAATAAATAGAAATGCTTAATTCACCTTTAAAAGTTAAACTTAAACTTACACTGTGTGCAAAACTACTTAAAAGATATATAATATAATATAATATAATATAATATAATATAATATAATATAGAAAATAGAAATTATTACAAAAGAAAATACTGTTTGTAATGACGTTTTATCCTACGACATACTCAGAATTTTGCTCAGTTTGTTTAAAGAATCATAAAACGAGTAATATTCCACTCCCCCATATCCATGTTTTATTTTCCCAATGTTTTCCGGATCTAAAAAATTGACTTCCACTTTCACTCCTTTCGTCATAATTAAACGTTAATAACAGTAGTATTTCTTATATTTCTCTGACGAAGACTATGTTTTTATAGTTAAAAGTACTAAGATATTAAAGTAATTTAACATCTTTTTTAAATATTGTCTTATCTTTTAAGTAGTTTTGCACATAGTGTAAGTTTAAGTTTAATTATTTGAAGTGCTCACAACCATAGTAGAGGAAACCAATTTTTTTTTAAAAAGGGATAGTCCACTTAGAAGGTGCCTAAAATCTGTGTTATGCACTCCCACAGTGAACTAAGTCTGTAAACAGATGCCATATATGAGAGAGTATGCAAAAACAGGCTTGGTTCACTGCGGGAGTAGATAAAACAGATTTTATGCACCTTCTAAATAGAGAATCTCATTTTTTTTTTCAAAACGGACTTTGTCTACTATTATTATGAGCCTCACAATTAATACTTCGTCTTAATTACTTATATATTAATGTTTATTTATATGAAGAAATTTTAATTTTCGATAATTCGAAAAGTTTGAGTTAATGGAAAAGCTACTTTTATAATTTTTTGTTACAATTGATATTTTATTTAAGGGCTAGGCCAGCCATTGCTTGATAAATTATAATAATTATACTATTTAAATAACCTTGTAGGTTTATTATAAATTTCATTTAACAGTTCCTTTTTAAACATTTCATTATGTGGAATTTCGGTGGGTCCAACCTCCTTCACTTAAATCGAATGTTCGATGCAGTATTGGCATTAAGGAAACATTTTAATATAAATATAATATATAATGAATATATTACTGGTCGAAAAAAAAAGAGAAATTTTCGTGAGTTTAAGTCAATTGGTTTTAATGCTGTTGAGCGATTTGCATGTTACTTCCTTTCGACGATGTATTCGTAAGCAAAATTTAAACCACAGAAATGTAAGATATTGTTGCCTGAGATCAATTTTTATACATATTTATACATTAAAACTTTTTGTAAACAAATCTGAATAAAAAACTTATTTTTTTTTATTTATATCAATATTTAACCGAGTAGCTTAGTAATCAGCACGCATGTCTTCCACGTTACAGGTCTCGAATTCAACTTCAGGCTGGGCAAGTTTCACTCAGCTTTTCATCCCTTCGATGTCGATAAAATGGGTATCAAACTTACATGTGAAATAAACACCAAAGGTCTCCAGTTATGTTGACAACCTGATCGGAACATATGCTCCGTAGCACCTCGGGGCATATGGTCAAGTAAACAGGGTTAGGCCCTGAACCTTCAAGGATCGTATTTGTTTTTTAATTATTTTATTTATATATGTGTATTTTTTATTAGACGCTAAGTAATTGCTTAGTGTTTTTCTAAAACAAGAACAGATTTAAGAATTTATTTCATTAAAATTATTCAATATGCCCACTATAGTCCCTTGCCACCCTCTTAATTTCGGAACAGCTGCTGCTATATTTATAAAAGTGGTGTCTAGGTATAGTAAAGTAGCCATACACTACTGAATGACATCGCCTACGACGTCACATGGTGGAAAACTGCGGAGTTACCATTCCTATCACAAAAACAGAACGAGATAGGGGAAAAAGAAATTTACAACGTTGTAGAGAATAATAGATTTTGTACGAAAAAACACCTTTTGGACATTACTAAGAAGAATCGAACGGTTAAAATGCGCATTTTTTTTTTTTTTTTTTTTTTTTTTTTTTTTTTTTTTTTTTTCGTATTTAAGTATATTGTTATAAGTAGTTTTTTTTCTTTCTAAGATCATTTTGTCACATCACAGTATAGGAAATCACAAAAAAAACAAATGCGCATTTTAACCATTCTATTCTTCGCATTAATGCCCACAAGGTATCTTTTCTTACTAAACGGATGATGCTCTACAACGTTGTAAATCACTTTTTACTTTCTTCTATCTTCAATAGAAGAAAGTACTGTAATCGAAATTTTTTTCGACTTCCGGTTTTCCAAGGATTTACCTTCTTTAAGGGTTAGAGATCCCCAAAAACATGCTTATAGAAAATGTCTACTTGTCCGTGTGTCCGTATGTCCGTGTGTCCGTGTGTCATTATTGTACCATCGAAAAGTGTATGTGTATGAAGTTATCAATAGAATTGAATCAAATTTTTTTAAGTTTTTGGCGATGGCAAACAGGTCATCCCTTAATTTGGAAAAAAATCTGGCGAAAGGGGGCACTGTAAAAGTGATTTTGGGGTCCCTTTGAATATTGTACAATCGAAAAGTGTATGAAGTTATGCATAGATTTGAACAAAATTTTTTGTGTATGTTTTTGGCTATGGGAAGAAGGTTCTCCCTGAATTTATAAAAAGTGCACCGGAAGGGGGCGCTGTAATAGCGATTTTTGTACCCTTTTAAATATTGTACCATCGAAAAGTGTATGATGTTATGCATACAATTGAACCAAATTTTTTGTGTATGTTTTTGGTCATGGTAAGAAGGTCCTCCCGGAATTTGGAAATATTCAGCCGAAAGGGGGCATTATAATAGCGAATTTTGTGTAATTTTCTTGATTTTTTGCCGTTGTATCGTACACCGACGGCTCGTGAATCGGCAAAAACTTCCTACCTTGATAAGCCGACTATTAATGAACAGTTCATATACAACAGAATAACGAAAAACTATTGATTTTAATAAATATCATGATCGAGATTTATTATCTCTCTCTTTTACACCGATTAATTGACTGAAGCAGAAAAATTTACAATGAAAGTCAAAGTTCATATAGTATTGAACTAATAAAAATGAAATATTGACATTTGTAATAACATTTTGAAATATTAAAATATATGAGATAGAAGAAAGTTTTGGGTTTGGCACATCCAACTAGTTACCCTATCTCTTTCTGTTTTCGAGATAAGAATGTTAACTCCACAGTTCTCCATCAGGTGGCGCCGTAAGCGATTTCATTCCATTTTGCATGGGTACTTTACTATACCTAGACACCACTTTTGTCACAGATCTCTTAATTATTCCGGAGTCTGATCTAATACGAACATGTTTTCAACCGGAAATTTTATTTTAAAAAAAATTCAAAATGAAATGTAAAATGTACCTTACTGAAAGAGGACACGTTTTCTTAAATATATTTTCCGGTAAAAACATTTTTGTCTTGGATCAGACTCCGGAATAATTAACTGATGTTGGTATCATAGCTTTTGTGAATACGAGTTGGAACCCGTCGAAATTCGACGAACTAAAATGTTAGAAAGGAACATCAGATCGAATTCATAAAAAACCTACAAGAATAATTACAATAAAAAATTCATCTAACATTGGTTGTCTCACTCTTAAAACAAATAATATTTTAAACTTAAAATTGCCAAAATATTATTTCCACAAACTTCAACTGCTTAAATTATTGAAAAATTAAACTCAATTAGAATACGTACTCAAGATGAGTAATTATGATGAATTTATCGATTGAGGCTCTTATGTTTGTTTTACGGGATGAAAAATCAGTAAAAAGGATTTCGCTTTGTCACATCATAAAATTTTCCCCCATAAAATGTATACTGTACGTTATTTTCACATTCTCATAATTTACATTACGCACCACTCAAATTCACAATTTGAAAGTATTTTAACGCGCAATACATTATTAATGAATGTATTTTCAAACTTAAAGTCACGTTTGTCCGATACAACTTTTCATTTGAACATTCGCACAAACTTTAAGTTCTAATCTCAATACCCGCGAAAGAAAAAAAAAAAATCAGAAATTTGCCTTTAGTTGTCATAGTATTGGGCATTTAGAATTGGTCAAATATTTAGTTTTATCAAAATAAATGATCGCATTGTTTTAAATATGATATAATTTTTACTCACTGAATCATTTTGCTAAGGGTCTCAAACTCAGTCTCAGCGTAATGTAAAAATATTGAAATGTAACTGATTTATGAAGAAGAATGCATGTTCTTTTTTAAGGTTTGACATCATTTTCTGTTAAAAAATTATAAAAAAGTTACTTTTATTTGTAATGTGAAAATGTCAATGCGAATATAATCAATAAAAATAATAAACCATGACTACTTTCCCTTCACTTTCAATATAAATGGAGTACTTTAGTTGCCACAATTAGAAAATTTGTATTAAAAACTACAAAAAAATTAATAACTCAAAAATAAATTGAGTTACAGCTTTCAAACAAATTGCGTTTAAAAGAGCATGTTTTTCCTTATACGACGGTGTTAAAATTTAAACTGTGCGATATTTAGAAGTTTAAAATTTTGCCGTAGATGTAATTGCAAAACCGAAATTTTATTTCAAATTTGAAAGTGTTTCCATTCGCAAAATGACGTATGCGTTACGCACAGATATGTTTGTCCTTTATAATATAGATAGCAGCAGCCGTTCCGAAGTTAAGATGGTGGCAAGGGACGTTAGTGGGCATACTGTTTAATACAGAAGCTTTCGTTAGTTTTAGGGAATTGGATCTGATGTCACAGTAAATCCTTAATAGAATTGAGCTATTTATAAGCAATACTCTGTGACGATGCATTTATGACGTAATACTGAACTACAGAAATGCTAAATCTTGTTTCATTGAAAATCTTGTTTGTTGAATTAATTATATACATCTTATTTATATTTAAATTAATTTTTTAAACAAATCTAAAATCAAAACTTAATTATTCCTTCTTTTTAATTATGATATTTATAGAATTGCTTTATTAGCCCCCCGGTACGGTATGCTATTTCTTTCTCCCAGTTTATTTTGTGTCTCCAAGAAATAACGTTACCTTACAGAAGCCAGCCGTAAAACAAAGCAGTATGATTAAATACTCTATAGCAATTTCTTAAACTTCTAAACATCGCACATTTTCAATTTTTATACCGTCATATTGGAAAAAAAAAAGTACTTTTAAATGCAATTTGTTTGAAAACTGCATCTAAGTAATAATTTTTTTGTAGTTTTTGGAGCCATTTGCTTAATATTGGCAACACTCCATTTCTGTAGAAAATAAAGGAAAAATAGTTGTAAAATATAAATTATACATTTTTGTTGCCATTGTTTCATAACAACCGAAAGAAAATGTAATTAAAATACGTTCTCTTTTGAAAAAATGTAAACGAATGATTTTTGTTAAAACATGGAGCTATTATAAACTATATTTAATTTTAAGTATCTATTTTAATGTTACAAACAAATGAAGGCTTATGAATCATTAGATAGCCTTTTTTTTTTTTTGGTCGAGTTTCTTTAATGACGGCATCTTTTTGCTGAATTTGAGTATTATTTCGCGATAGTGACGTCCTATGCCTACTTTACTGTAGATGTTTAAGAGCGGATCTTGAAGAGCGGATCTTGAAGAGCGGATTGAAGAGCAATTTTTTAAACTTCTAAGCATCGCATATTTTCAATTTTTATACCGTCGTATTGGAAAAAAAAGTTCTTTTAAATGCATTTTGTTGAAAACTGTATCTCCATTTATTTTTGAAATAATAATTTTTTTGTAGTTTTTGGAGCCATTTGCTTAATATTGGCAACGGAAGTACACCATTTCTGTAGAGAGTAAAGGAAAAATAGTTTTAAATTAGTAATTATATATTTTTGTTGCCATTTTCTCGTAACAACCGAAAGAAAATGTAATTAAAATACGTGCTATTTTGAAAAACATATAAACTAATGATTTCTGTTAAACAAAATGGAGCTATTATATACTATATTTAATTGTAAGTATCTATGAATCTTTAGATAGCCGGGTTTTGTTTCGATTTTCTTGAATGACGGAATCTTTTTGCTGCATTTGTGCATTATTTTGCGATAGTGATGTGCTATGCATGCTTTACTGTAGATGTTTAACAGTAAATCGTAAATCTGAAATTCTTAAGCGGATGCGAATGACGTCATTTTACATAAAATAAAAGCGTGTGCTGTAAGTCTTAAAATTTAAATATGGTTTGTATTATTTATATATACATATATATTTTTTTTCATCGGGGGCGACACAAAATTCTGAAAAAGCAGAATTCCTGTTTTCTAGTTTATACATGCGTATTCCTTAAAAATTATACTCAAGAGAAATGCGTTGCGTATGGTGTTTCTAACGCAAAAAGTAGATTTCATAAATCTATTTCATGAAACGAAAAACACATTTCTTATGTCACTGGAGACAGGAATGTCCGAAGTTTCTCCTATTGTTCTGTAAGTTACATTAAAAAAAAAAAAAAAAAAAAAAAAAAAAAAAAGATTTCATTGTAGCACGGCGGGCATCAATGCAGTAGCCTATTCTTCGGATATAACAGATAAATTAGCTATTTTTGTATTAAAGAATCAAAAAAAAAAAAAAAAAAAAAACATAAATAAATTTTTAGCATACGATAATTTTCTCCAAAACTATTGCACTATTTAAGCTTAGCTTAAAATATACACTGAGGAGATTCCCATTTATCCTTCTATATATATAAAAAAAAGTTTTGATTTGGAAATGGACCAATGAAAATCTGCGTAGATATTCCGGGTAGATCCACATCCAATTTAAATGCTTAAGCATGGCCTTTCATCGTTAATATTTAAAAAAACTGTTGCATACAAAAATATGAAAATCGGTGGTATTATAGAGAAATGTTTGATAAATACGCTGATGCAGACAGTTTTCAAATCAAAGAATTATTTAAAGAGATATTTAATGCTAAAGTTAGACAAAATCGTTCCATTAAAAAAAATTTATTGGAGCAAAAACTATACATGAGAATTTAATCATTTTTAGATCATTTTATACGTTATAAGTTCCCGGTGTGCAGATTGTATTTATTTTTCTTATTTGACTCATTTTTTGAGGTTTTATTTCAATTTTAAATTCAAATTTTCAGCATTTCGAGAGATATTTTTTACAAATTTTAGAAAACGTTATTAATTTAAACTGTTGCCAGTTGTATAAACAGCGCAAACAATAATGTTTACTTCAAATTAAAAATTTATTTTACACGTGACTATTATAAACAGAAAATATAAAAAGCTGGAACTCGTTCAAAATTACGTCATAAAAATTATAATTACACGTGAATTTTAAAAGAGACAGAATATTGTAAAATAATAAATTCATAAACATGCGTTAGAAGTCTTAAATAGGAGTTTACGTCACATTACACTTATTATATAAAATGAACAAAATGTAATATTGCAAAAGAGTTTAAATTTAAAAATTGCTCGAGACATTTATTTGATATTTTAAGATGATCATAATATTTCACTTCTAACAAAAATATTTTTACGTGAATATTAAAAAGAAAAGTTTGGTGAAAATTACGTCATATTATAATTATCCGATTCAAATTATAATTCCATCTTCCGAAATCTTTTTAAAGCCGATTAAATTATCGTGCTGTTAGAGTCTGCTGTGTCTGAACGGGGGTTGACGAGCGTAGCTCGTAGGGGGCCGAGCCCCCTAGTTCTTCTAGATTAAAATATAGATATTGCTAAATGCTTTAATAAATCTCAATTTCTAGATCGATAAATATATTAGTAGAGTAGTGCTACTATGTTGAAAAAGTTTTTTAAAAGTATGATAATTAAATAGGCATTGTTTTTAAAAGAATCAGCAATATGGAGGTTGAAACCAGATATTTTATACATAAATGAATATTCGATAGTTAAAAATACGGTACTTTATTTATTTATTATAAACCTTACTATTTTTATCTATTTTATTAAATAAGTAATGCAATCGAGTTTATTTAGATGTTAATTTAAATACATAAAAAATGAATAATTCAATTAAAATTATTCGATTACTAAATTTAATATCTATTGTTAAGAAAGGATCACAAGTTAAAAAAACTGGATTCTAGAAAGAGCATTTTTTAACTTCTCTCTTACCGTTTAAAAACATCAAAATTTGTTAAAAATTTTCAATACATTTATCTACTTCCAAGCAAATACGAAACACCCCTCTAGTTCATTGAAATGAAAATAAATGCATTTTACAGAATTCATATTAAAGAAGGAAAAATTTGCGAATATTTATAATTTGCATGATCTTCTGAAGGGATATAAAACGATTTTTCCATGATTTTACAGAAAAGTGTCAAAAGCTGGTGAAATTGTATTGCGATCAACGGTGATCCGTCGAATGTGTAACTAAGTTGGCCACAATTTCGTCGATGTTCAATCTCTCTTATGTAGGATCTCTATTCTAAATAGTGATTTCGCGCCACCTAACGGAATGTAATATAATGAAAAAAAAATTTTTATATAAATATATTTTTTATATTACTATATATATATATATATATATATATATATATATATATATATATATAGGAAAAAATGAAGGACGCATTGATATAATGATAATTTTTTAACGCTTCAGCTATATAATTTTGAAATTTTATTCGGCATAAATAAAATCAAAATTATTATTATTTCTTTTGTAAAATTTTAATTTAATTTTATCAGTTTTTAAGTGCATAGCTTATAGTCATTCGAAATTTGCTTCAGTCGTAGAAAAACAAAATCAATATTTCTTATTAAATGTAATTAAATATATGGAATATATAATACCAAGTGCAAGATATATTAATTATCTCAATGCAGAAAATATTTCAATTTTTTAAACAAAATAACATTTGAATTTAGCCTTATAGTATAAAGCAATATTGTAATTTAATAAGAGAATGTGAAAAGTAATTTTCAACATACTAATGAAATCATGATAAAATCTTATATTTCTATTACACTTGAAAAAAAAAAAAAATACTGATTTTATTTTTAAAAAAAAATAAAAAATAAAAAAAAATAAATAAAGAAAAATAAGCGCATAAAAGTTAAGCTCAAAAATTAATAAAACAAAATTTAAATTTCATAAAAGAAATAATAATGATAATAATAATAATTTTCATTTTTTATCATTATCATTATATACAGCCGAAACTTTTAAAAATTGATCTCGAATGTAATCACTACATTTTCTTATAAAAAAATATAATTTTATCCAAAAGTTCTTTCATTTATATTAATTGCCGAAAGATGGCGCCAAAACAATATTTAGAAATGAAGCGCAATCGACGCATGGAAACTCCAATAATCGATGAGTAAATATCCTGAACCCTATTTCTGAAAAAAAAATGTGCAAAACAAAAAAATTGTTTACAGAATTGTTATAAAAATTTTATACCAAAATATGCTGAATAGACATATTTGAGGTTGAAGAAATTAGCATTTAGTTGTCATGTTAGCCTATTTTTTACGTTAAGATGAGTATGACATTTAGTTACATTCGTTTTACCCTGGAATGGTTATATATACTTTTTTCACTTTGATTTTTATAAGTATTTATAATTATTATTATTATTATTATTATTTTAATTATAAATACTTATTTTCGTAATTTCAAACCTTTCAGTTTCCTTTAATTTATCATAAGTAAATGAATTTATGTTTTCACTAAAATGATTTCGTAAATATTCTAGAGTAAGCAGGTATAGGGTTAACTAACATTCTTTCTTTAATCATTTGAACAAAAAGTAACTAGCTCATAATAAACGAATCCAATCAGGTTGTAGCTGGCTAATTTGGAAAAACTTTAACTCAAATACGATTTCACACAAAACTGGAAAACTTTTATAATAAGTGTCTACGCCAATATTGTACATTTGAACTATTACTATTTGTGCATAATTACATCCATGCAACGGGGACTAACTTAAACCTTCACTGCACCGCGTGCCATTTCTGGCACATGCCTGAAAACATTATAATTTTCGTTATGTGTTATGAATTTGGCTAATATGTTCACTGTAACTGATCAAGAACCATAAAAAAATGAAATAACACTTATTTTGTCGATGTTAGATGGCTGCATCAGACATAAAATTAGAAGTTGTTCTACGGAAACACAAAAAAATTCGATCAAGCTATTAAGGTAAAATTTACTTTCATTATTTTTACTGAATACTTAAAATTATTAATATAAAAAAAGTTACATGTGTTAAGCAGGTAAAATTAATAAATTTAAGCTCATTTAGTTGCAAAATATAGCAATACATTATTTTAAAATCCTAAATGTGTACATATAGCACACACCATAAAATATCAAATTTTACCTGAAAATTTATTTATTTTTACTGTTTTTCCATTATTATACCGATATATAGATTTCAAAAATATTTTTTCACAAAAATAGAAAAATTCGTGCAGTGAAGGGTTAGCACGCGTGTTGAAATTTTGTGGATCGATTTCTGAAACATAATTTTTGTTTAGTGCAGGTTTTATGTGGATTTTATTGCTTGTAATTGATTATTCTATTCATTTTAAAATAAATATTTGCTGACATGGTCACTGTTATAATAAACCATTTTTATGAATCCTGATAATTCACAATTACCCCCAAACTTTTACAAATATATATATATATATATACAGGGTGGTCATAAGAAAAAACTTTGCCGATATATGGAACTCTAGCGGCTGGTCCGTTTAACTGATCGAGATGAGATTTCAGATATAGTTATTCAGAGGTATGAGCTCGGGAATCTGTGAACGCATCAAATTGACGCTCACGGTTACGGTTATAGGTACAGAAACTCGAAATTTTCGAATGGCAATGCCCATTTTTTTTTTTCGTCGCAAACTCCTCAGCGCATGCAAAAACCCTAAATAGCGCTCGAACGGTACGTGTATCGCAATAAATGGACGCGTTATGCACGCACAAAAAACAGCTCAGTGAACGGACAAAAACAACATGATCGGGGCGAACGGAAGACCTTTGCATATGACGGAGGCAAGATAACAATCACAGAACGCCTTTCGACAGATAATCAGCTTAGAAAACGGATTCTTGCCTCTGTCATATGCAAATTTCCTCGGTGCGCCTCGATCGTGTTGTTTTTGGCCGTTCGCTGAGCTGTTTTTTGTGCGTGCATAACGCGTCCGTTTATTGCGATACACGTACCTTTCCAGCGCTATTTAGGATTTTCGCATGCGTTGAACATTTTGCGACGAAAAGAAATGGAATTTGCCATTCGAAAATTTCGAGTTTCTGTACCTATAACCGTAACCGTGAGCGCCAATTTGTTGCCGTTCACAGAATCCCGAGCTCATACCTCTGAATAACTATACCTGAAATCTCATCCTGATCGGTTAAACGGAGCGACCGCTAGACTTCCATATATCAGCACAGTTATTTTATGACTACCCTGTATATATATGTATATATATTGAATATTTAAAACTATTATAAACCAATACAAATTATCATCAACAAATAGAATAAAGAAGTTAAAAAGGAATTTATAAAAATAAAAACTGATGTATAAACCAATATAAAATTTTTAGAAACGCATTATATGTGCATAAATATATATGTACTATGGGGCTTTGCTCCCTGCAAGCTACGGTAGCCAACACCCGTTCAGACACCGCAGAATCTAAAATCACGCTAATCTAATGGGTTTTAAAAATATAAGAGAAGATTGAATTATACTGAAAAAAGCTGTGCAGATCTCCCTGTAAATGGGTTTCCATTCAATTCCCTTTGATTGCAAAAATGTAAGGGCGAATCAGTAGCTGTTAAAACATAAAATATTTATTTTCATTTTTGATTAAAGAGGAAAAGTTAACATTTGAAAAGTAGCTAATATAAAATGAATTAAGTATACAGAGTCTTTGTCTCCCGGTATTTTATAACAATCTCTATAACAATAGCCTAAGTCATGTGACTATCCTCAACAGTTCAGGGCGGAACACTTCGCTTTTAGGTAGCTTTCTTTACAAAAAAGCTACCTATTGCAGCCGTTCGGAGGAAAGCGATTTCAAAAAATTTTGGTATATTTTCATCGATCATGACCCCCAGACCCCGAAACCACCATCCGTTCAAAATTGATATATATATATATATATATATATATATCTGACCTATGTCACACTGTAACTCCCGTAATTATGAACCGATTTCGATGTAATTCGGTGTGTACATAGTACATACCAATGTCTTGACAGAGTTCGTTGGTCAGCTTCATCCGTCGTTTTGTTTCAAAATGGCGGCCATTTAAAATTTTTAAAAAACATTTAAACTTGAAATGTGGTACCAAAAAATTAAAAATGGAAAAATATTTTTTTCTTATGTATTTGACCTTTATACAAAGATTCCGGAGCAGTTTTTGTTTCGTCTATATCTTAAAAAATGGCTGAGTTATAGCATTTTGAATTTCTAGCGTGGCTGCCATTTTGAAACGTTCTGAATTTTGTCACGCGATAAAAGGCGTATTTATGAACCGATTTGGATGTAATTCGGTGTGTACATAGTACATACCAATCTCTCGACCGAGTTCGTTGGCCAGCTTCATCCGCCATTTTGTTTCAAAATGGCGGCCATTTAAAATTTTTTAAAAAATTTAAAATTTGAAATGTGGTACCAAAAAATTGAAAATGGAAAAATATTTTCTTCTTATGTATTTGACCTTTATACAAAGATTTCGGAGCAGTTTTTGTTTCGTCTATATCTTAAAAAATGGCTGAGTTATAGCATTTTGAATTTCTAGCGTGGCTGACATTTTGAAACGTCCTGATTTTTCTCACGTAATAACAGGCGTATTTATGAACCGACTTGGATGTACCTTGGTGTGTACATAGTACATACAAATATCTCGACCAAGTTCGTTGGCCAGCTTCATCCGCCATCTTGTTTCAAAATGGCGGCCATTTAAAAAAATTAAAAAATAAAAAAAATTAAATGAGATACCAAAAAATTGGAAAATGAAAAAGATTTTTTTTGTATGTGTTTGACCTTAATACAAAGATTCCGGAACAGTTTTTCTTTCGTCTATATCTAAAAAAAATGGCTGAGTAATAGCATTTTGAATTTCTCTTGTGGCTGACATTTTAAAACGACCTGATTTTTGTCACGCGATAACAGGCGTATTTATGAACCTATTTGGATTTAACTTGGTCTGTACATAGTACATACCAATGTCTCGACCGAGTTCGTTGGCCAGCTTCATTCGCCATCTTGTTTCAAAAGGGTTGCCATTTAAAAAAATTAAATTTAAAATTCAAAATGAGGTATTAAAAAATTGGAAAATGAAAAAGATTTTTTTTATGTGTTTGGCCTTGATACAAAGATTCCGGAGCAGTTGTTGTTTCTGAAAATTTGTTCTTTTGTTGATATCTTAAAAAATGGTTGATTTATAGCACTTTGAATTTCTAGCATGGCTAACATTTTGAAACGATCTTGTATTTGTCACCCGATAACACACGTATTCGCCTATTTCGATGTAAGAAGGCATGTGGATAGTATACATCAACACCTCGACCAAGTTCGCTGGCCAGATTCATCTGCCATCTTGTTTCAAAATGGCGGCCTTTAAATTAAAAAATATATATATATTTAAAGTGAGGTGCAAAAAAATTAGAAATTGAAAAAGGTTTCTTTCTTAAGTATTTGATCTTGATATAAGGATTCAGGAGCATTTTTTGTTTGTCTTTACCTTAAAAAATGGCTCAGATATAGCAGTTTCAATTTCTATTGTGGGTGACATTTTGAAAAATCTGATTTTTTGCATGCGACAGCACTGCTATATATTAACCGATTCCGATGTGAGTGAGCATGTGCACAGCAATTACTAAGGTCTCGACCAAGTTCACTGCTTAGCCTCATCCACCATGTTGTCTTAAAATGACAGGCACTTTAAGAAATTGCCGAATTTGGCAGCCAGATATAATTTACTTTAAAGAAAAGCAGTTTGGATAAAGCTGACTAATTTCGCGAAATTCTCATTCATTATATTGATGAAAATTAGTATTGAATCTCCTATATTCGGTTTCCACTAAATTGAGCTTCGTGTGTTTGCATGATATAAGTTGGCTTTTTTTAAATAAGGATTATGAAAGCTTCCTCTTCCTCCCGGCACTGGCCGGAAGGACTTTTTATACTAGGTGCCATTTTGGTACTTTAATGTTAGCCATGCACAGGTGATTAGTCGCCAAATATTATTCTATCGCCATCATTTCATTTATATTATAATAGTTCAAGTCATCAACTGTCATAAACAAATACGGTCTGATCCCTTCGCCTTTCATATGAAAGCTTGGCACAGATGTCATATACAATATTGGCGCGATTTTTTTCCGACGCCAATTTGGGTAACGCATCAACAGCATAAACAACAACATCCAGCTTACCATATCAAGCAAAATAACGATACTTTGACGCCAGTTAAGTACCCGTTGCGTATATGACATTGGCGTCAGAAAAAAAAAAATCGCGCCAATATGGGTCCGTTTATAACATCTGTGCCGAAAATTTTCCATTTTGATTAAAAAATCGAAAATTTTTTTTTCGAATAAAACTATATAAAAGTTGTCATGGCCGCAAAGAATTCTTGGTACTGTTACGCTAGCCGGGTGCAAATGTCGCCAATAGCTTTTTTTCAAATTGCCAGTTAGCATTTATTTTTATTTTTCGAGAGGTAAATTAAAACATTGATTAGAAGTTGAAATTAAATGTCATGGTTTGTTGCATTATTGGAAAGAGTTCCATATTGTGTGCTGGTTGGCGTGATTGGCGAAGGAATCCAAAATGGCGCCGAAAATCAATTTTAGCAACTTATAAAATTTTTCAGGATGGATGAAAAACATGGTCTTTAAATATTTGTAAACATATATATATATATATATATTTAATAAATCTTATATATGTCACATGTTAAAAAAATATGATGTTTATACAGATAGTTTTATATATATTACGTATAGAGATATACCTTATACATACATAACATATATACACCTATAAATAAATATTATGTACTTATATATAATTTTATGTATTTATTATATTTATTATAAATGTCAAATTAAAACAAAAGTTATATATTTTTCCGAAAAATATAGGCTAAATGAAAAAATTACGCAAAAAACATATGAATAAAGTCCATTCCAGAAAAAAAAGCAACTCCAAAGTCTGAAGATCGTAACCACATCGATTTATTTAATGACAAAAAAGCTCGCCAAACAAACCAGCACACATTATGGAACTCTTACCGCATTATTTAACATTTTGCCAAATGTCATATACGCACAGCAGGTTTGGCGTGATTCTTTTTTTTAACGAAAATTTGGTGAAAACCTCGTTTTCGAATACCAGTTACATATGCATTTTTGGTATTACTTAGTTATCCCGTTGACCAAAAATCTATCGCCAAACTATAAGATTAAATGTCAATAATGGTTGATCGTAAATGTCACATTCACTTGACTTTAAGTAAGTTACACATGTTTACGTCATCAAGTGATTTTTATTTCTACGTTTTATTTGTATATTTATTAATGTTATACTAATTTATTTTTTCTTCCGTTATTTAAAATAAAAAGTATGTCTATTTGTATAATTTGGCGAAATTGGTCGACGGAATAACTAAGTAGTACCGTATTTTTAAATTATTTTCTATTATTTTCAAAAGGAAATAACAAAAAAAAAAATAATTAATAACTATAGAAAAAAATAATTTATATAATTTTAAAAAAGAAATAAAAGTAAATAAACATTTATTATTAAATAAACAACAATAGCCGGGTTACCATGTCAATCAAAATAATGGCATTTTGGTGCCAATCAGAATCTTGCGATTTGGCGAAAGATTGTTCAAGTAAATTGAATTATGAATAAAACTAGCATGATACATTTCTTAGCATATATTTAAGGGAGGGCAAACGGGTCACCAAATTAGTTTAAAATAACCTTTTCTGAAAAATGAAAAAAAAAAGTCTGTTCTGATTAAAATTTGAGTTGCCATCATTAGAAAAATGTATTTAAAATTAGAAAAAAAATAATATTTCGAAAACCAATTCAAATTTAAAAATTCTAATACCAGCTTTGAGATCTGCAGATCAATACGGATTTTTGGTGTTAATTTCATCGCAAAGTATTCCATATTTTAGGAGAAATCGCCGTGAAACATAATCAGTTGTTTAATCAGACGTTTCAAAGAATCGTTTCATAAATTCGTTACATTTCAGCCGTTTCATAAATTCGTTTCATTAGGATTTTATATATATAAAGTTGATATATTATATAAGCATATAAATTTTACAAACATAAATATATATATGTAAGCTTCTATTTGTTATTTAATTACAGTTTAAAAAAAAATAATCAACTGAAAATTGTAGTACATGCGCACAAAAAGGGAAACAATAAATATTTTATACGTCAAAAAGTGTTGAACATGAAATCTGCGTGGATAATTAGAACGGTTAAAGAAAACAAGTTATGCAGAAAATAAATTATGTTCATTTTAATTAAGTTTCTAATGTCAGAATTTTCTTTTTTATAATAAGAAATAATTTTCAGAATAACATTTTATACTTCCATCTGTTTCTGTATTATAATATGTGACTAATACGGAAAGGACTTTTTTTAAGCATTAATTTATTATACTTATTTAAGAGTATTTTGCAGCAGATGTGAATAATTCACATTGAATGTAATGCCTTAATATGTTTAAGATACAGCACAAATAAGAGGATTATTTATTTTTACAACTAGAAGAGAGCGGGGTGAATTTATAATTTGTGCGATATCATTTATAATAGCAACATGTATCAACAATATTTTTCTTAATTAAAATAATAGGAAAAACTAAATTAATCTGCAGTCCGGAAATATATTTTATGTTTCGATTTAAGAGAGTAGAAAGCAAGAATAACTTATGAGATGTAAGTTTTGTTTCTGAAGTTTGATAATTAAAGTATGACACTTAAACGTTGTACTAGAGGCAGAAAAAAAGAAGATAAACTATGGAATGGGAATCTTTAATATGCTGGTACTTGAAGTGCTTATTGAAAAACATCTGTATAATAAATGATATTCAAATTTAATAATCGTATAGAAGTCGCATTTCCTCAGGAGTGTTCTATATAACTGGATTGGAGATTAAAATACAAATAAACAAACTGTTTTCTTATTTATTCCTCGAATAATTTAAAGTGCATCCATAATATTAATTGTAATTAACTTAATGAATGAGCCAAATTTTAACAATGTATTAACAATTGTAGTACATTATCTACTTCACATGTATAAAAATTATTATTTTCACTCTCGCCAGTGTCTCTTACAGTATTTATGATATGATTTACTCGAAGGGGTGGGACGGATTTTTACAAGTTTATAGATTTTGTTTCAGAATATTGTTAACTAAAACGAACTATCGATCTTTATTAATGTGACAGAAAATACTACTTCATTTTTGTACGTAGAGAAAAAATGTAGAGTTCATTTGGGAAATTTAAACGGGGTATAAGAAATTCTACAATGAAAATAATAAAAAGATATTTTTAAAAAAATGTTATTTACAACGAAAATTCACCTTTATTGTCAAAAGAAAATATGACATTATTGAATTTATTATTATAAAATTGATAGAATTACATTTAAAAAAAATTATTTTTGGTAAGTTTAGATTAAATTCGATTTGCTCCAAAATTAAGTTTTACCGAACAATCAACATATAAAACTAAAATGAAAATTTTAATCTGTTTAATTCCCCAACATTAATTTATATTGATAATACCACAGAATATTTAGTTTTTTTAAGTTGAATTATTTTTATTGAATGATATGTAGAAATTTCCATTACATATTCAGTGTTCTAACAGGAAATGCCATCTATGAGATACTTCTTTTATAAAGTGCATTTCTGTTGAATTCTATGTCATTTTGAAAGTTTCAATAACATAAAGTAATAACATGTGTAAGTAATAACTAAATATATAATAATCTTTAATAGCATGAGACCAATCTAAATTTAGCAGTACGTTTTACTTAGTATGCTTTAATTCTTTACGTATTCTCCGATAATAGAAATAGAGTTTCTCGAGTTTTTGAAAAAATGTGTACAAAAATGAGAATAATTAAATAATTAACTAAAATATTGATATTTATATATTGTTTATTTGTCTATAAAAGTTTTACAAAACTATTTTTTCTTCCTCTTATTCTTCTGTAGTAATTATTACTTAAATGTAAAACGGCATTCCTTAAGCTTGCACTGTTAGATAGATATTATTGCGGGGAAGGTTTTTGTATTTAGCACAATGTTCTATGTATAGAATTATGATGAAAAGCTGTGCTTTTTTGGACGAAAATGTTGGCATTGCCATATGTTTTTCATCTTGGCAACGGCATATTATGCTATATTTTTGTTAAAGAATTGAAAGTCTATATCAATTAGAAAATAAAATATACAAACCTGAATAATAAAATGAAAAAAAAAAACTATTTCTGATTTATTAAATATATACAAAGAAATATAGTTTTAATGAGAAAAATAGTATAAAAAATTTAAATATGAAAGCAATATTTTTGTACGGATTAACAGAAGTATTTATTTTCAAAGTCTATCCATTGAAACAATATTATAAGTGTTATAATTTATTTTAAATGAAAATCTAATTTCAAATTAATTTCTTGAAAGGCGCAAAGGCCAACATAGTGAAAACGATTCCATGCCGGGACTCGAACCCGGCCCATCGGTATAGCGCAGTGACATTCTACTGCATAAACCACATGGAATGACACCCAGCCTGGAAAATGTCTCACTATTACAAACTGGTAAGGCTACAAACGCAGCACAAAATGGAATATTTTTCGTGATCCACCGACATGGGCAAACACGAAACTAAATTAAATCCAGCATCGATTGAAACTTTTGTATGCAAGGCGAATGTTTCTCTCTGGAAAAAATTCCAA
Source organism: Maratus speciosus (assembly GCA_963932465.1). Classification (NCBI taxonomy): domain Eukaryota; kingdom Metazoa; phylum Arthropoda; class Arachnida; order Araneae; family Salticidae; genus Maratus; species Maratus speciosus. The sequence continues at coordinate 268,068,596 of OZ010790.1, forward strand.
GTATTAATATGGTTATAATTTATATTTGCACCAAAACTAGATATATATTTTTTGAAGTTTGATATACACTAAAAGTCAAATTATCTCAACTTCAGTCATTACAAGATACCAGGTTAGATATCAGGAATAGCAATTTTGTGCGTTTTCAAAAAAAAAAAAAAAAACATACAAATAAGCGAAAGAACAATAAGATTAAAATATGCTTAGTAGAGATATTCGAAGGATTAGGTGGCTATTCTTAAATAAGTATGATTGATTTTTAATTAAAGTTATTTATGTATACCCGTACACCAAATGCTGTGGAATATCCCTTGTATATCAGAAATGGTAATTAAACTCAAGTGAAAAGCAGGTAATGTTAAATGATGGCGTCAGGCAAACTTTGTTCGACGTATTCAATCAACATCCCCAAATATAGATAAACAATATACTGTATTTTTAAAATGTTCCTAGCAATCGTATTTTATTCTTACGTTTTTATTAATCAGAAACGATTTGAAAGATGTATGTTTAAAAATAATCGGATATATAGTTTAATTACAGGGAGAGTAAAAAGTTTTCCGTTACATTACGGCCAATGGGAAGAAATTATTTCAAGTGCATTTTAATGGTGTTGCAGCCTTTGAACAGAATGAAATTGATATGCACTTATAGGAAGGGCACTAAAATATATATTCAGTATAATATGCGGTGCAAAAAACATTTATAAAACTAATTATAGTACGAACGCACCTCATTTGCCCCGTTTGACATGCAGTTTCCAACTTGTTATAAATATTTTCAATTAAATTTCATTATTGAACCTTTAATTTCAAATGCACCACCTATAGTCGTCGTTCAGTCCGTCTATCTGTCCGTCAAGAGCAAAAACTACCCAACCGAATGGCCTGAAATTTTAAATATATAAGTGTTATAAAATTTTGTCGAGCCCTTTCAAATTTTATGAAAATCGGATGTATAGTTACAATTACAGGGAGATTCAAAATTTTTCCGCTGCATGACGGCCAATGGGAAAAATTATTTCAAGTGCATTTTAATGATGTTACAGCCTTTCAAACAGAATGGAATTGATAGACACTTATGAAGTGCACTAAAATATACATTCAGTACAAAATGCAGTGCAAACAATATTTATAAAACTAGTTAAACAATATTTATAAAACATTTAATTATAATACGGACGCACCTCATTTGCCAGGTTTGACGTGAAATTTTCAACTTCTTTTTCTTGTGTATGTAAATAATGAGCTATATAATATAAAAGCATTTGTTACTTTATATGTTTAATATTATCCTAATGAATAATATTGTTTTATAATCACGTTGTAAAAGAAAACGTGATTACTAAGGAATTTGGTATGATTTAAATGCTGTATAGAAACAATTATAAAATTGCATAATTGACGTACTAAAATTTCACTGATTATAAATAATATTAGTTTTAAACAATTAAAGAACGTTAGTTTCAAATTTTGCTAATAGTTTATGTTATACATAAGAAAAGAATGCGGAACAACTGCATCAAAACTCCAGTAAGAGCACTTTTTTTGTCATAAGTCACAAATACTTATTAGAACATTTAATTATATCATCAAATTATCATATTTCAGGTGTTGGTAGGTTATCTAATCTTTACTACGATCAAAATCACCGAACAGATGGATTCAAATTAAGTAACAATCAATTTAATTAATGAGATTCAATTTGGAAACATGCCAGCTCGTAAAAGGTGAAGTGCGGTAATGGTGTCTGCAAAGCAATGGCTATATAACGGCTTGTGAGAAAAATAAGTGCTCTATAACTGCTTTACTTACTTTTAGGTAAAGCAACTATCTTCATAATTTTGAAATAATAATAATTGTTTTTATTTTAACAACTTTATTTGATTAAGGGTCATTTCACAAAATATCGACAAAATTCGTTTTTTATTTTAATTACTTCATTTCAATTGCCGCTCCCTCTCCTTAAATTTTTCATATACTTTGTATAAGGAAACTATATCGAAAAGGATGGAAAAACCATTTCCAAAAAAATCTGCCTTAAAATCCTATTTGAAAAGATGGGTTCAAAAGGTCGATTCTGAAAGTTTTTGAAAAACATCAAGCGTTTATAAAATCGGAACATATTTTGTGAACAAATACTAAAGATAAATATAAAACTGAAAAAGATTAGAAATCTACATCCACTTCCATATCGGATGGTATAGATGTTGCGGATTTATCTCTTTTTTAAATCGAAGCTTTTAGAAACTATTGCAATATTGATCAAAATGACAGTTTTTGAAAAGCTATATCTCACGAATAGAAAGAGATAACAATTTGTTATTGCTATTTCGAAATATGCACAGAAAAAAATAAACACGATTTTATTTCTTTTCTCCAAATAAGTTGTATAGCTTAAAATTTGAATTTTTTTCTAAAATCTAACAAATTAGGCAGCTTGTAACTGAAACAAGTGATTATGACTAAAAAATAATGAAATTCAAGATTTGAAAATGATAGACCTCCCTTTATGATGTCTATGCATTTTTCCAATCTTCCGATTGGTGTGAAGGATAACAACAAGTTTTTAAAAAGTAAGCGGTCAAGATATAATTAAATAAATTTTCTGGGTTAATTTAAATAAATATTCTTTGTATAACATACACGTTTGTTTTGATTTAAAAGTGCAAGAGACAGAAGAATATCTTAACAACTGTCGTAAAATGAATAGAGATAACCAGACTTCGCTATCGTGTCGAACTTGCTGATGCATCGAACTTGCTGACTGGTTGCAGTGTATACATCATTAATAAGACAGCGCAACAACATTAATAACAACCTCCCTACTAAATGTTGTTTTGCCTATTAATGGTGCTTCAAAAAATCTTGCAGTCTTGTAGAGCAATCTTGTAGAGGAAATCTTGTAGAGCAATCAGGTACAAATTTTGTAACATCAAATCCTTCTCTTATTCGTTTTATGATTACGAAAGTAAATTCTGAAAGTTTGATTTTGATTAGCAATAGATTTCATTCCTGTATTAAATGATTGAATACACGAAATGGCACAGTTATATTCTTCTTTTCACACCATAAGAGATAATTCTTTTTCTATAGATATGCATAAATATAAAATCTTATAAGCTAATAGTATATTCTGAAAGTGATTTTATGACATTTTCTTGGTACTTAAAGTGCCTGGTACATTTTAATATTATTAATCAGTTTTAGCATGTATTAGCTAACTTTTGATGATTTTAAGCGATTTTCATCGATAATTATATAAAATTTTAAACATAAATATTTTCGTATACTGTATTTAAGAGTGATTTGTGTGTAAATAAAGTGTTCAGAAATGGAAATTTAGTCACACATTTAGCAGGAAGATAGAGATATAATTATGGCAATAACGCGAAATTACTTTTTAATGTAGAAATCAGATATGTTGTTAAAAATGTTGTTTCTGTCGTTTGAACTGTTTGAAACACAAAAGTACTGCATATTGCAGGAATAATTCTTTTAAATAACCACAGAAAATGTACAAAATACGATATTTCTAAATGTTCTTGTTTTCTTTGTGGTTCTCAGTTATTTAGCAAATTGCAAAACTCACTAGTTGAAGGCCAACAATGGAAACTTAAAATTACAAGAATAACATACTTAGAATTATTTCCAGATCGCTTATTATTGCCACTTGTAACCCTCTTGAGTTAAAAATCTCAAGAATGATGATTTTTGAACATTTAAAAAAATTAAATATAATTCAGGAGGGAAATGATAAAACAGTTAAAAGTGAGCAAATTTTTCTGTAGATGTTTGAAAGATGTGAATACGCAAATAAAAGAATTATACTTATAACTCTTTCACTTCATGTGATATAAATTTTCAAAAACTGCATTTTCATAAAAATTCTATTATCTGTGAAAGGACTAAAATCTTTTGAAACAAACACATACCTACCTTATTTACATGTTCTAGTAGAAAAACCTCTGTAGATCTCAGCTTTTTAATCATTTTCTGTTTATCCTTTTTAGTTCAAAAACGACGCACGGTTTTACAAACCTTTGAAATTTAAACACAAATTAAAACACAAAGTAAAGACATCAAAAATTGTACTCTTCGACCTTGTGGTTTCAAAGAGATTTTTAAGATATATATTTTTATATATAACTTTAAATTATTTTTATGCAGTTTTACATATACAAATTATGGAAATCATCAAAAACGGTGCAGAACCCTTGTTTGTCAAATATCTCTGGAATGATCATTAAGTAAAATATTATGTTATGGGAAGCTGCTACTGCAAACCACACTTTCGTATATGAACGGCTTGATTTTATAATAAATTTTTAAATATGTAACACATTTTTCTTGTTATGTGCAGTTTACAAACATCATCTCATTCATATTTTTAGATTCATCTTCCATACATCTTCATTAATATTGCTGTAAATTTTTTTAATGATGCTTTGGGTGATATATGGGGCATTCTCACAATCTTTTGACTTTTCAGGAATAAAAATCTGGTGAAATTAAACTTACTAAAATAACACTTTAAATTTAAAGATGAATGCCTTAAGGATTCAAAATAAAGACAAAATGGTCAGCAGCGAAATTTTTTTTATTTAACTGAGGTTTAAGTTAAACTTCTGAGTTTAATTTTACTTACCATTTTACCGCTATAACTTTTCATTTTCTTCTATATTTTTACTTATAATGAACTTCATCGTGCCCACAGAATCTTCAAATAAGAAATAAAAACAATGTAGTATTTTTAGAAGAAAATTTTGGTATAACATTGTCTTAAAGGTGTGATAAGGAAAGGACGGTATAAGAAACTAGTATGTTGTGGCCATCACAAAACTTTCTTCTATATAAATCACGTCAATTAAATTATTTAAATAGTACAAGAAATTACATCAATTTAGCACCAATTCATATCAAAATATATCTGAATTTGAAGTTTTATGAAAATTCGTGCATTAGTTATTGAGATAGAGCTATAGGGCAAAGTCTGAAAAATGCAGCATAGCAGCGTCACTTGTTGAGCGATTTGCACCAAAACACAAACAACACTAATTCATATCGAGGTATACCGGAATCAGAAGTTTGTTGAAAATCCAAACAGTAGTTCTTGAGATACAGCTATTGCAAAAATAACAAAAATGCACCATAGCAGCGCCACCTGTTGAGCGATTTACACCAAAAGGTGCAAAACGTCAATTCATGTAAAGGACTAAGTGAATCTGAAGTTTGAAGAAAATCCGTGCATTAGTTCTGGAGATTGAGCTATTGTGGAAATCATGAAAAATGCTGCATAGCAGCGCCACCTGTTGAGCGATTTACAGCAAAACATAAACTCACTAATACATATCCAGATATACCTGAATCTGAAGTTTGTTTAAAACCCAAGCACTAGTTCTTGAGATACAGCTATTGCGAAAATCACAAAAAATGCACCATAGGAGAGCCACCTGTTGAGCGATTTACACCAAGAGATGCAAAACGTCAATTCATGTCAAGGACTAACTGAATCTGAAGTTTGAAGAAAATCCGTGCATTAGTTCTGGAGATTGAGCTATTGTGGGAATCATGAAAAATGCTGCATAGCAGCGCCACCTGTTGAGCGATTTACACCAAAACATAAACAGCACTAATTCATATCCAGGTATACCTGAATCTGAAGTTTGTTGAAAACCCCAACATTAGTTTTTGAGATAGAGCTATTGCAGAAATCACAAAAATGCACCATAGCAGCGCCACATGTTGAGCGATTTACACTAAAAGGTGCAAAACGTCAATTCATGTCAAGGGCTAACTGAATCTGAAATTTGATAAAAATCCGTGCATTATTTCTTGAGATAGAGCTATTGCGAAAATCGTGTAAATCCTGCAAAATGCAGCATAGCAGCGCTATCTGTTGGGCGATTTAGACCGAAACGTTACCAACACAAATTCATATGAAGTAATAACTGTATCTGAAGTTTGATGACAATCTGTGCATTAGTTCTTGAGATAGAGCTATTGCAGAAATCGCAAAAAATGCAGCACAGCAGCGCCACCTGTTGGGCGATTTACGTCGAAAACTAATCAGCACCAATTTATATCAGGAACTAACTGAATATAAATTTTTATTAAATTCCGTGCCTTAGTTCTTGAGATAGAGCGCCCACAAAATTTGTGTCACATACAGACAGACAGACAGAACCACAGACTAACAGATTCACAGACTCACAGACAGACATTTTGTAAAAACATGTTTTTCGGGTTCTCAGACCCCTAAAACGTGTAAATCCGTTGAAAACCGGAATTCGAAAATTTTCATGAATCCAATACTTTCTTCTTGTAAAGATAGAAGAAAGTAAAAACGGATTGTAAGGATGGGACGGTAAGGAAAATTACCACCTATTTTTAGCAAATCAAGTTAAGACTAAGTAATAGCCACAATGTTCATTGATTTTTAGAAACATTTATTTACATTGAATTAAACTTAAAAAAAAAACAAAACAAAAAAAAACAAAAAAAAAAAACAAAACAAAAAAAAAACAGGAATTTACCTCGAAAAGTGCAGGAATAAACCTTGGGGACGGTAAGACTACCAATAAAGCCACGATGTTTGAAATTGATATTTAAATGCTGATTTAAATTCTGCAGTAAATGTTCTGTCCAAAAGTTTTAGCCATTCTTTCTCTAGCACGAGAAAAAGGTTGAAAAAAATTCCGCGTCTGCATCTGAAGTGATTTTCTGAATAAATTTAGCAAGAGGGATGGTAAGGAATCTAAAACCCAGGGACAGAGTTCAAAAAACAATAATAACCCTAAAAATGTGTGTAGGTTAAATTTTGCTACATATTTATAAAAAACAATAGTCCCATATTCGTAAACAATACATCGAAATACTTTTATTGAACCAATTTTATACAGGCAGCTCCAAACTTCAAAATCAGCACCAGGAAAACGGGACGAAATAGGAGCTTCGTGGTATATTTGGTCCCGTCCCCCAACATCATCCAAAACTTATTTATATCGGTTATATTGTTATGCAGTCATGCAATGGAAGGTTTTCCAGTATAAGAAATAAAAAAAACCCCCAAGAATATGTACTAAATTAAAAAATATTATTCAGGGAGAAAAAAATATAGAAAAGTCAAAAGATTGTGAGAATGCCTCATATGCGACTCTAAATCAATTTGAATATTTGTATTATTCACTCATTACATTTTCATAAAGCGTTTTTTAAAAAACAGCATTTATCACCTGAAAAAGGTACTACCGGTGTTTTATAAATTCTAAATTATAAAATCTCATTAAGAAATTAGTTGAAAAAGAAATCATTAATGGAATTTACAAACAATGCAATTTATAGAAAAAAGAAAATGAAATGTTTAATTGATTTAGCTTTAATAAATTTAGCGAGAGAATGTATGAAACAATTAAATAAATAAGTTTTTGAAATAGCTAAATAATTTTACAAAACAAAACAGCATTGTCTTTTTTGTTATTTTTATTGAACATTGGAATCTGTTTTCTTAAAAATTTTAATGTGCAAATTGCACAAATTTAAATGCTTAGGTAATGTAACTCTTTTTTAACGTATTACATTTAAAATAAAATATAGAGAGGGTCTAACACATATATTATGTAAAATAATAGTAGAAAATTTTATAACATTTCAAATTAATAGTGTTTATAATGGAAGTCCTAATTAAAAGATGCAATGTCATGATATTTTTTTTAATTGTGTTAAAAATTGTGTTTGCCAAAATTATGCCCCAAAAATGTATTTCATGCGATAAAGAGAAAAAAAAAAGTTATACAAATAAATATGAAAACCTCGTGAAACAATTATTCCACCAAATTAGATTTCTTTTTAAAATTCATGTTTTGTAGTTTAGTTAAAAAAAAAAAAAAAAAAAAAAAAAGTTTAAATTGTGAATATCATTTTCGAAAAAATTACTTTTTTTGTTGTAGCATGCGTAACATATAGTTTATACCTTTTCAGATACTAACAAAAATATTTATGATCACCATAAAACCAGTTTATTTAAACATTTTCATTTAAGAGGTAGTAAAAGAATTATTTTGATTTCCTTGTCATTATACTAACATTTGATATTAACTTTAAAGGATATGCATGAACAACAAAATACTTAAAACGTTTACTCATGAGACATTCAACTTCATATTTATAATACTCTATGAGACCCTAGCTGAGTTTATCTGAATTCCATTGATTCTGTTGGAAGTCTGAAATGTAACCTAATGAATACCAATATAGCTTAATATTGGAAAAAGAAAGTTTTAGATTAGGGGGTCGCAGGACTCATAAAGCTTATTTATATAAAAATGATTTAAATATAATTTATTTAGGTTCAGAGTAATTATTACAATCTGAATTAAACACAAAAGAATTCTTTCTAGTTCCAAAATTCATTTTGTAATTCGCGCGTAAGATGTGATACCAATTTTCTGCTCGAAAAATATCTGACAGTTTGAGCCCCCTATAAAGACTAATTCTGCATCTTGAAAAATTTTTAAATACATGAACTAAAAAAACACACTTATATCTTTCATCCCAATAAAAAGTGTGTTCTAAAATCATACATTTTTAAGATTGTAAATGTTGAAAATTGTCTTTGTTTTTTCCTTTTTACCAATTTTAAGAGTCCTGAGACCCCTTTAGAGAGTATTTCGAGATTATCGGAAACATAATATATTATAAGCAGAAATGGTGGTGATTACAACTTTGATTTCATTTCATAAATGAAGAACTTTTTAAAGAAACTGGCGTTTGACCTTTTAATTTTTTTTTTTCAGCGAGCCATCATTTTTGGAAATAAAAATAAACTACGAAAAAACTCAAGCAGAAATATTTTGGCAGATGATCAATTCAAGTTGCGTTTTATTAAAAAGTCACTAATAACGAAGCTGGTAACAATCATTTGTCATCTAAGATGCAAGAACAGATATCGCATATTTTAAATACTTTCAAAGCAGACATATGAAAGTCCCTTAGCGCCGAGGGCAAATTAACGATTTTATGCATAGTCACGGGCCACATCGAAAAAAAAATTATATTAACGTCGCAAAGAAGGAATTTTTACACATAAAACACAACTTAAAACAAGTGGGTAAGTGTGATCACAGATCGCACAGAGGGTTTCGTTTAACATTCCTTTCAAAAAACTTTATCCTTTTGAAAAATCTGTTAGTTCCACATTTCGCAACCAGGGGGCGCACTTCATTCTAAACAAACCTCTATCCGAACGAAACTCCTTTTTACATACTATCCGTAGATATATTAGTCGAGGGGATCGGGCCCATAGCACCCGAGATACGTAGACGCCCCTGGTGGTAAAAAGTATAATTAAAGTAAGGTGGTAAAAAAGCATAACTAAAATATGTAAAGCTATGGTGCATAATATGAAAGAGTGGTCAAAGGGGTGTCGGCAAAAGTTGGAAAAGTTTTCCCCGGGTGAAAAGGGCGGAGGTTAGAAAAATTGCTTAAAATACACAAGTTAGAGCCCGGAGGATAAATAATATAAGACTTTTTGAAAATTTTATGATTTGTCGTGTAGTTTGATGTATTCAGTCGAGAAGTCTGAGGTCGTATGCAAAAATTCATGTCTCCAACTTAAGGGCTCTCTTAGAAAGAATTCCTTAATATACATAAGTGGTAGCTCAAAGGGTTAAACATAAGACTTTTTCAAGACTTTATGATTTGTCGCCTGGCCTCAGGTGTTCTGCTATGAGTATGCAAAATTTCAAATCTCCAGTTTAATAAGGCGCTCAGTTAGAACGAATTGCTTAAAATACGCATGTGGGAGCCCAAAGGGTTAAATGTACGACTTTTTCAAAATTTCATGATTTGTCGCATGATGGTGTTAAGTATGCAAAATTTCACGCCTCCAACCTAAATATGGTCTCACTTAGAAAAATTGTTTAAAATACATATGTGGGAGCCCAAATGGTTAAATGTACGACTTTTTCAAAATTTTATGGTTTGTCATTTGATGTGAGGTGTTCAGCTATATGTATGCAAAATTTCACGCCTCCAACCTAAATAAGGGCTCACTTAGAAAGAATTGTTTAAAATACACATGTGGGAGCCCAAAGGGTTAAATGTACGACTTTTTGAAATTTTTATTATTTGTCGCTTGATGTTGAGGTCTTCAGCTATAAGTATGCAAAATTTCACGCCTCCAACCTAATTAGGGTCTCACTTTAAAAGAATTGTTTAAAATACACATGGCGGAGCCCAAAGGGTTAAATGTACAACTTTTTCAAAATTTCATGATTTGTCGTTTGATGTGAGGTCTTCAGCTATAAGTATGCAAAATTTCACGCCTCCAACCTAATTAGGGCTCACTTAGAAAGAATTGTTTAAAATACACATGTAGGAGCCCAAAGGGTTAAATGTACGACTTTTTCAAAATTTTATAGTTTGTCGTTTGGTGTGAGGTGTTCAGCTATAAGTACGCAAAATTTCACGCCTTCAACCTAATTAGGGGCTCACTTATAAAGAATTGTTTAAAATACACATTTCGGAGCCCAAAGGGTTATATGTACGACTTTTTCAAAATTTTATGATTTGTCGTATGATGTGTGGTGTTCAGCTATAAGTATGCAAAATTTCAAGTCTCCAAGTTGTATAGTTTCTGAGAACGGGCTCTGTGACAGACAGACAGACGGACGGACAGACAGACAGACAGAGGAGCGAGACGAATAGGGTTTCGTCAGATGAATGAAAACCTAAAAATGAAAATATATAAAATTGCAAAGTTACCTACCGGAAAAATTTAAATAAGTGCCCGCAAAATTTTAAAAGAAATATTTTTAAAGAGAAAGTACATCAATTATTTAATAGATTTTTTTTTTTCATTAAGATCTATTACATTTTCTATTTTTAATCCTATCTGAAAGGCCTTTCTATGTTTAAATTTAGTTATACTCACTCTTATGCGGTTTACACTACAGTTAAACATCTTCTTTCTTGTGGCTCTCTAAGTTTTAGAAATATAGCTACTCCTAGACAGGGCGTAACTTTAGAAAGCCCAGGAAATGTCTCAATTGTTCAACTGTTATTGTTCTATGAAAATTGTTATTGTTCTGTGAAAATTAAAATTAGCAAAAACTCTCTACAAAAGAGGACTGGCGAACGTAAGTAAAATTCGTTCAGATAAAAATGAAAAATATTTTTAATACACATAATGTATTTAAAAATTTAAACCGCAATCAAAAATTTAAAAACGAATGCTATTTAACAAATTACAACGGCCATTTGGAAAAATATTTTTTCAAAGACTAAAATTTAAGACATAAAAAATCGTACGGAGTTGATCATACATTACGTACGCCATTGATTACTTTTTTCGGTACTGTAAATTTTTAAACTTCTACGGAGATGGTCATACATTACGTACGCCTGGATTAAACATTAATATCCCTGGACCAATTTTAAATGAAATTTCATTCTTAAACTTCTAAACATCCGACAATATTACTTTTTACACCGTCGGATAGAGAAAAAAATATACTTTTAAATGCAATTTGTTTGAAAGCTGTATCTCAATTTGTTTCTGAGTTATTATTTTTTTTTTTTTTTGTAGTTTTTATTACTATTTTGTCATAGTGGCAACACAAGTATCCATCTCTGCTGAAAGTAAAGGGAAAATACAGATTACTGTATAGACCAATCAAAAAACGAATAAAATGCGGATTCAACTACAGTTGGCTCTCCGTTTAACGACTTTCAAGGAACCTCGAAAAATCGTCCTTAAATAGTGATCGTCCTTAAACAGAATTTGTGGAAAAATAATATTTGAAAAATATTTCCCTGCACACTTTACAGGCTTAAGACTGTCAATACATTTCTCAATGTATTGGCGTGTTTAGAACTGTTTTATTTATTTATTTATTTAAATTTATTTTATGTTTTCTTTCTTTCATATTATTTTATTGATACGGATAACCAATATAATAATTCATATTTCTATTGCACAAGTACAAATTGCATTAATTATACTGCATACAGTGTTACTTACAGTACAATAAACATATTTATAATACATTTAATTAAACAAATTAAGTTTTTAAGAAATCAAAAAGTGTAGATTGTTTCAATGGTGGTCTAGTTTTTAGTACCCTTGCTTCAAGCTTTTCAAGAAGGTTGAATGAGTCATCTTCCATATTTAATGAAACAATGTACTGGCGAAAAATATCCAGGGCAGAATTTGCATCTGAGAAAGAAGGAAGTGTGTCTAGCTTTCTGTATAATCAGCATCATGACCATCTTTTGCATATTAAGTTGAATTTTCATTTGCGATGTCTTCATAAATTTGCTCTAAATTTATGAAGTTGGTCGTTAAAAGTCTTCGTCACAATCGATAGAATCTTTTACTGGAACATCTTCATCATCAACAAGACTTTTCCATTCTTCGGTGGTGATATCTTCTGTGTCGAGTTGTGCATCTGTTATATCCATTTGTTCTTGAACGGCAATTCCAGATGCCCGAAAGCAGTTTTCAATTGTGCAAGGAAAAACTTCTTTCGAGGCTGATGTAATTATGCGCATGATTCCCAAAATTGTAATTTTTTTAATTTCATTTTGTCAACAAAATTATTTAATAATTTCCTAATTAAGTATTTTCGGTAATATGCTTTTGCACAACAAATGATTCCCAGGTCTAATGGCTGCAACTTACTTGTATAATTAGCGGTAAAAAATGAATTTACACATTTGTAAGTCCTGGAATATACGAAATGTACCTGGAAAATACGTAAAAATCGTCGTTAAATAGAAAGAATTTCGTCTTTAAATAGAAATATTTTTTACTTAAAGGTGCCGGGACCGCAAAAAATCGTCCTTAAGTAGAGATCGTCGTTAAGTAGAGCGACGTTAAACAGAGAGACGACTGTATTAAAAAGCTTCAGATTTTTTTTTTTATTTCCTACCTAAGCCGAGGACAATAACCATTTTTCAAATGGTTAAAAATTTATTCATTGTTAGCTGTATTAGATGGATCTTTGTAAATTTCTGTTTCTTTTGAAATTTCTCCTCTTTTGTAAAAACCAATTAATACAGGAGCAATGGTATTTGAAACAACTTACTTTTTAAATGACAAACTTTAATAAATCAAAATTTTTATAATTGACTTAAAAATTTCATCTGTGGTGGTTTTACTGAGCATAGAAATTATTTCCAGAAGCTTCTTGTTTATTTTTAAGTACACATCATGCCTGCTAATAATAACTGCCAACTGAGTGGAATTTCTGCATCTATATTTTCAAGAATTACAATTAATACGCAACAAATATCGTAATTATATTGATTTCGTTTGATTATTGAAATTTTTGACGATATAAACAAACTTGCTTCCAATGGCGCTTAAAGAATTCAGCTTACTACATTATTTTCAAATTCCTGTAACTGCTCTGGACATCGTTTCTTCTACTTCGCTGTGCATGATTTCAACTTGCGGAAAATATAGGGTTTTTTAATTATTATTATAAACAGATGCAATATCTTTAATAATCTTCATGAATGCACTTTTTTAAATGCAGTATAATCCATCTAAAAATTTATTCTTCCAAATTTTTTGTAGATATTTGTGAGTACATTCTTTTCAAACTCCAATGTAGTTTCACCACATCAAACACACAGTTTTTCTTTGAAAGTAAGAATATTGTGAATTAACTTTTACCAATTTGTGATGCTCATTTTTAATTAATAATCTTTATTCACATTGGAAACCTTTAACATATTTTTAAAAAATGTAAAACGTATGTGAATATGCCTGTAAAAAGTGAAAAAAAAGAAGATAAAGATCATTTGGGGTCATTAATAAAGGCATGTTTACTGTCCAAAAAAAAAAAAAAAAAAAAAAAAAAAAAAAAAAGAGCTTAAATCCAAAATCCTCGTGTTTGATTATGTATGCTTTACGTGCAGAATCAGGGTAATACTTTTATTATTTTTTCACCTAAAGAACAAGGGGGGAATTCATGTCACTTTCAAAGCTACTCATTTAAAAGTTATTTATTTCTTATTTCATAAAACTTTGAATTACTGTTAATTAGCCCTATATTTTAATAGTTTTCCGACACTTTTTGGGACTTAATAAATGCTGCACATTATTTTGAAATGTAATGTAAATCGGAGGAAGCAGTAAATTAAAATAATAATTTGATCTTAAAAGAAATAACAATTTATTTGAAAAATGCTATAAAAAATGAAAAATAGTTAAATTTCCGCATCTGCTCTTTGTCGCTATTCCATTGGTTATTTTAGTATTTGCAATCACTTGGAGCTCAAAGTTCAAATTACGTTACATCTGGCTATATACTATGATATTTGATGATTGCCATAGATTATACATATTTTATGAATAATGTTACATTCAACAGTAATCTAAAGAGTTATTCATTTTAATATAAAAAGGAATAATAGTTGCATTTACATACAATTAGAAATGCATTATATTATTGCGGACGCTCAAAAAAGATGCGAGTGTTCAGTTTAAAATTTCAGCTTTCAAATATTGAGCATCTTTAACATTAAACAAAAACTTTGAAAACTACATACTTTTAAACGCGAAATCTTGAAAATACTTGACATTATTTCAAATCAGGTAAAGCGAGGAGAGCTTGCGCACATTTCAAAAGAATAATAATAAAAAAATTTAAATATTAATTTTTTTCAACACTATGCATGAATAATTTCGACTTCATTTGTTTTCTATGCATTTCCATTGTTATTTTGTTGTTATGTTGTAATATAATAGAACAGCAGCAAAAAAAATAAATAAATAAATAAAATAAAAAAAAAAATCCAAGAAAACTATTTGGCGCAATCACTCCTTACAGGGTTGGTAAGACTGCGAACATGGGTAGAAGAGATTGTTGTTAAAAATAACTACAATTAGATTGTTAACAATAATAATTACAATTAAATGACATTGTTGTGAGGTTTTTGTGAATAAATATCATTGTATTAGGAGTGAAATTTTAACTTAAAGTTTAAATAATAAAAAAAGAAAGAAATGTAGACAGTTAAAAAATTTAATTTGAGAAGAAGATTAAAATGTCACAAAAAGCAAGCCCTACTAAGATTACAAAATAACATTACTTCATTCTCATTTCCACAGTTTCAATGTATTTATTTTACTAACCGAAGTTGTAGTCGTCAACAATCGATGTACTTATTATTGTAAATCGTGCAGCTTTCATCAACCACCTTCTACAAGCAATACATTGAATCAAGTCACCGGTCGATGGTGTCTCCTGGTGCAGTTCCAGACGTTCAGTGCACTCATCCACATTGAGTTTCGTTTATTTCCGTCAGTTTTTTATTCCAATTTTTCTGGAAGCATCTTATCTTCAGCTGATTTTTTTTTTCTTGTAGCGGCATCCTTCTTAAGTCTTTTTCCCTGTATATTTTGTGGATCAGTAACATTAGTTGGACTCTGTTTTCTTTTTTATTTCGATGGAATTAAAATACTTGGAATGGATTAAAGCTTTTCCAAAACATTGTAGGAGTTATTATAAAAAATATTTTAGTTAATAAAATTAATTTATTAGCAAATTAATTTTTGATAAGTAAAAAAAAATATATATGAATATTTAATAAATTTATTAACAAATATATTATTAATTTATTGACAAAAATAATTACGTAAAATTAATTTAATAACATTTGTATTATTAATTTATTAACAAAACATTTATATGCAAAAGTATTTTTTTGCAAATTAATTTGTTTCCAAATTTAGTTTCGATAATTATGTGTTTTTCCAAAGTTATTACAAAATTTATTCATTCATCTGTTTTACACGTAATTTGTAATTCATGCAAATTTACCAATAAGCTGCGTAATCTCTCTAAGCACAGAAACGTATGGGGAAATGCGCAATCTCACCTAAGTGGCAGATGCGTAAATTCACCTATTTTGGATGGAGAGATTGCGCAGCCTTTTATTCAAATATAGCCACTTCTAAAATGAATTGATGGTGCTCGCATCCTTAGTCTAGGTTTGTAATTTATAAGAAACCGTTCAAGTTCGAAATATTTTGTACTACTGACACACTGTAAAAATTATGACGAACAGTTATAAAAATTCTAGCACTCGCTTTGGAAAAACAAAACAAAATAGCGATGCTTTATCCGAGACGCTCGGAACAATCAATGTACACATTCATATAGACACTGCACTAATGTTGTTGTACAACCACCTGGAGTCGCTGCGCGCGCACTCTACACCCGTCGAACCTCTTTGTGTGCGATCTCTACTGTCACACGATCTCTCCTGGCGTTACCATAATAATAATAATAAGAAGAAAATTTATTTGACATGACAAAATTTTGATTATACATATTTAATGAATAATTTTACATTCAACAGTAATCTAAAGCGTTATTCATTTTAATAAAAAAAAATAATAATAGGGCGATCCTACCTGTAGTTGATACCTTTCCAGTAGTTGATCAATTTTTTTTTTTAATATTGCACCATTTCAGGCGGAATGAGTTTAACACATGGCACCGGACAAACTATTTGAATGTTGGAGCAGCCCCTGTTAACACATTGTTGTCAACTACCTGCTGTAAGAGAAGACATGTTATCATTTTTTTCTATTCAAAATTGTAAAAATTTAGTCTTTGATTAGTTGGAGACAATTTCGGTAAGTTAAAGTAATCTACTTTCTTCTTGCTTATTTCAAATAATAGCTTTATAGTACAGTCAAATTAGGTTAAAAAAGGGCTTAAAGTGGAAAATTCTGGTGTAATTGATTTTATCGTTTTACTTTATGTTTTTGGGAGTGCTGAATACGAATCTCAAGTTGTCCAACGAAATTTCTCTCGGCAAATATAAAAAATCATGAAAAAACCACTAAAAATCGCAGATTTTTCGAGTTTTTTGCTTATAACTTGCAAAGTAAACTTTTTACGCAAAAGTTGACCCTATATTAAAATACAGCCGAGAAAATTACCTACAATTCATGTTCTCATCATTTTTATCGTAGGATATATGGCTTCCGTAGAGGCATTGAAAAATCTGCGAAAACCAGTAATTTTCGAAAATCGCGAAAACAGAGATTCTTACCCTTAACGTTCATAACACTAAAAGTAAGCATTTCATGGTAAACATTTGCTGACGTACTCACTTATTATTAGATTATATATTATTATGATGTAGGTATACTGTGTGACCTCGAAAATCCGGCATTCAGAGATCCGGCAACTTAAAAAATCTCCCCCCTTTTTTTTCAATTCCAACTTACGGGAAGAGCAAAAATAGCAATTATTTTCGAATTAAAATCCGAGGTAAAAACTATGCATTAGCAGACAGTGAGATCGCTTACGCTGTGCTAAATAGAATCCTCGATAACACTGGTAGTAGCTCAGAGGAACGAGGACAAAGACCTCGCAGAAGATAAGTTCTCACCGAAAAAATGCACAAATTTGACAGGAAAATTAACGTCATCTTCAAAGAAACAAGATTGCGTTTCCGAAATCGATATTCGACAGTTTTATAAAATCCAAGAAAAAAGATAGTTACTTGACACTGATGCTTGAGAAATTACATCAGAAGAAATGACGCACTACTTATCAGATTTTTTTTTTTTTTTTTTTTTTTTAAACTTATAAAATATCAACTAAAGTAAGTTTTTTAAACATTCCTTTTTCTCACGTCAATATCATTTAGCTATGCATTAAATTACGAATAAATGTCACTATCAAGAAAATCGTAAGTACTTTTGATATTTTTTTCCAAAATCTGTCATTTTCAAAAATCAATTACAAATTTGCTGTAGCTGACATTCACACAAAACAGGCACGAGAGGAAGCGGGTATACTTATTGTCACCACAGCAAGGGACTTTACACAACAACATAACTCTGTAGTTATTGTGGGTGAAGACGTCGATATGCTGGTTATCGTGATTTGTCGCTGTAGGGGTGTACATTCAAATGTGTACTTTCTAAATCCAGACAAAGGGACAGTTTCACCACTCATTTTTTTCTTCTGGCTGAAAACTTGATCAATTGATCGCTAACAACATATTATTTTTGCATACCATGGAAGGCTGTGATACTACTTCAGCCTTGTTCAAAATGGGAAAGATGAGGTTTCTTCGGTCTCTCAAGAAAAACTCTGCATTAACTAATACCATTGAGGATTTTAAAGACTCTATGGCAGATGCTGATGCAGTTACTGATGCTGGCAATCATTTTTTGGTCTCATTGTATAAATTTTCTGACAAGGAAGCCACGTCATTAAACAAATTGAGGTATTTATGTTACCTTAGGTCTGCATACAAGACATCAATCCATTTGGCGTCCTACTGAGTCTGCAGCTCAGCAGCATTCATTTAGGGTATATTTTCAAGTTCAACAATGGCTTGGGAATGAAAAAGATCCTGAACAATGGGGTTGGAGGAAAATGAAAGATGGTCTGGAGCCAGTAACCACACTACAGCCACCAACACCTCAAGCCGTTTTGAAACTTATTTCTTGCAAATGCAAGAAGACCTGCCAGAAAAACTGTGGTTGCAAAAAAGCAGGCCTCAAGTGCTCCAATATGTGTGTGAACTGCGAAAGCAGTTGCAGTAACATGCCTTTTACTGAAATCGGGGAAGACAAGGATGGTCCGGAATTCCCTGAAGTACTTGAAGGTAAATATGCCTAAATAATTCCATTTCACCTTTACTTTTTCACTAACTTTTTTATTTTTGTGATCAAAATATTTATCTTAATACAGTGGTATAGCTACTCAATTTTCAAACAATTAGAAAAAAATCCTAAATTATTTTTTTAACGGTGGTTCGTAATATAATAGGCTAATATGTTTTCTAAATTGAGATTCAAAAGTAACCTATTCATGACTTGAGTTGTAAAAGATGGGTAACAAAAGAAAGATGTAAAAATCTTGTTATATGATAAAATGTTGCATGAATCATTACTTAATTAATTACAACTAGTTCCATCGTTTATAAAAGTACTACGTTCACCAGAGCTGCTCAAAAGCCTAAGCTTTGACCCTTGGGTGTTTGCAGCCTTCGCCTACAGCTTGGGCAGAAATCTTCTCCCACGGGACGAAAACGGCTCTTTCGCGCCCAGGTGCTTAAATAAATATTATATTTAATTACTTTTTTTTAGTTGTAGAAGAATTGGAAGGCATGCCTGCAATCATGCAACCTTTGGCCAAGAGGGTTCGGGTTGACTAATGAGTGTCATTTGAGTCAATAATCATTTAATAATAAGTGTTGTATAAAAAAATACTTACCTACCTATTTTATTATACTGTATAATATTAAACACTATCCGATCATTAATCACTTTTTATCTTTTTGATGTATCTATAAAACCTAAAGTTTACGTTTCCCATATCTGTACAGACGTCTAATGATGCATTTTGTATGTTTTCAATAAAGAGGCAGCTGAATACTCCGTGCATTCGTCATTGTTTTTCTCATAACTATTCAAGGTCCAAAAAAATTACTTGGACATAAATTGTTGAAAATTGTATCAATTTCGGAAATACAATCTTGTTTCTTGGAAGGTTACGTTAATTTTCCGGTCAAATGCATGCATTATTTTGGTGAGACCTTATCTTCTGCCAGGTCCTTCCCTCGTTCCTCTGAGCTGCTACCACTGTTATCGAGGGCTCTTATTTGGCACAGCGTCAGCGATATCGTTGTCAGCTAATGCTTTGTTTTTTATCTCGGTTTTTAATTCGAAAATAATTGCCATTTTTACATTTTCCGTAAGTTGGAAGTGAAAAAAAAGGAAGGGGGAAGATGACATTGATGTCGGATTTTTTAAGTTCCGGATCTCTGAATGCTCGATTTTCGAGGTCACACTGTATACTTACATTATCATAATAACATATAATAATAAGTGAGTACGTTATCAAATGTTTACAGTGAAATGCTTACTTTTAGAGTTATGAACGAAATGGGTGTAAAATAATATCTTTTTTTGTGATTTTCCAAAATTACTGGTTTTCGCCGATTTTTCAACGCCTCTACGGAAGCAGTATATCGTACGAAAAATGATAAGAACATGAATTGTAGGTAATTTTCTCGTCTGTATTTTAATATAGGGTCACCTTTTACGTAAAAACTTCCTTTGCAAGATATAAGCCAAAAACCAAAAAAATCTGCGATTTTTAGTGGTTTTTTTCACGATTTTTCATATTTGCCGAGAGAAATTTTGTTGGACAACTTCGAATTTGTGTTCAGCTCCCCGAAAACATGAAGTAAGCCACTAAAAATAATTACACCAGAATTTTCCACTTCAAACTCTAATTTGACTTGACTAATATATGAATTATTGTTAATCACAGCCAAAGCATGATATTTTAAAGATTAATTTTAGAATTTTCGATTGATTTCTTCGATTGATCAATTAATGGGAAAATGACAATTAAAGAAACTATTTACTTATAATTTTGTTGCTATTGAGTTTCAGGAGATTTCATTTGTGCCCATTATGGGACATCCATTAAGGGTTGTAGCAATCATGTATACTTCTAAAACTCCAAAGGAAGGAAATATCATTAAAAACTCGTAGCATCGATCTTATTTGATCAACTACTAGCTGCGTCATCCTAGTTGCATTTATATACAAATGCATACATAAATACAGGGTGTCCAGCGAATAAGACCCTGATTTCAAAATGAAATACCTGATTATACCTGAATTACCTGATTTTACATGATTATACCTGAAATGTTTATACCTGAATTATTATAAATAAAAAAGTAATTTTGCGCTTTCATTTGTTTTTTAAATCACGACATAATACTTTGGTTTCAGCACAACACACATATTTCTTTTCTTTGTAAACAAAGTTTTAGAGACAGAAACTATGCATTAAATTATTTCTCTTTTAAAAGGAATTGATGATAAGCCATATCATCAACGTCAAAGCAAAAGTATTTTGGAAAGCTGCATTCCTTTCCAACACTTTCGGATCCTATCGCTAGAAACTGCACAATATTTCTGTGCTCAATGAAAAAAAATGAAAACGAGTTTAAAAATTAATTTTTTTTTTAACTTAAGTTTTTAAAAATAGAAACATTGTATTTTTTCATTCAAACTATTCTCTACAATGAAAAAAAAAAGATTTATGAACCATTATTATAAATGCTCAATGATTTTTAAAAATGGAAAATTTGTATTTTTCAATTCAAACTATTCTCTACAATGAAAAAAAAATTATTTATGAATCATTATTATAAATGCTCAACGATTTTTAAAAATGGAGTTTCTTTTAGCTTAATTAAATTTTAAAACCAGAAATTTTGGATATTTTTATTCAAATTGTTTTCACATTTTAAGTAAATATTAAAAAGTAAAGATTTCCATTTTTTTCAAATCCTCCTCTACTTCAAATCCTCCAGTTAGGAGAGAAAAGACATACCACAGAGAAACTGGTATCCGGACCGAAGTAGCTTATAACAAATTTTCAAACAAATCTCAATTCTGTCAACACATGGCTCCGCTTCTGCACATTACCCAAATAAAATATTTTAATAAGTTCTTATGTAATGATTGCTAAACTTTTTATTGAAAATTCTATTAATTGAAATTCTCTAAAACTGAAGCTGATGCAATAATTCTGTGACCAGATGTCTCCACTTCTGCACATCACCCCAAAGAAAAAGTGTTCTTTCCCAATTTTCGTTCTTCCATAGGAAGCCATCTAGGAATGAGACGCTAGTGTTCTGGACTACAAAACACAATTTATAGGCATTGAAATTACAGCGTCATCTGTTAGCGGTTTTTGAAACTAATTTTGGAAACTTCTGCATAACATTTTTACAGCTTAGCTAATAAACAAACCTTTTACCGCATAATTCTATTGATCTTTATTTTTGAGATATTTAATTTTGAAAACACGGTCTTATTCGCTGGACACCCTGTAGAAATGCATTATATTATTGCGGACGCTCAAAGTGATGCCAGTGTTCAATTTAAAATTTCAGTTTTAAAAGATTGAGCATCTTTAAGAATAAACATTGCGTTTATCTTAAAGTTGAAGTTAATGAAAAAATGATTTTATTAGTAAATAATGAGAAATCCTGAAACACTTGGCGGTACATGGAGAAAAAAAAAAGAAAAGAAAAAGGAAAATAATTAAAAAGAACGAAAAATCATTCGTACAGCATAGATTATGAAACACTTTCCAACACATTTTTAATACTATAACAAAACTTTACATTTTACTAAGGTGAAAGATGATCTCTAAATGACGGAAAACGTGTAACCAGAAACTATTTGAAAACAAATTTTCTGCTATTACCATGAATAGTCGTGAAAATATACGATTTTTTGAGCATCTCTGTATATGATCTATGGATCTGTATGTATACTACATAGTATGCTATAACTTAGTTCAATTAAACGCATAGAAGAATTTAAAATTTTCACTCAAGAATTTCCGACAAAAAACGGGTCTTGTTGAGAAATTTTGTGTGGCCCTGTATATGACTTATAGAATTCTTAAACACCAGTAATATTTAAGGGGGTACGGGGCACAAAAATCTTCAAATTTTCAATTTTTGTTTTATTGGATTAAAATTTTTTCTGCCATTTTCTGCTTAAAATGATGTTTAAATCATGTTTCTATCTTAATTAGAACAGGACATATTAATTATTTCGTTTTCGTTTGTTTTCAAAATCTGCCTTTCAAGCTATGGTTGTCAAGGAAACGAGTTCTTGTGAAATTGCGTTTTTCTTCAGGATAGATTTTTTCACCATTTCTCATATTTAAATTCTTATAACTCGAGAACCGTTAAAGATACAGGGTTGAAACTCGGAATATATCTTTTTCAATTATTTTACTTTACTGTTGAGCCAGCATATTTGAAAAAAATATTTATTTTTGAAAATATATTTTTAAATAAAAGTTGCACCACTTTTTTTCTAATTTTTTCGTTAAATATTTTTAATATTAATAAATTGACTTAATAAAATAGTCCAATCTTGAACGCCAGATTCACCTTTGTTTATTATATAAAAAACATGGAAACATTTAAAATGCTTCATTTAAAATACATTACTACATAGGTGTGTTAAAATATATACAAATGTTTTCAAAAATTAAAAACACTAGATGTTAAAATGATAAAAAGGTACTCCGAGCGCTTTCGGCTAACCTTAAGCCTTTGTCAAGGAGAAAAGAATTGACTGATAAAAACACTTGCCGCTCGATGTTCACTGCTACACATTGACCGGAAACTCACTTCAGGAAGCTCGCAGGTAGTCGTATCCATTAAACTGAAGGAGGGGGAAGGTAGAGAAAGCTCAATCCTCCGAGAGACTTAACTCTCCAGTAATATTAAGTAAATTAAACCAGATACGCGGAATTTGGTATGATAATACGTCATTACAACAATTTTATGCTTGCGTTAAAATTTCCAAAGACTCTAAAATAGCACAACTATTAAAATCGGAAGCCTGCATAATGACTTTCGCTCTATTGAAAAGGATGTCAATATCTTTAGTTTGAAACAGCCTTGAGAGGGCGGTAGCCGGTCTATTTTTATTAATATCCTGCATATGCTCTTTAACTCTTGTTTGGAATTTTCTTGTGGTCATACCAATGTAATTAAATATTTTATTTGTTTCTTTACTTCTGTATGGGATGATATAAACTCCTGACTTATTTTCCATACTAGTAGGATCAACTCTTTTTTGCACAAGATTAATTAATTTGGTGTTATCTCTAGCTATTAACGTTATACTATATTTCCTTAGGATGTATTTTAATTTTTCATATAAACGAGGAATGTAATCAACTGCCATGAATTTAATTTCTTTTTTTTTCTTTTCTTTTTTCTTTCTTTTCTTTTTTTCTTTCTTTTTTTTTTCCTTTTTTCTTTTTTTTTCTTTTTTTTTTCTTTTTTACAAATGATATGGTTAACCATCACAAAAAAATTTCAAATTTTTAACACAATAAATAAAAGTTTTTTGAAAATATGTCCCGGACCACCTTAAATAATAGTTTAATTTAAAACCACATACCACAAGTGAAAACGCACTTCCAAAAATTATTGTTCGTAGGTTTCAATAGTACAATTATTTTTCATTTTCTTCTGCAGCCAAAATCTTTTTGTATGTTTCTGTAAATGACGATAAAATTCTATGGACTCCAAAAACCATAGGGTAACTCTAGGATAGATGGCCATAGAGGAGAGATGGCCAGTCTAAATATCTCCAAAACTTGTCCATGGATTGCAATATAAACATTGTTCATATGAAATAGTTCATCGAGTTTATTTATTGCGACGTGCAGTTGTGTTTTTCGATTATAAAAAGTAAGTGTAATTTTAATTTTAATTAAATAGGTGGTTGAATATTTTTTTTTTTTACTTAGGTTTCTGAATGTTTTGCACTACGTACGTTATGTATATTTTTTACTACAGTCGAACTCGCTTATAACGAGCCCTGATTTAAAAAGAACACGGATTTAACGAGGAAATCATAAATACTTGGTTGGTACAATGTTAAGTCTATGGGAGCAAAACTCGCTTTTAACGAGTAATCCCCGGTTATAGCGAGCAATATTTTTGTGATTCATAAAATTTCTATTGACTTCCGCCTCTCCAGCTCAGATAACGTTTCTTGGAAAAATTCCTTTAACATTCCGAAATTAATAGAAATAGAGTGTGCAGAAAAACTTTAAACTTTTTTCGAAGCCAGGGGTTCAAATGACGATGTTATTGGGGCCAAGAGTCCTCTTCGAAGAACAATAACCCAAGAAAGAGGCAATAAGACAGTTCAAAGCAAATTAACCAACTTCTTTTGTACTGTGCAGAAATAAAAAATAAATAAAGTATGTATAATAAAGTAATTATGCATGAATTTGTGTAATTTTTTACGAACCCGTTTTTTTTACGAGCACCCGGTTATAACGAGCAAATGTCACGGTCCCTTCGCGCTCGTTATAACCGAGTCCGACTGTATGTGGACTTTTAAGGCATGTATATAATGTTATCTTTATTTCTAAGACTAAAACAAAGACGTACAATGACCATTGATGCTTTAAATGGGGCGACCATCAGTCTTTCAATTTCAGGAGAGATGGCCACATGCAATCGAGGAGAGATGACCACCTTTAATCAATATTTCAAAATTATAATTAGTGATAATTTTAACTAAATATAATTAAATTTTAAATAAATATATAACGTTTACGTTTATAAATATATTAATTGATATAATTACCGTATATACTCGCGTATAAGTCGAGGAATTTCTGACAATTTTCGGTAAGCAAATTTGGGGGGGTCGACTTATACGCGAGTCAGTTAAAAAAGCAAAAACAAAAACTTCGAATACTGCAAAAATATGGCATTTTATGTGTATGAATAGAAAAATAATATATAAATTAAAAAATAATAATAATTTATCATTTAAAAAAAATTCAATGATTTGTTTTTGTTAACTTACTACCTTTTTGGATTGTCAAGTTAAATCTTTGGTTTGATTTTGTGCAAAATTGAAGCAAAAAGTTAGGGGCTCGACTTAGACGTGGGTTCTTGATTTTTTCCGGAATTTGCATTCGAAAGTTAGGGAGTCGACTTATACGCGAGTATATACGGTATTTAAATTTTTACTAATATAAATATTTTAATAGTAATAATAATAATATAATAAGACGTAACGATTTATTTGTTTCAGGAAATACTGAAAAACTACGTAAACAGAAATTGATAAAGTTGATAAATAAGCTAAATTAAAGTAATAAACCTACAATTAACGCTAGAAGAAAAAAAACAAACAAAAAAAAAAACAAGCCAATTCCAGTAGCGAAGTAAGCGAAACACATTTAAAGTATCAAATTCTATAGATTCCGAGTAAATTGAATTGTATTAGGATCACTGTGTTTGTTGTGAAAAAAATATATATAATATCACATCCAAAAAGAATGTCTGAATACAATGCATAAGGTACCTGAATTGGGTCCATGAAACGTGTACAAATTATCAAGACCATATCAAGCATGTGGTAAGATTTTACGAAACGTGAAGTATTGAAATTATACTTCAAATTTTGTTCGAGTTTTCTTCGCTCATTTGTCATCATATAACTGCATCTTTACAAATTGCTATTTGTTTTTCATGATTAACTATATGAAATGTGCTATTTTTTGCTATTTAAATTAACTATTTCTTTCTTGTATTGGATGGTCATCTCTCCTCGGTTTTAAAGAGAGATGACCATCTGCCATTTAATTTCAATTTTGTTTAACGCATTTTGTTTTCAATATCTAATTATTTTTCGCATAAAATATTATGAATATATGCATAAGAATTTAATTATGCGTCAACATTTTTTGTATTTGCATTCTAAAAATTTTTATTTTAATATTTAAAAACTATGGTCATCTATCTTGGTGGTACCCTTATAAGAACATTGTAGTACATTTCAGTGATATACATCAATTTCAACATGTGTAGTAGTGTAATATTAAAATACACTGTAAAAGATTTTTTTCCCACACTGTAAAAAAAAAATCTGTAGTTCTACAGATGTAAAGATATATGCTTACTAAACTTTCACCTGTAACTGTACGAAAAAAGCTGCAAATCTACAAAACTAGTTTTTGTAAAGCTACAAAAATCTGTAACTTTACAAATGAATCTGCTAAAATTTCAGTAATCTTACTAAACTTTTATTTGTAACCCTGGCTGCAGTTACATGCAAAGTTCTCGGAATCCCAGTTTCCAAAAAAAATCTTAGTAACCTTACAGATTTTTTGATTTTCGGCGCAAAAGTGTGTCTGTTACATGAAATTTTGTTGTTGCCGTTACATGAAAAGTTCTAGGAATCCCAGTTTCCTAGAAAAACTTTAGTAACTTCACAGATTTTTTTTTTACAGTGCATAGACCGCAACGTAACGGAATTCTTCGGGATGTCCTTGTAGATGAACCGTAAATGTTACACACTTCATTTTCAATGCCGAACATACCATAGTAATTTCCAATAACATATATCAATTTTATGGCAATCGAACTAAATTTACGCCATTTAGAGCACGGGCAGACAAACCGAATTCATAAACAATTTTCAACTGTGTTAGAAAGTGTTAAAAATTAAAATGGTATTACCTATATAAATTTCCTTTAATTTGGTAAATTAAAAAAGTAAACCATATTGTGCTTTTGACAGGTTCAAATATCAGAAAAAAGCTCGTTTTACTTTAAAATGTGTTATTTAAAATAAAATTACATATTTAACTTTACGCTGCTTCAGAAAATATAATTTCGAATGTTAGAGAAATATTATTTTATAATGTTAACTTTTGAAATGGAATATTAAGATTGTAAAAATATTGTCTTTGCAATGAAAATAATGGTAATGAAATGGCAAAATATTCTTTCCCAAAGTGGTTTGAGATTGGAAAAAAACGATAAAAATTGAAATTGTTAGTGAAAGTTATAGGGTAATTCTAGGATAGATGACCATAGTTTTTAAAGATTGAAATAAAAATTCTTAGAAAGCATATACAAGAAATATTTATGCATATTTGTAATTCTTATAGATATACTCATAGTATTTTATGCAAGAAATGATTAAATAATGAAAACAAAAAGTGTTAAATAAAATAGACATTAAAATAGCAGATGGCCATCTCTCCTTAAAGCCGAGGAGAGATGGCCATCCAATACAAGAAAGAAAAAGTGAAGTTAAATAGCAAAAAAATAACACATTTCATATAATTAATCATGAAAAACATATAACAATTTGTAAAGAATCAGTTATACGATGGAAAATGAGGGAATAAAACACGAATAAATAATATTTGAAGTGTAATTCCAATACTTCGCTTTTCGTAAAATCTTACCCATGCTTTGCAAAGGTTTTGATAATTTGTACACGTTTCATGGAATCACTTCAGGTACTTTATGCATTGTATCCAGACATCCTTTTTGGATGTGATATTATATTGTTTTGCACAACCAGCACAGTGATCCTAATCCAATCTGTTTACTCGGAATCTGTAGAATCTGATAATTTTAAATGTTTTTCATTTTCTTCGCTACTGGAAATGTCGTGTTTTTTTTTTTCCGTTAATTTTAGGTTTATTAAGTTAATTTAGTTAATTTATAAATTTTATCAGTTTCTGTTATGAAAGTTTCCCACGTTTTTCAGTATTTTTTGAGACAAATAAATCGTTAGGTCTTATTATATTATTATTATTATTATTAAAATATTATATTAGTTAAAATTTAAACAATTATATCAATTAATATAGCTAAAAAAATGAACGTTATACATTTATTTGTAATTTAATTATATTTAGTTAAAATCATCACTCCTTATAATTTTGAAATATTGATTAAAGTTGGCCATCTCTCCTGAAATTGAAGGGTTGATGCTCGCCCAATTTAAAGCATCAATAGCCATTGTACGTCTTTGTTTTAGGCTTAGAAGTAAAGATTAGATTATATACGTGCCTTAAAAGTCCACATAGTAATGAATACATTTAACGTACGTAGTGCAAAACATTCAGATACCTAAGTAAAAAAAAAAAAAAATATTCAATCACTAATTAAATAAACATTAAAATTACTCCTACTTTTTATAATAGAAAAACACAACTACACGTCGCAATAAATATATTTGTTGAACTATTTCTTACGAACAAAGTTTATGTTGCAATCTATGATCAAGTTTTGGAAATATTTAGACTGGCCATCTCTCCTCTATTGCCATCTATGAGTTACCCTATGCAAATTTCGAAAATATTGGTGAAGATGTATCGGATATAAAAAATACTTCTTCAGTTGCTTTGCTATTGAGGAATATACGCTGTTAAATATCCTCAGCATTACGTCTAGTCATTCAATAATTTTCTTAAATATGGATTTCGATTTTGACAAAATTTAATACCATACAATTTCCGGGCACGAGAAGATCTTTGGGCTAGGTCACATGCTCGACAAATTTCGATTATTGGATCGTTTTTAGGTCATTACGGGTCAAGCTAATTTTACCTAAAAAACGGCTCTAATGATTTTGATTGAATTTCGTATTCTGCAGTTTTCGGGCCATTGGGCTGGTTCACATATTCGGGAAAATTAGATTAATGGGTCATTTTGGGGGTCACTGCGGGTCAAGATAATTTTATCTAAAAACGAATTAAACGATTTTGACTAATTTTGTATCCTATCGTCTTCGATTACCAGAAGACCATTGATCTAAGTTACATGTTCGAGCAGATTTGATTACCGGGTCATTTTGGGCATTTCGGGTGGAAATCTATTTATTTTTATCTTAAAAATGGCTCAAGTGATTTAGACTAAATTGTATATTCAACCATTTTGGATTACGAGGAGACCATTGGGTTAAATCATATATTCGACAAAATTCAATTAGTTGGTCACCTTGGGTCATGACGGGTCAAACTACTATTATCTAAAACACACTCTAATGAATGTAGCTAAATTTTGTAACCTGCCATTTTGGATTATGTAAAGATCATTGGACTAAGTTATATGTTCGAGAAAATTCGATTAGTGGGTCATTTTTTGGGTCACTACAAGTCAAGTTAATTTCATCTAAAAAACGTCTTGACCGATTTTCACTACATTTGTTAGCGTACCATTTTAGTATATAAGAAGGCCATTGGGCTGGGTCACATGTTCGAGAAAATTTGATTAGTGAGTAATTTTTGATCTAGGTCAAACTAAATTTATTTAAAAAATGACTAAAACTATTTTGACTAAATTTTGCATCCTATCATTTTGGATTACGAGACGACCATTGGGGTAAGACATATGTTCGAGAAAATTCGATTAATGTGTATTTTTTGCCACAGTGGGTCAAGCTACGTTTATCTCAAAACGGCTCTAACGATTTTGACTAAATTTTGTATCCTACTGTTTTGTAATTCAAGGAAAATATTGTAGTAATTAGATGTAGGAGAAAACTCGATTAGTGGGTTATTTGGTGGTCACTACGAGTCAGTGCATTTCAATGGCAATTAAGGTTGAAACAATTATCAATTTGTCTAATTGTTGGCAGTTAACAGAGCGGCAAAAATGGAAACAGTCGATAAATTGGCGATTTTTGGCGAAATATTAGCGACATTTGGCCGAACAATCGACTTTCAAGATTAGAACTCCAAAACACATACTTGGTGCTGAATTAAAGAATGTCGTCAAATTTGGCGAAATGAAATAGGCTTTCAGAATGCGAAGGTATTTAAAAAAAAACTCGACACGAAAAATCGGTCTGGTTAAACCAATCAGAGTCGAAATAAATATGTAATTTTAATTGATTTCATTTCGTTGTAAATATTTAAGTAATTTAAAATTTAGAAACATGTACGTACATAGATTTCATATTGATTTTTTCTGTGAATATTACTTTTATAAAATAAAATGCTTTATAGCAACAATACAGCGAAAATCATACGGTGAGAATAATATGTCGTATTGAACACAAAGCTAATTTTTACCGAGCATTCTTTGGTCATCTGTGCTATTAAATGTAATGTAGTTTATTCTTCGTAAATAAATAAAATAAAAATTAATTTCAAAAATTTTCTGGAACTACTTCGAAATTTCAGCATACAAAATTATCCAGATTTGTTAACACAGTGAAAAATCTATTTAAAATATTTTTAGCATGTAAGAAATAAATATTAATTGAAAAATTTCTAGTTTATATATTTTAAAAAATGACGTAAGAGCAAAATTACAATCTTGAAAAATGAAAGTAAGATAATGCAATATAATTAGGGTTTATTTTTATTTGTATTTCTCCGAATAAGAATTTTTAATGCAGCAAAAATATACTTTAAAAACAATTTAGCTTATGCTATTAACATTTTGCAAACGTCGTTCTTTACATTTTTCCTGACAAGTAAAAATTTTGCCAGCAAATGAAAGCGGTATGTCAAAAGACATTTAGCTGATTAAGGTAAAACTACATCTGATCGCTTTATTGCTGTAATCTTTTTACAAAATTCTGAACATTTTAGATCTTTCCTCATAGCTTTCAATTTTAAATTAAATATCAAAATCACGTTTTATAATTATAGACTAGTTTCTTGTGAGTACACCGTATTGTATTAAATATTCAAAGTTAATAAAGCTTAGTTTAATAAAATGCCAAATCAATTTATTGTATTTTTTATTTAAATGAATTGAAGATTAGTGAGTATTTAAAAAAATAATTAAGTTTCCTCATAATTTTCAATAATTACGATAATTTATTTGGCTTAATAAATCTATACATTCATAATTTACATGTTCAATAAAAAAAAGAAATGAATAACAACAATTGAGCAGTTTACAAAACACCAATTAAACATTTTTGGTGTTCTAGGTAATGATTTGGAATAATTAAAAATGAAATCAAATAAAAGACAACATTATCTTGTTTCAAGGTAGCCCGTTAAATGTATTCCACACTCTCCTTGATCTTTCAATATAAATCCTTTAATATTTGAATGGGATTTCTAGACAATACTCGATATGCGTTAGATGAATTTATGTTCGTTTAGATATTTGTTAAAATATTTTTAGTACATGTAATTTAATGAGATTTTCCTTTCATATACAATTTTATGCCTTAAATAGAAAACATTAACTTCAGACATTTACTGCTCGGTGTATTATATCTGACACATGGCAAAAATAATGTTGTATATTTATGAAACGTGCGATAGATATACACTAAAAAAACCTTCTTCAATATAAAATTATAATGATCAAATGACATCAATTAAGTTTTATAAGATGCACTGAAAAATAAAATAGACAAATGTTACTCAATTAAAAAAAATAGTATAACACGAACGAAAATATATCAGGTTGTAACAAAAGTTTTCCGCCTCAGTTATTACGGTCTGTGCAAACAGTTCGCATTGACCTGGTGGCTCAAACTTTGTCAAACGATTTTTGGCATTTGCAAGAAATTGGCTTGCTTTATAACACTGTGTTGTGAAATTTGTAAAAAAAAATGTCGTTAACATTAAGTACAAGGTGTCTGAAATGGAACTATTACGCTACCAGATTAGAACTATCATTTTCTTCCAGTTCTGTTGCAAAAAGTCAGCTACAAAATGCCACCGAATAAAGTGTACAGCTTTAGGTACTAGTGTTGTATGATATGACACTGTGAAGGTTAGGCGGAATGGTGGTTATATCCTCCTGAGACATGGCATCCATTTAATTGGATGTTTTGCTTTATCCTTCTATTGCGTTAAATTTCATTGTAGCAATCTAAAACCAGTTGGTTTTCGTAATGTATGAATCAAAAATCAACATTCAGATTTTGGATTTTGGAAACAGTACTATTTTGTTTACAAAATGGTGTAATAAATGAGTCAAGATGGAATTCTACGTTCTGCTGGTAATTTTCGTTTTTATGTTTTTTTAATTTGTTTAAACTATTTTTATTTTGCAATTTTAAATCAGATGTTAATACTTGCCTTATATTCTTCTTAATAAATTCTATTCTTTCCCATACTTCTCGCATTTTTTCAATTACTTTAAAGCGAGTAATGGCCTGAAAATCCATTTAGATGGATGTGCTGTCAAACAAAATTAAAAAAGCGAAATTTATTAATTTCTTCAGAAACGTCATTATTTTATGCCAATTTGTTTCTAAAAACTCATATTTAAAAAAAAATGTATGCATTACATTTTGCTTGAGTCTCTGGAGGATATATAAAATTAAAGTTAATTATATATATTATAATTAGGCTTATGTAATGGTGATTCGGCGAAAAACATCCGTTACAACCTAATACTATAATTTCTTTTGAGTTTTCCAAGATTCCAAAAAGCATTCTTAATCTTCAAAAAACTTAGAAAACAATATATTTTCAAGATTTAAAGAAGCGTGTATAAAGATCTTTACATATTTCTATCGGATTTTTAGACAATAGTATGCATTTAAATGGGTTAAATTAATTTATGTTCGTTTAGATATTTGTTAAAATTCCATGTAATTTATATGAGATATTCATTCGCATCAAATTTTATGCTTCAAATAGGAAGCATAATGTTCAAAATTTTACTGCTCGATGTTTCATATCTGCAATATGGCAAAAATGCTACATATTTGTTATACGTGTCATAGATATACACTAAACAAATCTTGTTCAATGTAAAGTTTATACTTATCAAATCACGTTAATTATATCTTCTTCACTATAACTGTGCTGTGTAAAAAAAAGACAAATGTTTCTTAAAAATAGCAAATAAAGCCTTTGTGCAACAATATTAAAAAGCAGAAAAACCAACGTTTAAAATGCACAAATAATATATGAAAAGCAGCAAACAGCTGTTTCGAATCTACTAGCGAGATTCTTCTTCAGTGCAAAAGGAACAGCGTGCTAGAAAAAGCAAGGCTGAGCTCTGGCTCAGCCTTGCTTTTTCTAGCACGCTGTTCCTTTTGCACTGAAGAAGAATCTCGCTAGTAGATTCGAAACAGCTGTTTGCTGCTTTTCATATATTATTTGTGCATTTTAAACGTTGGTTTTTCTGCTTTTTAATAAATGTTTCTTAATTAAAGAATATATAATATAACACGTACGAAAATATGCAATAACTTCTTCTGAGTTAGCCAAGTCCCCCAAAAGAGTTCTTAATCTTTAGACAACTCAGAAAACAATTAATTTCGAGAATTAAAGAAGCGTTTATTAAAAAGTTTCTTTTGGTACCACTGATTTTCAGAAACGTTTCCGCCTAGTTTGCATAATGTATAAATCAGTTTTTAAAAAACATAATATTTTATTTTAGGACGCTATCAATTCTTAATCAAACATTTTCAGCTGTGTAACTGTATTTATACACTCAAGATCAACAAAATAATAATAATTTCAATGCTAATGTCAATGAAGTTAATTTATCTGATGTTAATTGTATGAACGGTGGTTGGCGAGGGTAGCTTGTAGGACGCTGAACCCCCTAGTGTTCAAAAGAGTAGTAAGTTTTATAGGCAAATGTTTACGAAACAACTTCCTGGAAATACATAAACGAATTGTTATATATTGCATCATTTAATTTCAAAAACTTCTTTAAATTGTGTTCATGAAAATGTATTAATTTATAAAGAACATATAAAAAATTCAAATATTTTATTATTTACTAAACGGAGATATTACATATATTAATCAACATTTCACTGGTTTTTCATCACATGAGAGCTAATGATAAAGTGAATCACTAAATTATAGAAGTTCTGCTTTACTGTTTGTAGTTTCTCTTTAGCACAGGTCAAAAGTATATGTATTTTCCAAAGGTTTGTCGTACATGTAGATTTGTCAGATAAGTCCCCAACATGCGGAATCATATATGGTTGACTTTTTTTAGGAAAATGGATGAATTAAAGAAGGAAATTAAAAGGAAAAGAAGGAAAAGAGGTTAAAAACAAAAATGAGAAACTCGTTAAAAAACCTTGTTATGTAATCCAATTTTGGATAATTTATAAATGATAGTTTTTCGAATCATGAACATTATCCTGAGTCTATTTTTTTATAAATTGGGTTTTCATACATATGTATGGTTAAATTTTTTTCATCAATTTTGTCTTGTATTTTGTCAAGATGTAGCAATATCTCGCAAACGTATTGGTACATTCCGCTTCTGTAGGCATTTAACCCTTTCAGGGGCAAGTAATTGCGTTGCTGTAATGTTGAATTCACACCGTAATATTCGAAAAATTAAGTTTTAAAATAAGGATAAGCAATTTTTCAGCCTTTTTTTTCCATCAAAGTTACATAAGGTAAATTTTTATTAAATATTTCTGATAAAATCTTATTAAAATTAGGTGGAATATAATATATCCCACCGCCCCTCAAGGGGTTAAAGAATGAGAATTATCTTCCCACAGGTGCCTCTTTGACAGTAAACAGTATAAAATTGAATGAAAGCTTACGCAGAAAAACACGTCTCTACGCCAATCTCATTAAAATGTATTAATTTTCCATTAATATAACTAAAATTTGAGAATTTTGATTTTGAAATGGATAAAATCCACACGATATAAAATTTTAAGGACTGTTTAGTTTGAAATTTGAAACGAGTCGATAAACACTGAAACCAGATTTCTCAATGTCTGGAAGAAAGTCACTTCGTCACAGAGTGCATTTTCTTGATTAGTATAAGTAGGTTTTGAACTTTATCTGCCAAGTGGAATTTTTTTTAAAGTTTGGTAGGAATTTCGGGATACTATCTGACGAAAAACAAAACTTAAAGTTCTGTATCCTTTTGGAGGAATTAATTACGATCCATCAATGTTTCGTGCCTTTTAAGACTATTATATTAAAAGACTTGTAATATGGAATAATTCGGAGGAAACCTTATTGTTATTGCGTCCTTAACATATGGTGACACCACAGTATTTGATCAAATAAATTCAGTGCTACAGAGTTTTTATCATATTTCTTTCCTTTTAAGTTTTAGAAGTAAAATGGCATGGTTGCTACAACCCTTAATGAATGTCTCGTAACGAAAATAAATTAAATCTGCTGAAATTAAATAGCAACAAAAATTATAAATAAATAGTTTTTTTAATTACCATTTTCGCAGTAGTTGATCAGGCGAAAGGAGCCTTTTAACCTTTAAAATATCATCCTTGGACTGTGATTAACAATACTTCTTATAAAACTATTAGTTGAAATAAGCAAGATGGAAGTGGATTATTTTAACTTACCATAATTCTATCCAATTAATCAAAAACTAAATTTTTACACTTTCTAATGAAAACATTTCATAAAATGGCTTCTCTTACAGTAGACAACAATATTACAACAGGTGGTCCGATATTCAAACAAAAACATAATGTCTAATGCCACGTTTAAAACTCATTTCCTGAAATGGTGCAATATTCTTGAGTGAAAATTTTCAATTATTCTATGCGTTTAATTGAACTAACTTATAGCATACTATGTAGTATACATACATATCCATGGACGATATACAGAGATGCACAAAAAATCGTATATCTTCTCGACTATTCATGGTAATAGCAGAAATTTGGTTTTTAAATACGTCCTGGTTACACGTTTTCCATCATTCAGATCCATCATTTCATCTTTCACCTTAGTAAAATTTGAAGTTTTGTTATAGTATTAAAAGTGTGTTAGACAGCGTTTGATAATCTATGCTGTACGCATGATTTTTCTTTCTTTTTAATTATTTTCCTTTTTTTCTCTTCTTTTTTTTTCTATATGTAACGACAAGTGTTTGATTTCTCATTATTTACTAATAAAATCATTTTTTCATTAACTTCAACTTTAAGATAAACGCAATGTTTATTCTTAAAGATGCTCAATCTTTGAAAGCTGAAATTTTAAATTTAACACTCGCATCACTTTGATCGTCCGCAATAATATAATGCATTTCTATTTATGTGTATATTTCTATGTAAATGCAACTAGGATGACCCAGCTAGTAGTTGATCAAATAAGATCGGTGCTACGACGTTTTCATGATATTTCCTTCCGTTTCAGTTTTACAAGTAAACTAGCATGATTTCTACAACTCTTAATGAATGTCCCATAATGGGCAAAAAAGGAAATTTGTTAAAATTAAATAGCAACAAAATTATAAGTAAATAGTTTCTTTGTCATTTTCCGATTAATTGATCAATCAAAAATTCTAAAATTAATCTTTAATATCATGCTTGAGCTGTGATTACCTATAATTCATATAAAGCTATTATTTGAAATGAGCAAGATGGAAGTGGATTATTTTAACTTACCATAATTGTATCCAATTAATCAAAAACTAATTTTTTACACTTTTTAATGAAAACATTTCATAAAATAGCTTCTCTTACAGCAGACATCAGACAACAATATGACAACAGGTGGTCCCAATATTCCAACAAAAATATAATGTCTAATGCCACGTTTAAAACTCATTTCCTGAAATGGTGCAATATTTCAAAAAATTGATCAAGTACTTGAAGGGTATCAACTACTGTCGGGAACAACCTAGTGCTTTACTGGTTACTAAATACCTTTCAGTGTTCTTTTTATGCACCACATCCCTATAGATGTGTACTTACAAAAATCTTTTTCAAAGAAGAAACTTCGCATAGGAAGTGACGTCCAATATATTTGCCCCAATATAGTGGTGTGGTAGGAATTGAGCATATATTACAAATGTATAATGAGTTGTGTTCTTCTATGCAATAAAAAATTAGCATGTTTTATACATATTTTCTAGCGCTTCATTTCCCCTGTAACATCTTACTGTTATGTCTGTAGGATTTCAATTCAGATAGCACTTATGACGTGCGTGATGTGGAAATTAACTAACTCTCTGGTATTTGTTATTGTCTATGATTTGAACGTATAATATAGCGAAGCACAATTCACGGATCACGAGCATAATAACATTAGACTTTTAAAATCAGAAAAGAAGCATTCATTGATTTTTTGTCAGTCACGAAGCATTGACATGAAAGAGGTCACTAAAGTAATTTTCTCTACTATACCTAATTGGAATGTTTTACAGATATTGTATAAAATACGGTTTTGAAGTGTTAATTTATGTGTATTTGAAATACGCTTGATATGGCGGATTGTAAAATTAAGTGTCTTCAAGGGATTAAATTCAAGTTTTATTAATCCGACATTCTGTAATTGTTAGAATATTTCAATAAATTAACGTTTTACACATCAATCTATTACATATATATTTTTATTAATGGATATATAGAGAATATATATAAAATTTTAACATTTATAGATACATAATAAAATATATTTACATATGTTATCCTTAAAATATATCTTTAAAAATAATCTATGAAGATTTGACCAAAATGGTATACACTATATACCGTACAGTCCAATGGGCACTTTTGATAAAATAAAACTGATCGAATTTTATAGGTTTATGTGTGTCATTGTCTATGATTTGAACGTATGATATATCGAAGCACAATTCACGGATCACGAGCATAATAATATTAAACTTTTAAAATCAGAATACCGTTATAAAAATGATAAAATATATTGTGAATTACTATTTCTGTCAGCAAATACATAAATAGAATGCTAAATTCATCTTAAAAAATTTAAGCTTAAAATTATACTATGTGCAAATCACTTAAAAAATAAAAAAAATATTTAAAAAGGTGTTAAATTCCTTTAACATTTTTGTATATATAATTAATATAATAATATAACTGAAATTTGAAATTAAGACTTTTGTATTCTCTGACGAAGGTTATATATAGTTGAAAGTACTAAGGATATGAAAGTAATTTAACACCTTTTCAAATATTTTTTCATCTTTTAAGTAATTTGCACATATTGTCCCGGAGAGCATTTTTAATTTTCAGAAAATTTGCAGCAGTCTTGCTTTGAAAACCAGAAAAGTTGCAGCAAGCTCAGCATGACCAGAGTGAAAGTTCATAACAAGACTGCAGCAAGATAACGCAAATGCCGAAGTCACCACATTTTGAACTTGCAGCTAACTTGCCGTGCAAGTTAAATTCATGCTGTATCAAATTTATTGCAAATTAACGGCAAACAAGTAATCAAAAATACTGCAAACTTACTGCAAAGTAGTGATCTTTCCACACCCCACTATCTGTTTACAACTGTTGCACTATAAATTTAACTCCTTCGGAGGGGTTCATAGACCTGATCAGGTCTATTGATGCGAACACACCGTCAGGAGGTGCATGCATCGTTTTAATCACCATAAACAAGTTAAGGTAATATTTGTACTTTTCAATACGAGCCGCCTTTTTTGGTATTTGATAATTATAGCGTTTAGAAAAAGTGGTGCTAACCGAATGAAATTTCTGCAATTTCTGCTTATGTGCTGATTGTCTATTCTCTCAATAGAGGGATTTTTTGCTTTCGTCACTTTCGCGAATTAAAGACAGTCTTGCCATCAGTATCACCACAAACTATTCATGCAAGTGGGAGTTTGTATACCTTGCGGGAAATTTGCTGCGAATTTATCAATTTAAATTTGTCACGGCAAGATAATGTCAGAAAAAATAAAACTTGCTGCTAATATTCATGCTATCTGGGGTAATTTTAAGTTTACTATTTCTAATTTAATAAACAACAAAAAACAATTTCGCTTACCATATAACACGAAAAGTTATAGTGGACATACTTCATAATAACTTTTTTTTGGTTATTTTTTTCCATGTATCTCATGAACGTTTCTTTGTAAATATTTATGTGCAAGATTTATTTTTACATCGAATGTACCTGGAAAAAGACATCTAAATGTTTAGGTCCGCTCAATACACTGAAGCACGTTATACGTCGCAGTATAGAGTATTTTCCAGTTGATTTAAATAGAAGATTCAAATAAAGAATCGAAAACAAAAGCTACATTTAAAAAATGAAAGCTGTATTTGTATAAAGCAGACTATTTATATTTTATATATAACTTAGTTTATATATTATATATAACTTAATTTATATATTATATAAACAATTTATATTTAACTTATTTACGCAGAATTGTTTGGTGGATTTTATTCTCATTCAATTCTTATTTATTTTATACCATTAACTGCAGCAGAATTAATAGGGAGTCATAGGTTTTTCACATAGGACAGTACGTTTAATGAAATCCTTCGTAATAAAAGAAAGAAAATTGCGTTAATTATGTGTAATATATTTGGATACATTTCTGATCTAAAGTCCCAAAAGTGGTCATATCTTCAATCTTGACCCTAAACAATAGCTATCTTGGTAACAATGTGGCAGTAGTTTCAACTGTTACAAGTGTATGAGAGCAGTTATCTCTCAAGAAATATTTCCATATTTGCAGAATGTTTAGAAATATATTTAAATTCACGAAATCAATTTACAAAAATAATTCACGTAAAAAATATCAAAAAACTCAAAAAAAAAAAATAAATAAATAAATAAATAAAAATAGCAATTTAACAAATTACAACGACCATTTGGAAAATCATTTTTTCAAAGACTAAAATTTAAGACATAAAAAATCGCACGGAGTTGATCCTACATTAACTACGCCATGGATTAAACGATAACATTCCTGGAACCATCGTGAACAAATTTAAAAAAAAATTCAGTTTTACAATTTTCGGTACTGTAAATTTTTAAACTTCTACGGAGCTGGTCATACGTTACGTACGCCATGAATTAAACATTAATAGTGTTATTACACGTAAAAATTGCAAGATTTCCTGAAACTTGCGTATTATCCAAGCATTTCATTGGCTGTTCGGGAAAAGGCTTTTCTATCATCAGATTTCCAAAAAATCTCACGACCAATTTAAAATAAAATTTCATTCTTAAACTTCTAAACATCCGACAATATTACTTTTTATACCGTCGGATAGAGAAAAAAATGTACTTTTAGATGCAATTTGTTTGAAAGCTGTATCTCAATTTGTTTCTGATTTATTAATTTTTTTTTTTTTTAATTTTTATTACTTTTTTGTCATAGTGGTAACACTCTGTTGTCCATCGTTGTTGAAACCAAAGGGAAATACAGATTACTATATATAACAATCAGATAACGAATAAATTGCGGATTAAAACAATGAAACGTTCAGATTTTGATTTCCTACCCTGACGAGAACAATAACCATTTTTCCAAATGGTAAAAAAAAAAAAAAAAAAAAAAAAGTAAATAATATAGTAAATAAAAACGAAGGTATTTTCTTATTGTAGGTAATTTTTTTTAATTTTTTTCATATTGCATAGTAAACTGCCAAACCAGCTATCACAATGTAAATATATTTAAAGAAAGACCCACTTAAAGGCGTTGCGAACTTAAGAGATATTGTACTGTAATGTGTAGTTTTATTGTGTAATTGTGTGAAAATCAAATAAAAAACAAGTCAGGTTACAAAAATTATATTTAATTTGCGTTAAGCTGTGATCAATAAAATACGACACTCTTCCATGTATACGATTTTAATTACCCCCTCCCCCTTTCATCTGCCTCAACTGGCCATTTTTGTAATATCGTCTTAGTAAAAATTGGATAATGAAGAATGATTTATGGTAAATATTTAGTCATTTAAAATTATATCGTAAGACATGTTAGAAAACTAGTTATTGCGCACCTAAGGCATATATGAGATGAAAATTTCTTTTGCATCGACGCATCAAGGGGCTCTGGGACACAATTTAAAATAATTTTTTTTTTTTTTTATTGAGTTAAAATTTTGAAATTTTTTGTTATAGTTAACCATCTCATTTTTAAACAAAATCACATGATAAAACTTATCATAATTAAAAAATAATAATAATTTAAAATTTATAGAAAATGTGGGGTAATCTAAAATCGTTATAACTCGAAATATTATTTGTAGAATCTCAATTTTTCTTCATTTAAATAAGCAGAAACATGTTTTAATTTTGATTCAGCATTTTTAAAAATATTAATTTAAATAAAAATTAAAAATATTTAAAGTAAAAATTAAAACAAAATGAAAAAACATATTTCTTTTTTTCAAATTTGCCGAATCAAACTAAAAGTAAAACAATTGAAAAAGACATGTTTCCAGTTTGAACAATTTCTCTTTAACAGTTCTGAACTTATAACAATTTAAATAAGATAAATGTTTAAAAAAAATCATCATGAAGAAAAACGCATTTTCCCAAAATTAGTATCCATGATAACCATTGCTGTAAAGCTAGATTTTGTAAACAAACCAGAACGAAAAAAATGATATTTCCTGTTCCAATTAAGATAGAAACATTATTTAAAGCAGAAAAACACAGAGAAAGTTTTAATGAAATAAGTTTCTTTTATAGAAAATTTGAAGATTTTGTGTCCCAGACCCCCTTAACAGTACTGAGTTAATTACAAATAAAATTAAATATTCAGCATTAAGTACATTTATCCAATAATAATCGAAACTAATAGATGTACAAAAAAAAATATCATCAAATTTCAGTATTAGTTTGACAAAATTCTTGCCAATTACCCACAAAAGTGACAGAAAAAGTAATACTCTAAAAATTATAGCGCCTCTTCGTCATTTAATTCTTGTCACGTTCTGCTTAAAATGACACGGAAATGAACCGGTGAATGAAATGCAAATTTCTAATTTTATGCTTTTTTTTTAACATAATGATAAAAAAAAAGTAATCTCTGACGTTCTGGAACTTTTTCTTTCGATCTTGTTTTTGCTTGCTTTCGTGATAGTACATCTGTTTAACTTTCGCTAAAACACCCCAGTGTTCAAAAC
The DNA here is from genome assembly GCA_963932465.1 of Maratus speciosus. Lineage (NCBI taxonomy): Eukaryota > Metazoa > Arthropoda > Arachnida > Araneae > Salticidae > Maratus > Maratus speciosus. The sequence goes on from OZ010790.1 coordinate 268,110,764, forward strand.
GCACCAGAAAGAAAAAAAAATTCATATTAATATTATATTTAAGTTTCTTAAACTTTTTCATCTTATTAAATTTAATAAAAGCCTAAAATTAATAAAAAGAAAAAAACTGTACAAATAAATTTTAGATATTTAAAAATGAAAAAACATAGTAAAATAAATGGAATAAACTAAATAAACTCAATTTTTATATCATACGCAATTTAACTTTTAAAACTTAATTATAAATAAAATTAATTCATTTTTAATTTTTAATTAATTTATTTTTATTTTTATTTAATAAAACTAATTAATTATATATTTTTTTCGTTTTCGCGGTGCTTGCGATAAATCTCCAAAAAAATTTTATAGTTCCAACCACTATTTACGTGTTACAAAAACAATGTATCCGCACAAAACTTTCAAGCCAGAATTTTAAAATAAAAAATAAAAAATATAGAAGAAATAATGGTCCAACAAGCCCCGGTCTCTATAAGAATCGCAATTTTTGTACGCAAAATTTTACGTACATAAAAATAACAAAAAATAATTAAATAAAATAAATACGTCATCCCTATTTTTCAAAAGTTATTTGTACCAACAATATAAAGTACACGATATAAATTACACTTTCGCTGCGATATCTTTTTTAAGCATCATCCTTCTAAATCCTTCAATACTTCTAAAATTTATTAAATATGTAAACCTTCTAATGTAGTTTCAAAAATTCACGAAAAATGCTTTAGAAGATAGAATGTTCATGAATTCAGAATTCAGTACATAAAGGGATAAAGTGTTCTGCATACTTTTGAGCAGTTACCATTTTCCCCTATCGTTCCTTAAATTAGATGAATATCTGTATATTCATTTATCATATAATGGCTCATGTTTGTTTTGCAAAGTCACCTTGTCGAATGACGACCGGCTGGACTTGTCAGAGACCTTTGCGCGTGAGCAGAAATTGCGGATACTCTGCGCCCTCTACAACTTCATGCGGTCGTTTGCACATGTGAAATTGTGAAACTCCTATGTGGAATGGTCTTCTTTTGATATTTTCTACCTCCCCACCAAATTTTAATGATCATTTCCTATACACCATGTATGTAAAACAGAATGTATCGTAGAAAATTATCGTAGAAGAAAGTTACTGGAACCGAACGATTGGAAATAATGTCTACTTTTAAATGATGTATATATAATTTGCTTAGGGGGTCATCTACATATTTAAACGAAAACAAACTTAATTTTTTTTTCAATGTCAATACACAATTTCAACAAGATATTTGAAATCTTCGTTTCAAACTATGCGTAGACACCGAATTTCAAGTCATTTGAATAATAAGGTTTTGAATTATGAACATTCAAAATTTAGTGCTTCTAATGTTAAATTACATTTTCATATTTTTATTAATATCTCCTGAAATTATACTCCTAATGTGCTATTTTTGTGCAGCAATAATACTAAAATACCGAAACATAAATACGTTGAATTTGCAATTTTTATAATTTTATGATATGAATTATGAATTATGAAATTAATATTCGAAAACAAATTATGAATTGCAACCTATACTTTTTTTATGGATTTGTATTTATAAAGTCCTGCTTTATCGAAATCCAAAATTTCACATTTTTCTTCCAAGTAGTTTTCAAATTATTATTTAAAAACGTCAAAATGATGGTTTAAGGAGCCGTCTATGATAAAGTGACTAGATATTTTGAAATTTCTTCTGCAATCCCGTAATACAGCAGTCTTCAATGTTTCCTTGAGTGGCGCTTAAAATGCCTTGATCAACAAGGGAGCTCTCTCGGTCTACAATCGAATACCGAATTTCAATTTGGATACAGCCCTTAAAATACGTTCGCATTAAAATAATTAATTTCTCGGAAACTTATCGTACGAATTGCATAAACATTTGTTTTTAGGCTAATTGAAGGGTGTAGAGTTCATTTTTTTTGCTGTCAGAATTGTGTGCTGCTATTGAAAAAAAAAAACTAAGTTATGGTTCGTTTTAATATGTAGATGGCTCCCTAAGCAAATTTTATATACATCATTTAAAAGTAGTCTTTATTACCAATCATGTGGTACCAGTAACTTTCTTCTACGATAATATTTTCAGAGTTAGTAAGGGGTGTTTACTTTTTTTTCCACGACTGTACATTACGTTTACATTTATATTCAACGCCTTTCTTAATATGTTAGATAGTAGTTACATTATTTCTTTTGAAAATTAGTTAAAAAATATAATTTTGAGGCTTTGACATAACAAAGCAAAGTGTTATATTTAAAAGTATTAAAAAACATAATAATGCATAATATTTTAATTGTTGCATATTTTTAAAGCTCGGAATAAAAATAATACTATTTTAACATATTACCGTTTACAATGATGAAAAAACAACAACTGAGGAAGTATTATACTAAATAAAACCAAATGCTACCAAATGAAAAGAAATAAGAGAAAAACATATTTTTGTACCTGGACAGTGACACGTACTAAAATATAATAATAATAAAAGGAAGAAAATGGAAAAGTATTCTACAGTGATAGTAAGAATTTTTTTTTTTTTTTTTTTTTTTTTTTTTTTTTTTTTTGTGGATTGCGGCTTATCTGTTTCTTTAACCAACTGAAAATTGTGCTGCGAAAAGATGTAACTCCATTTTTGCCCTTTTGGGAAATAAATAATCGCCTTTTAAAATATAATTTTTACTGTTTCCTCAAAGGTAGTGGTACTAACGCGTTATCCGGGTCAGGTCATATGCACTGCGCCAACAATGACGCAGATAATATTAATTACAGTAACTATTTTATTTATTTATTTATTTATTTATTTGCGGTTTTTTCGATTTAAGTACATGGTTAACATCATATAGTTGTCATATTAAAGCTGTGGAAGAAGTATTTATAAACGTATACCTATATAATATGATACAGCACAGATATAAATAAAATGTGTTACATTCATTAATAGAATATATTTATATTACATAATATTTATATTACATTTAATCTGTGAGCATAACAAACCGCTGGAATTTTTTAAAAATGATCATCGTTAATATCGCTTATTCTAAAATGGTGTCAATTTGATGTTTCGTATTTAATACATTTAAACTAAATGACTGTTTGGTAACTCTTTAGTTTGATTTTACATTATTGTCATCATAAAAACATTATTGTCATATATTAACAATCTATTAAATGTAAATTAAATTATCGTTTTCAGCACTATTGGCGATTGGAAACAATTAACAAAAGTGGCTATTTATAACCATTTTCTGGAAATCTATACACATGGGATGGATAATACGTCAGTACTAAAGTATTTTTTTCTCAATATGTATTTGTTCATGGACTTATGATTGGCTCGCTAACAATAACATTCACAAAATACTTTTTCTGAACCAGTCTGTTTTAACAAATCATGGACATATAAAAGATGGAGTTTCCTCCTTATTGCAGTCTGGCTCTTCAATCAACGATAATTGTATTAAAACATTGAACGTAATGGAAAACATATAACTGTGACAATAATATTTTTCAGGGATACATAAAACACAAATGTGTGTGCCCTGAATATTTTCTTAAAGGCAATTTATTGCCATGAAACTATACTATTGGTAATGTATTACGATGTATTTTTTTGAAAAAGAACCCACCTGTCACCCATGTGTGTTCATTGGTTTCAGCTTGGGTTTCATTGAATAAAAATAACCACAAATTCAAATTAAAAATGTATAAAATTAGAGATGTGTGTAAAATTAACAAACATTGGTGCGATTGGGAATTGAGAAAATACTCGTTAAACACAAAAAAATACCGCTGTGTCAATGCCTGGCAAAAAAATCACTTTGTGGCAGTCTGTTTACCTCAACGTCTTAAAAGGAAATTAAATTTAACAGATCAGAAGGACGAATTTTCTTTTTTTCAACAAATAAAAGAAATAGTCGCTCGTTATTCATAACAGTCATTAATTTTAAATCAATTATCCTAAAGAAATAGTATAACAGTTTCATTTTTGTTGGGAGCTCTACACTCATGTTCAAAATTAAGAGAATCTGCATATTTTGTCGAATTTCATGAAAAGTACTGAACGAAAGCTAAACCTAATGCTTCGAAACAAAAATACCATATTTAAGCGCCAGATACGTAAAGCGGACCCACCTGTATGGACTGGGCGAGTAGAGGAACAGACTTTATAAGCGAGCGTGGGAATTTTCACGTCCTGTTCATTTGCACACCTCGCCATATTTATATATATATATATATATATATATATATATATTATTTGGTTGCCTTGGACTCTTAAATTAAACTTATATTTGTTATTATCTATTAATTATTAACTGTTTAATTTTAAACAACTTCTTGTAATTTATTACAGGTTCATTATTATCGATTGTAATAATTATTATTATATGGACTATATGTTGTGGCAACCGTGGCATCAGCTTTTAACTGTGTCAGTATTTAAGCGGGATTTTAAGCCAATGTACGTTATCTGTTTGTGTCAATGTTAATATGTCTTGGTCGTCCTCGTGCTGGGTTCGTCTATGATTTAATTTGTTTCATTTTTTAATTGTTTTCATAGTTGTGGATTTCACATATTTTACATCGTTGTTTAAAATTCTCTGGTGATTAGTCGATTGGGTACATAATGGAATTAAATATTTGCTTATTGCTGAATTCCGTTACAGAAATCGACTATGTTTTTTGCTTATAAATGTATTTTATGTACCCGTGATCAAGTGAAATACCTTATAAGCTTCCGGCTTCATTCATCCATTTTATCTTTTGTATGTTTATGTTATGGCTTTTTCTGGTTCAACATTATTTAGCTGGATTTATTATATATTGTCTTTAATCAGACTTTATCAAAAATTGGGGATTTTTTGTCATATGTTTCATACCTATAGATTTATTGCCAGCAATATACTAGAGAATTAGTTGCATTTAATAAAATTCTGTATTACTAGTTACATGTTCCTTCTCTATTCTGTAAAATGTCTGAGTTATGAATATTTGCTATACTATAAATTTAATTTCAATTATTGGAAATCGATGACGATTTGTTATACATTATGGTTATATACATATATATATATATATATATATATATATATATATATATATATATATATATATATATTTGCAACATTCGATGAAATTCAGAAACAATCAGTAAAAATGAGTAACCACCAGTGTTTGGATGATGGAATGAGATAGAGAATCGCGGGGACATTGGAAACAGCGCAGTCTCAAGTGCAGATTCCTAGAGACTTTAATGTAACGCCTAGCGTCGTGTTCAGCTTCTGGAAATGGTTTAAGGATACTGAAAAGACATACAGAAAGCCTGGGCAAGGTCGTCCAAGAGCCACGACGCACAATGAAGATCGATATTTGTCCATAACAACGATGAGTATTAGGACTGCAACAGCTGCTCAGCTCCCCGTGACCTTTATGCGGCCGCAGGAAACCGAGTTTCAATTAATACTGTTTGCAGTAGGCTACATGACAGAGCTCTGTTTGCAATAAGACTTGTTGCATGTGTCCCGCGCATTTCTGCACACAGTAAAACCCTTTTAGCACGGTGCAACAATCATCGACTTTGTACAAGGGATTAATGGGAGAAGGTTGTATTCACTGATGAGTCTCGGTTCACCCTAAACAGTAATTTTCTGCGAACTATTATCTGGAGAAAACCAGGGATCCTCTACGTGATTTCCAATGTGCGAGAAAGAGACCACTATGATAGGGGAGGTTTGATGGTCTGGGCATACAACATGTTAGATTGGCGGATACTTCTCCCTGTGTTTGCAAATGCTGTGTGACTGGCGTGAGGTGTAGGGATTATATCTTTGTACTATATATTCTTCTTTTCAGGAATGCAGTTGGGCCTGATTTCATTTTAATGTACTAAACGCGTGGCATCTTTCATCTGTTTTTTTATATTGTCTCATTTTATCTGCTCGATGAATTTCTAGAAAATGAGGATATTCGCTTAATGAATTGGCCAGCCAGATTTTCAGATCGAAACCCTATAGAACATGTCTGAGACTCTTTGGGGAGGACAATTGGAACTCCCTATTTACCTCCCAGAACCCCCTGGGCCTGAAAAAAGCGTTGCTGGAGGAATGAGTCTAGCTGCCACAGGAACTGATAAATTGTCTGATTTCCAGTATGAATTTACATTGTGAGAGCTGTATTACTCTAAGATGGAACCATATCCTCTATTAATCCATTTTTTTGGTTCGATAGTGTAAGCTCTGTTTTATATTTTCTGATTCTTATGTGTCTTATGCACGATCACGCATATGCATTATAACTATTGAATGGTTATTTATTTTACATCACATGAACTTATGTATATATCTAATTTCATTAAAATCTGCCCAGTAGTTCTGTAGTTAATCAACCAAACCTGAATTCTTTATATTTTGAACATGACTGCATATTGAAATGAATATCTAAAAGGTTCTTCACCATAATACAATAATTGGTAAAGAATTGCTTATTTCCATAATCATGACACTTTTATCATAAAAAAGCAACACATATTTCATGTTATTAACAGCATGTTTGTAGCTAAAAATGTACTTTTTAATCCTGACCTATCAAAACGTATTTCTAAAGGAACAAAACTCACATTTTTTTTAATATTTTTTTTTTCAGTTATATGTTCTAAGAATAAAAATGCATGATAATACAGAAGTAATCAGTAAAACTCTTCATCGGGATTATAATCTGTTTTAAAATTAATTATTTTCAGATTTTAAACCTGATGATCTTTAAAAATATATTGATATTACTTTCAAAACGCTTTTTATTTCTGTAACGGAAAATAAAATTATTTCAACGAAACTGCGTATCTCAACACAATTTTTCGCTTTTGTTTAAATTTCAATGAATTTATGCATAAACAAACCACACTTGAGTATTATTGTTAAAAAACGTTTTTCTGTTATCTAAAATTCCTTCGCAAATAATTAGAATTTTTGAAAACTTTCCCTTTTCCCCACGAAATAAAAATAGCAAACGTTGCAGACCGCTTTAAATATTAAAGTGTTTTTAAATGTTTAAATAAAGAACAGCGTTTCTCTGCGACTTAGGATTTATTTTAAACAAATATGTTCTTTGTTTTTATATTCATTTCTTAATAGTGTAATGGGAAGAATTTTATTTAATTTACACTGATGAGCGAGGAGAACCAGTGTACAGTTTTCATTCAATGATCATGGAAAAATTACAGAAATTACTTTTCTTAATAAAAGATGTTTTTTCTGTTTTGTAAGTCAATAAAAGCTTTAAATATTACTTGTAAATATGTTTCAAATTCGCACTATGTGACTTATTTGTTTCTTTTTGTATTGTTTGCTCAGTTGAGATATATAAAATGCTCCACTTGTGAAATGAAACATGGATAGTGTACATGTAAAAATATTGTACATGGTGTTGTACAATTATTTAAACGTTTGTTTTAATTTAATTGTTTTCTATAGAAATATCGTGCCTACAATCCAAATTTAATAAAAGGATATTAAATATGTTTTCCACATTCTTAAACAATATACAGGGTGTCTACTAATTAGTTGGGCAAAAAGATGATTTATTGAATGGGATTGACAGGAAAAATTAAGTACATATTATTGTAAGACAAAAAAATAATTAAAGTTTACCATTATCGATGTGACTTCCTTTCGTGACCCTTCAAATGTCCCATCAGTAAATCATTTCTTGTCACAGATTTGTTAGCATGTTTCCGTTAATCAAATTAATTACAGTGATACAATTCTTGATTTTAGTTCAGGAATGGATGCAGGAAGTGGCGGCTTGTGCACGTGATGCTTTTCAAAACCCCGTACACCGAAACCAAGCGGTGAAAGATCTTGTGATCGTGGTGACCATTGAATAACACCTCCGCTCGCTAAGCGATAGCGTCAGTTATGACACCTAACGCCATCTATGAATAAACTTCAGCAATATTACTACTAGCCTGATTTTCAACTAGTTCAGTTTTCGTACGGGTCTTTCGTGCGGGTCCTTCTTCAATACCAGTACTTTCTTAAGGGGTCTCAGGACTCTTAAAGCTTTAAAATTTTCGAAATTTTATTTTTTTTAGATGTTAAACTACTATCTTTTCTGAACATTTTGATATAATTGTTTCCATGAAATTCCAATTAGAACTGACGTTATGGCTTTTTCATTTATACACGTTCAATAGCTGAAGCGTCTTCGGAAACTTTGAAGCCATTTTTCTCCAAATGACGTTTTGGGGCACAACGCGCAAGATATCTCAAAAACTTATAAATATTTTTTCATGAAAATTTCAATTTTAGATGTTAAACTCCTATCTTTTCTGAACATTTTGATATAATTGTTTCCATGAAATTCCAATTAGAACTGAAGTTATGGCTTTTTCATTTATACACGTTCAATAGCTGAAGCGTCTTCGGAAACTTTGAAGCCATATTTTTCTCCAAATGACGTTTTGGGGCATAACGCGCACGATATCTCAAAAATGTATAAATATTTTTTCATGAACATTTCAAAACATATATTTCATGTTAGTCTGTATAAACTGAACCTAAAATTTCCTTTTTATTGTTCAAAACAATATTTTTTTAGGTGATTATACTGTTGAAATTTTCTTAATTTTGCATTAGCTAAATACAACTTTGTATTAAAAATATAAAAAAGCTTTAAATACAAATTTATTTAGATTCAGGGTAATTATTATAATCTGAAGTATAAGTAGGCACCAAAATTTTCATTCCACTTGCAATACTTATTTTGTAATCGTGCGCGTAAGCTGTTATGCCTATTTTTTGCTCGTCAAATGTCTAACAGTTTGGAGCCCTTGTAAATGCTAATTCTGCATCTTATAATTTTTTAAATACATGAAATGAAAGTACATACTTATATATTTTTTCCCAATTAAAATTGTGTCTTAAAATCAAATACATTTTAAGATATTAAATGTTCAAAATGGTCTTTATTTTTCATTTTTTCCAATTTTAAGAGTCCTGAGACCCCTTAAGGAAAAACTCTGCTTAAATGAGGCGAAAATCCGTTTGTTTAAACTAGATTTATTTTTCTAGAAAAAAATACTGATATTTGGCCTTGAAAATAACGGTACCCGTATAAACACTGTAGTTAATTTCATTTAATATTTCGGAAGGTTTTTACTTATTAAATTGGCCAACCGATTTGTAGACACCCAGTATAGAAAGAATACAGATGAAATATTATTTGTATACGTAATATGCGGGCATCTTGTACCTTTTAAACGCGGCGAAAATTAACAAAAAATTCAAAGTTTGAATTTGTGTATCTTAATAACAATTTTATATACAAGCGTGAAATTTTGATTATTGATTAAACAGATTGGGCGTTTATTTTTACTACCATTAGAAACTAACGAGCCCTTTACAGAATGTGTGAATTCTTGAAATTAAAATATTAGGTTGAGCAAAAAGTTCTGGGAAATTTTTTATCTAATAGTTACCAGAATTTGTATCGTATATAGCAGCACTAGTGGTATATCTATAGCAGTTCAGGTATTTCAGCTCCACAATGCAGTGATGGAACTGTGGCGCAGCAGTTGAGCGATTGTAACCACTAAATTTAAAATTACCATGTTTTGAGCAATTTTTGTTATGCAACTATTTTTCTGGTAGACATTTTTCAAAAATAGAGTCAACCAAATGTTTTTCAAACAAATTAAAAAAATCATGCATTACAGAGAAAGTCATTGCCGCAGTATATTTGAGTACGTTTGTATAGATTTCTATAAAATTTGATATAGATAATAAGCGCATACGTGTATTTAAAATGATCTATATTTAAAAGTTGACTGTGATAAGATTTTTAGTTATGACTATGTTTATTCATTAAAAAATGTAAAATTTGTAATTTTTTTACAAAAGTATATTTTTTTTTACATCGTTAACGAAATAATTTTCACCTAAGAGTAGATCATTTTAAAATGCATATGTGGTTATTGTGTATATAAAATTTCATAACGATCCATATATACTTTCTCAAGACATCATGTACACAACGACTTACGGAGTGAAAAAATAGATATTTTAATTTCAACAATATACAAATCCTGTCAAAGTCTACCCCGTTTAAAATAGTAGTTTTTCAATAACTCGATCTATTTAATTAATAGTCAAAATTTCATTTTTATACATACAAAGTGTTTGTAGATCTACTAATTCAAATTTTGAATGTTATAATTGATTTTAAGTGAGTTTACAAGGTATAAAATGCATTAAGCTATAATAAACTATATATGTCTAAAGAGATAAATTGTTTAACCCTCTAATACCCATGCTACCATATATGCTATCACCAGTGTTTCTAATTTAATACATTTTCTAATTCAGATATTCCAAATTTATACCAGAAATTTAAATCAGCAATATTTATTTTATTCGATAGAAGAAGCTCGGAGTGAAAGAACTAACAAACGAAAGTGAATAATCCGAACATTCTTTAAGTTAAATGGTCAATCTCTGCAATCATTGTAATTCTCTCTGTTTTAGTAGTGTGGTGATTAGAGAACATTTCAATTTATGAGGATCGTAATGCCGCATCCCCCCCCCCCAAACTCTACATGATGTACTAAAAAGTTGCTTCTGAACTGCCCGAATTTTGACTAAAGCATCGGATAATATAATAGCGCAATGGCGTCCGATGCATATTCAAAAAATACGGAAGGACTTTCCAGGTGAAAGTCCATATTAATTTTAAATACGGGGTCGAATTCCCCGTTTCTTTTGATTGAAGGTTTATTTGAAAAATGGACCAGCGCACGGGCTCAGCCTGCTAGTATAAAATAAAACTAAAGTCTTTTCACTAAAATCCTGGTGCCATTGTGGCGTTTGGGAATTAAAATTAAGTGGTTTCATAAACATACCACCGCCCCTCAAAGGGTTAAAACATTTTTGTAATTAGATCTCTATTTCTATGCCTAACGGTTTAGAAATTAGCTATTGGACACCGTTGAGAGTGGACACCCTGTATACCAGTAAATGTTTAAAAACTTCAGAAAATATCTATTCCGTAAACCTCTAAGGAAAATTAGCTGTTCTTAAACAATGAAATCTATATTTCAGAGAAATATACACAAAAAACTACCACTATAACAGCAGAAACAAGAATGCGTACTGAATAGTACAATAGTGTAACCGTGGTATATTTGTTGCTCAAAACAGTATAAGAAATTTATAAGTCAAATAAAACAAAAAAAAAAGAGTTTTGTTCAGTACTCAATATGCTGAAACATTGCAATCACAGGGCTGTCACGGGCGAGTATTTTTTAATTCTATCTCGCACCATTTTTTCAAAACAAATATCTTTTATATATGCTTTGACAACATTTGCAAGAGAAATATTCTAAAAAAATGTTTTTTTTTTTAAATAGTCGTGCAAACAGAATATAAAAATTGTCGCCCGTGGCAGCCCTGCAATCAAACGATTATTGTGCTCTTCATGGAGAAGCAACTTACAGTCTTGTAATTACATAACCTGTTATACCATAGAAAGTGTTTCAACAATAATATGGATATAATATCCCTCCGATCATTACACACAAGAAAAAGTGCGAATGCTGACTTTTCAATCTCTTACTTCCAACATCATCACCTATATAAAACTAGTCGTTTGGGGCCACCGTAATACTTACCCATCATGGATATAGGTAATATAAAATATGAAAATAAAACATGTGATATTTGCTAAGCAATGTACCATGTTACTTTTATTCGTAATTTAATTTATTTGGACTTCCTTAGATATAATTAATATAACCCCTTAGGCTAATATTACTTTTTGTTGCATTAAAATATCTCAATTTGTTGATTTTCTGTAAGCAAGTAAGCGCTATTGGTTTACATTGGAAGTCTATGGGAATTTGGCGAAATATTAGAGATACCGCCAATTTGGCGTAATTTTTGGCGACTCATTTTGGCCGTCAAATTTGGCGATATACCATCAAGTTGGCGACAAACTTGGCGGTGTTTGGCGACAGAACAGGGTCCCTCCTATGGTAACACCCCTTATAGGTATGAAGATGCATTAAATACTTGACATTTACGATAAGCCATTATTGGCATTCAATCTTATAGTCTGGCGATAGTTTTTTTGGTCGGCGGGATAATCGAGTAGTACCGAATTGCGTATAAGAAACATCCTTATAACTCGAAAAATTATAATCCTATTAACTAACAGTTTACTGCGTCGGATTAAGCGTCTCATTTCCAATTAAAATATATATTTCTATTGAAATTTGAATGATATACAGGGTCATGAAAAATCGAAGAGTTTGAAAAATAGAATTATAAATATCTCGGCAACTAATTATCCGATCGAGTTCATTCATGATGCAAAATTTATGTTTTTTTATTATCATTATTCATTCCTTCAAATAAACAATTTCGAAAATTTTTGTATACCTTTTATCAGAACGAATACTTCAAGAGACCGAAAAAAAGTTCCGGTTAATCGAGGTTACTGATATTCAATAGGCTTCATTCCATTATTACTTCCTAAGTACATACCGAATTTCAAGTCTCTATCTCAGTTTGTTCGGGAGATAGAGCGATTACAGACATACAGACATACAGAAGGACGGACAATTTTTTTTTCTAATTATAACTCGAAAAATAACAATCCTATTAACTAACAGCTTACTGCGTCGGATTAAGCGTCTCATTTCCAATTAAAATATATCTTTGAATTGGAATTTGAATGAAATACAGGGTCATGAAAAATCGAAGAGTGTGAAAAATAGAATTACAAATATCTCGACAACTAATTATCCGATCGAGTTCATTCATGATGCAAAATTTATGGAATTTTATTTCTTTTATATTCATTCCTTCAAATAAACAATTTCGAAAATTTTTGAAAACCTTTTATCAGAACGAATATTTCAAGAGTCCGAAAAAAATTGTTCCGGTTAATCGAGGTTACTGATATTTAATAGACTTCTTTCTATTATTACTCCCTAAGTACACACCGAATTTCAAGTCTATCTCAATTTGTTCGGGAGATAGAGCGATTACAGACACTCAGACATACAGACGGATGGACAATTTTTTTTTTTTTCTAAAAATATGTTTTTCGGAATCTCCAGTGTCTGAAACGTGTAAATCCGTCAAAAAAAAAAAAAAGTTTTCGATTTTCAAAACGATTACAACACTTACCCTATACTAAGTATGATGGGTAAGTAATTAAAAGATGGCTTCCAGCATTATTTTTATGTACACATGCACTTAGCTTCATCGTTTTTATGTTCACTATGGCACTAATTAATCTGTAGATTTAACAGATGCCAAAAGAATGACTTAATTTTGTTAATTAAAGGACCCTCCTTAGTATTTCTGGTAACAGATGTGAATGTAAAAACTAAATAGGCGATGAGTGGGCAGCTGGCGAATAGAAAATTGCGTACGACTCACTAACTTACCACTTCACGCGTAGTTCGCCATATTTAGACCGCGGTTCTTTGCCGTTTTAAGGGCAGTTGGAAGACAAATTCTTGAACGAAAAATCTCATTTTTGCTATTTATTTAATATTTTGAATCCTTTACATTTCGCCTTTCTAATTGTACATTGTTTTTTGTTTTTACACCAACGAGAAGTTAATTTTTTTTAACTAATTCATTTTGTTTACGTCATACATAAACATTACACACGTAAACTTTAAACTCAATTAACTCTAAAATGTTGCTTTTTGAACTTCGATGTACGTTCTTATAGAAACCAATACATATTATTGTCTCTAATCTTGGCTAATTATTTTACGAATGTCCCGGATCAATCAGAGGAGAAACTTTGTTACCAACATATGTATTAAAAAGTTTTTAAACTGGGAAAATAAAGTTCTTTTTTATTTAAAAGAGGTTTTATACCAGATTTTGTTTTAAATAACTAAAGAAAATCTGATTAGAAAATTAATATTCTAAAAGGAAAAATTGGATAAATATAAAAAAATATAAAACATGCAATTTTCTAAAAATAGTTAAATACTCCACTCTTTTACAATGCAAAAGTCACCACAATCATCATTCACTATCGAAGTTTTTATCACAATTTTCAAGCAATTCATTAAAATTGCTTTCTTTCATTGGTACATCAGGATGAATATCGTCAGTGAGGAGTAATTCATCATGATTATCAACGCCATATTTTTCAAAAGACTACATCTTTGCACCCACGTGCAGATTAATTACCTTTGGAACCTTTGAAATTTCGTCTTTTTTAATTATCTATACTTGCACATTTTTAAATTGAATACGAAATGACAAGCAACCAGTGCGTTATTCGGCTACTCAGCAAAATTAATGATTTTAATTTAAAAACCGTATTATAAGCCACGCGCTTTTGTTCTGCCATCTTTTTTAAGCCAAAGTAACAGTTAGCAGTCGCATGAAGCAGATAAAAGTTTACTGATTTACAAAAATACGAAGTTTGGTTTTTATGAACGACCAAGTCATAACAGGAGGGAAATCCAAGTAAACAGATTTAGCAGTGAACTAAGACAAAACAAGAGAGATCGGTACTTTCAGAAAGCATATGTTGTTTCTATTATCTATGCAAAAAAGGGATAAGTTCTGTTCGGGGAATTTTCCATCACCTTTTTTTTTAAACATTGGCTTATATACAGGTTTCCGATTTTGGACAATTTTTCATTGAAAAGTCGTATACTCAGCTTATATGATGCATTCTCACAATATTTTGACTTTCATGTCCCTGAATAATAATTTTTATTTTAATACACTTTTTTTTGTTTATTTTAATTTCATATACTGGGAAACATCCCATTGCATGATTGCACAACAATATTAAGGGGGTAGGATACCTTTAAACCATCAAAATTTTCGATTTTTTTTTGCATATTTTGATTCTGTAATCATTTCTGAACAATATGCAAAAAAACGCATTAAAAAATTCCCATTAGTTTACTAATTATCGCAGTTTTATTATGACTACATATTAAGTCTACGTAGGATAATTAAACTTTGCGTTGCGTTTATTCAAAACGATGAATTTTGATACTGCGCGCAGTGTTACTAAAAAACTATACATGGCAATCAAAAGAATTTTTTACCACGTAATCATTTCTGTTTTATCTAGAACTTAAAACCAGAAAAATGAAAAGTTTACTTTTTTTGTGATTTTTTACTTTGAAAATATTTTTCAAAAAGTGAAAATTTTAATTTTTTGTTAATTTTTTAATTTAGTCAATATTTTTACAAATATTCTGGTTTTAGTATAAAGGTAATTCTATTATGTACTTATTTTATGTACTTATTTATGTACTTATTTATGTACTTATGTCCTGTGGGTACTATGCAAATTCATTATAAGTAAAAATTTAGACGAAAATAAAATAGTTATAGGAGTAAAATTGTAAGGAAAATTAAACACGCAAGTTTAACTTAAACCTCAGTTCAATAAAACAAATTTCGCTGCTGACCATTTTTTCTTTATTTTGAATCATTAAGGCATTCGTCAATCAGATTAAAATGTAATTTTAGCAAGTTTAATTTTGTCATATCTTTTTTTCCTAAAAGTCAAAAGATTGCGAGAATGCCCCATATACGGATCGGCTTATACACGGAAATATACGATAAATTATGTATATGAAAATATCAAATGAATATTTTTGGTAGTTTCTGAGAAAAAGTACATTAATTTAACATGGTATGCTTAGGGACTTCCAACTCAGCATTGTAATCTAACATACTGTAATTCCGGTCTCAAAATAATATGCTTCGATATCCAAGATTTGAAGTAATGCAATTTAATTAAAGCTCTTTCTCTGATGTCAAATTTGAGAAAAAATAATTCAATAGTAATCAATAATATTACCTTAATACTCAGTAGCGAAGAGGTTATACATGTACAGAATTTATGCCTTTGTACATAAATACCACTACTGCACGACACATGCTTTCAAATTTGCTGCTTGATTGTTTATTCTGAGTCCGAATAAGACAAGGATTTTAGTTTTGAGTAGTCTAAAGTAAATAGTTCGAAGTTCTTTAGCATTAATTATTTATTACAAAATATACATGCTAAAATAAATCTATCACGGTTAAAGAATACTGTTTAAGGGGGCTGGAAAATAATGATACCATTTTTTTTTTATTCTGCTAACATTCAATATTCTTATAAGAAACAACTAGTAGATCACAGAGAAAAATAATACTAAATGCTTTTATCTCGAGAAAGAAGTAGATTCAATAACATAAACAAATCTTTTCTGGAATAAAGACAATATTTACAGCTTTTGCGTCAAATGATATAAAAGTATAGCGTTAGTAATATTTAAGAGTGCTGTTATTCCCCTATAGCAATGCATACAGAATAACGTGGGATTTAAATAATTTAACGTGGAGATTTTCATAAAATGACTCTAAAAAAGAAAAAAAATAGCTATGGAACTTTCCTTATCAGTATTTCATTTACGCTCACATACAAGCGCAAAAACTGCTGGTAAATTTCCAACATTCATTTTTACTACTGATATGCCGTTTTCAGTTTCTATTGCGTAAAATTATTAATTTCCAGGTAACAGTTATAAGTGATATATGGACAACTTTTAAATCAAAGAATTCTCTTTTGTTATATTCGTAATATGAATTTCGTTTTTACTATTTCACAAAATCATAAATGTCTCACCATTATTAACATCAACTCATTTTTTTTTGCAATACATAAAATTAACTATAGATTATTAAATTATATTTATTCCGAAATATCTAATATAAATTTAATTTTATCAAGGATTATTTTGATTAATTAATGAATGTCCATTCATGAACAGCAAAAACGATGAATACGTTTAAGTTTTTCTGGCAACAAACTATTTGAAATATATATATATATATTATTCGAATCTTTCTTATAATTTAATGAAATTACAGTCTTATTTTAAAAAGTAAAGTTTTAATTCAGCACATAATTACTTTTCAAACTTCAAAAGCAAATTTCGAAATCTTGTTAAAATCAACATTTCAAAACCGCCATGTTTAAATTAAAGTAGATTAAATTTTATCATTCCTCAATTATGATGATTTAAAATAAGTGTAATTTCTTCTTTTTAATAAATAAAAATAAAACCTAGACAATAGCAGTTTAAACTTTCTGTTTGAAATATTTAGTCTAGAATAATTTCAGCAATGACAAAAACAAAAATAAATGTATACAAATTGTTTTTTTCTGCAGCAGATAATACGTTTTCTGAAATAAACTGCAGCTATTTGTTTCTATTTTTTAAACTCGCACACACACACAAGAAAAAAAAAACACTCTAATGACATTGGGATGTTACAAATAGATCCCACAACTGCTATTTCTATTAAAAAGGAATTGCCTCGCAAAAGTGCTAGCTTTTAACAAAATGAGTGATGGAATAAAGGCCTGCAGTCAACATATTAAGAGAAAACATATTTTGCAATAAGAATAGATTTAAAAAAAATTCTGCACAGAAATGTATAATTTTTTTTAATAAATAAATTGGGTATACTAAAAAGCGTATTTTACAAGGAAAATATTTCTAATCATAAAAAAACCTCCATAAGTACAAATGTAACGAATGAAGTGAAAATTTATTTATATAAAGATATTGTACGATAATCAGTACAATGGTAAGCGTTTCTTAAATACATTAAAAATGCAAAAATTGAAAAATATCGTTGGAATAAAATAGATTCTTCTTTATCAAACATAAAAAAATGTTTATTAGTACTTATGTTATTTATAATGTTGAAAAATCTGATGAAACTATGTTCTTTGAAAAGGGAAAAAACTTGCTCCATTCTGACAGAGGTGTCACGAACAGATTCTAATCAGACATAAAATTGTTGCTACCAGTATTTTTATTCTGGTAAAAGCGCTTAGATTTAAAGTTTCATGCTCACCAAAACCTTGGTGCCCAGTATTTAGTCTTGTAACGAGAATTCTTAAGAACTTGCATTACGGGATTTATAGAGAAAAAAAAAAAATAATAACTTATCTTATTGGTCTTGCAGCAACGACCTTAAGACGATGTGCAGAGTCGGTACGTGGTTATCATATCTTTGAAATGAATCCAGACTTTTTCATTGATCCTGCATAACAATTTAAAAAAAAATCGTTTTCTAATGATTTTAGGAAATCATAAAATATTCAGTTTGTCTCATTGTTTCGCTCTCCTTATTATGTTTCTTTAATTCTGTATTTTCTTATATTTTCAATCAAGTTTCATTATTGCATTTTTAATTTTTAAATGCATGTATTTTTAAATCAAATATGTCGTTTTCCTTATATTATTCGGGTGATAAGTGCTTTTATTTCGATCCAGTTATCAAGGTTCTGAAAGTACAAGATAAATTTTTCTTGCATTATCGAAGTCGATAACCTTTATCTTTGTGAGTTATATTTAAAAGATGACAATAGTTGTGCGAATCGTAACAGTCTGTAATTATAATACATTTGACGTCTTAAAAATGTGTTTCAGATACACAAATTTAAAAGATTTATTCATATCTTAAATATTTGAATGTAGATTCTTATAGACCGGGAGCCGGCAGCACAGACAATCACCTCATCACGTTCACGGCTGAAATTCCAGAAATAGTTAAAACTAGATACGCATATTAAAATGCAATCGGTCTGCCAAGTCATATCTTGGTGGAAAACACCTGAAAACCCGATTTTAGCGGTTGACTCGTACATTTACTATTGCGTTTTCCTGCTTCTAGTCCTCCATGTTTTCATACTTTTGTATACAGGAAAACATAATGGTAAATCTGCGAGTCAAACGCTAAAATCAGGTTTTCAGGTTTTCAGGAGTCATATGTTTACCAAGATATGACTTAGCAGACCGATTGCAGTTGAATATGCGTATTGAGTCTTAACTATTTCTGGAATTTCAGTCGTGAACTCGATGAGGGGATTGTCTGTGCTGCCGGTTCCGGTCTATTATATAATGGACAATCTTAGTAATCGTGTTTTCTTTTTCTTTAATTTAAATATTTTAGCGAAGTGGGGAAATTCCTCATCATAAAAAAGTAAACTTATAAATCCTATTTTTCTTTTTTTCGGTTTACACTACATCTGAAATGGTTTTCTAAAACTAATGCTAGTACTACATTAATCATAACCATTTCATTATTCAAAATCATTTCATACAATATATAAATGTTGTTTTAGAGCAAGACTCTTTGTTTAAATTAAAATAATATATAGAGATATTACAGAACAGTTTTTTTAAGAACTAATATATTCCAAAAATCATAAAAAATCTCTATGAATTTTAAATATCTTTATGAAAAGACCAATATTGAACTAAAACTTTCATTGTCATACCTGTTTACGTGAAAAATGAGGATTTCCTCAAACAGTTCTTGAAATGAGAAATTTTAACGACATTCAGGCAATGCGGAAGTTGCTTGGAGAAAGGAAATATGTTTTATACTGCCAAAAACTATAACCTAAGGGGGAGTTACGAATTACTTTTTAATTGTTAAAGAATTTCCGAGAACTGTAATTATTCTTACACTAATATGTGGATCTTTTTTTTTCCCTAAATGTTAATTTGTATCTCATGAAAACATTTGACTTTCGTTACATTTACAAAAATGACATAGCGGAAGAAATAATGTTTCAAAGAGTTGTGCCTCAGGGAATGATAAAATGCCCCCAAAATAGTCCTAAAGTAATAGGAATGAAAAGAATATTATTAACGTTTGTAAAATAATCACTTTCTTCCTGCATTTAGATACTTTCCATAAAAGTTTTGTTGTTGCGCTTTTCTTTATTACATAATTATATGAGAAAAGTATGTCTTACCTTATGTAGCTTGCGGAATAAAAGCTCTTAACACCATTCAGTTATTAAACAAGTAAGTTGCAGGGAAAAAAAATTATCTCCTCCTATTTGCAAAGCTGATAACCTACGGCATCTTTGGGAATTACTTTTCAAATCTAACAATTCTTATGTTATTTGTAATCACTATAACAATAACGCGTTAGTTTTCGACGAAATATTATATTTTATAAAAAGAAAGTTTTAGAAATTGTTCTTTTCACTGAACTAAATATGAGATAAAAAGTAAGATGTAAAAGAGAATATGAATGATTCGAATGAGATGTGAAGGAAGCAATTGATGAAGTTTAGTTCTAAAATAATGGAATTCAAAAAGTGTTGAAACTCCGCATGCATTTTTAATTAATATATCTTCAGTTTACTGCTACTCAAAATTGTCTGTAATTCAGTACAACAATAGATAATAAAATAGTTATATTTTAACCTTTAGAGGCAGTTTAATTAGCTTAGTTTCTTTCAGTTGGGTTTGTACGGACCAGAGCCATTTTGTAAATCATTTCAATCATTTTACTCATTGCCTGTGTTTCTTTGAAACAATAATAACTAGAAGTAATGAAGTTGTCTCACATCACTTTTAAACATGTATTCTTGGACACCCTGTATGTATATACTTATGTACAGTCGCAAAGTGGAGTATTTGACCCGAAATCCTGGCCAAAAATATTTTTCTATGTAAATATAGTCCTATTGCCTTGAAATTCTTAGATGTTACTGGGTGTTACTGTGGCATGTTTGGTATTGTAAATGAAGTCTATAGCATTTACGGTTTATCTATAGAGACACCCAAAAGAATTCCCTTACATTATGATATGTGGGAAAAATTCGTTTGCTCTGAATTTTAATGATATCACACTATTTTAAACGCACTGAAATTTATATACATCACCGAGGTGTACTAAGGCACGTGTTGTATATATGGAGTGCATAGAATATATCGTTCATTTACAGGGGCAAATAAACGAATTTGACTGAAGAATAAATTTAACTATTGAAGTCTAGGACCAATAATTGCTGGAAGTGCGTTTATAGTTGTGATATGCGTTTCAAAATTGAACTATTTCTCTTTTAAATATTACTTGGTGTGGATACATTTTATAGATCATATACAGGGCTGCACAAATGTTCTTAAGTACATTTCCGTTTACTCACGGAAATGGCTGAATGGAAAATTTTAACTCTGCTATGCTTTTCACTGAACTAACTTTTAGCATACTATGTAGTATACATACAAATCCATGGCTTAGTTTAATATTTTATATCTTAAAACCTGACGAGGTGTAAGTAAGATTTTAACACTTCACATAAGTAATAAGTATACATTTTATAAATATTTTGACAGCTAAGAGAAAAAGAGACATCTTTTAAGAAGCGCACAAAGTAAAAAGAAGTTAAAATATTAATTTACTAAATAGGTATTTTAAAAATACGAATACATCACATGCCCACAGACTTAACATTTAGGGAGTATGGAAGTTTAGTGACTAGAAAATTAAATGTTTATAAGAGAAAAGTAATTGTTGATAGATTGTTTTATTTACTAGTAATGTTTAATTAAATGTATTTAATTGTACTATATATAAATTTTATTATTTACATTTAATTAACTTTAATAATTGTTATTACATTTAATTTACATTTAATAAAGATTATTTACATTTGATAAAGTTACATTTAATAATACGTTTAATAAAGTGGAGTCTCTACAGTATAGAGATGCTGGTTTTTCAGTGTATTTAACAGATTACCATTTTCAATCAGATTCTTCAGAACTCTATTTTTCATTTTCTTCATCACATTCTTCTTCGATTTTATCAGGACTACCATCAGACCTAGTGGGAAGAAGATGTTGTAGGGTGTCGCTACTGTATGGCTTGCTCTTTTCCCTTGGTCTTTGTCTAGAGCAGTTTATAAAAGGATCACTGCTTAAAAAAAGATAATTTGGAGCATCCTATTGTAAACTTCTCTATTGCACTTTCTTAATTACGTTGTATGGTACTTCTAAAGTGCTTTTTTATGGCTGCGGCAGCTTCTTCTGGCCGTTGGACAATGGGTACGACTGATTTCTTAATTACAGTGCCACCATGAATCAAAACCTTGTGCATTGTTGGAATCATGGGGTCACAATTGAAAAGGTTCACATACAGTCTTGCTGTTTCATCAGCAGATGTTTGGAACTTTTTTTCGTCAATGCGATGCCCACTTGTTATGACTTCCAATATTACTTACAACGTTTTAATCATTTCTGCATCTACTCCAGACTTCTTAAATTCCCTCCTTTCTCTCCTTATTTTCTATCTATGAGCACCCAAAACTAACCAAGGAAACTTTTTTCAGTAAAAAAGTATTTACAATTTGAAGCCGATCTGATATTTCTATCAAGAGGTATCGAGTTGCGTAGTGTATGTACGTACCTGCATACAGAATCTGTAGGGGGAAAAGTTCTCAAGCAATATCCTGTAAGTTAAAAATCCTCAATACGAGATTAAAAATATAGTTTTTATCTCTTTAATTCGGTTGCCGCAAAAAAGGGTATTTAAGTAGTCCCCCCGAAATAAAAATTACATAAAAAATAGCAACGATATGCGGAAATTTTTTTTATGAAATTGGCATTCAGAACAATACGATTATTGTTCAAAAATGACCCGGCAAAGCCCGGCACACTTTTAGAAAGCTTTCGATATGTTTAAACTAGAGCCAAAAACGCTTTAAAAATACCCCTTTTACAAATTTAATGTTCTTTATTATATTCAAATCTAAACTATTTAATTTAACACATAGATAACACTAAGCTCTGACCTTTCTTAAACACGTAAGCTTTATTCATTTTCAGTTCAGCAATTCATTCAGCCAGAAAAAAAATTACATTTAAAAGTAATAACAATGCCAAAAAGCAACTAAAAATCATGTTTCTTTCAAAGAAGTTTTCTCTTCAACTGAGGCCTGAAACCACCGCATATGGCTCAGGTTCCTGAAATGGACGTTGATTGAAGCGGCAATTTGTCAGCTATTAAAAACAATACCATTTTTACTATTGTTGATGAATTTTTAATTTTGCATTTTTGGCCAGGTTTTTGGGTCAAATACTCCACTGTGAGTAGTAGAAAAAAAAGTAAATACACCTTACTAACTCTGCAACAAAATATAAGGTAACTTGAGGTGAGATGACGTGTTGTACAAGATGCCGAATAACGTAGTTTCCATATGCGCAGGTGCTGTAGGGAAACGCCGCTCAGTTGTAATGAAGAGGGTTCCCTACTGATATTTTAATTTTCGTTTGCGTTCTTAAAAAAAAAAAAAGATGAGTGGTATTTTTTTTTGTTGCTATTTCGTCAAAACACTTCTGGTAAGTGTCAAAAATCTTTTACGTGACGTTTTATTTCCCTGTATAAGTCTTAGTTTAAACACCAGATAAATAAATCTGATGTTTTCAGTGACTACTGGTACCTGGCCTTTCTGTAAAGCATAAATGATGGTCGGTTCTCGCTTCTTCGCGTCAGTGGGAGGCACTGGCGTCTTACGCGATACTTTGGGGTGAATCGATGAAACTTTTTGGGGGTAAGATGCCGATTATTTTCCGTTGCGGTCAAATGTCTGATTGTTTCTTCATTGTATATATTACTTTTGTATATTAACTAACTTGTCAACAATTTTAATCAGACAACTTAAAACAGTGATTAAATCGTGATTTTAACCAACTGATTAAAAAAATCATTAGTTAAAATTATAAATTTTCTAAATGTTTAAAATGTTTAAAATGACATAAAGAAATATTAAATCTAAGGTAAACATACTTTGAAAGTTTTCTATATTTATTGTGATTTATAAATAAACTTTATTAGCCTTATAAATAATTGTTTAATAATTATTAATTTTAATCATTGTTAAAAACTTTATGTTAAATGCAGTTATAAATAATTTTAATAAATGTAAATATCAGTAGTGTTGTTTAGTTATCAGTAGTATAGTTTTAGATAACTAGGGTCTTCTTCATCCTACGAACTACACCCCTCAACCTCCATCCGGACACCGAAGACTCTAGAAACACGCTAATTTGACCTGCTTTGAAAAGATAACGGATTAAATTTCCTACTAAGATTCAGAAGATGAGGATTTTTTAAGTGAATGAGAATCAGTGTTAGGAGTGTCTAGCAGAGTGCAATAAAATCTCTGAAAAAAGAGATTGGATCAAATGCATTCAGCGAAACTGTTGATTATATGAAAGTTGCTCAAAGTGCCTAAACAAATGTGCAGTCTATGGCAGATTTGAGTTATAGCTGAAAAGAACAAAGTGGCATGTGAAAAACAACAAGAAAAAATCTGTACTCTAAAGCACTTAATCACATTGGCTTTATCGTATTTAAACTTATTATAATATTTAAAAATATGCATACTTAAGAGCTATAATTCTTTTAAACTTTAAGCAGAACACAACTTTTTTCTCAAATATTAGTTTGTCCTTTTATTAAATTGCCAACGTTTGTTACATTCATATTGTTGTAATTTACAAATATTAAGCAAGTTAATAACTTTAGTATGTTTAAAATATTAAAGTTACTTTTATTCGTCCCATTATGTTTTATACTGCTTCACAAAAATTATTGTTTACATTGAAACTCCACAAGGCATCTTACCCATACCTATGGGTAAGATACCGAAATGGAAGTGTTTGCAAAAACACAATTTTTGTTGCTTTATATAGTATCTATAAAATGAAATAAAGTTTTAAATTATGCATAAGGGTGAAAAGTTCAACAAGAAATCAATGAATAACAAATAAAATCAACAGGCGATTTTTAAAACAATAAAGTCAAACACTACGGCATCTTCACCCAATTTACCCTAATAGAAGAAACTTACTGTTACCAAATGATTGGAAACAAAGTATACATTTAAATGATGCATATGAATATGGGGCCATATACATATCAAAACCATACCAAACTGACAATATATTTTCCATTATATTTCAGTTTGACAATATAAGTTATATTTAGTTTATCAGTTTGACAATATATTTTAAATCTTTGGTTCAAACTATACCTAGAAACGAAATTTCAAGTCGTTTGGATGATAAGTTTTCAAATTATAAACATTAAAATGTTTCTAATGTTAAATTACATTTTCATACTTTTTTAAATATCTACTGAAATTATAATCCTAATGTGATATTTTTTTTGTGTTGACAATAATACTAAAAACCCAAACATAAATAAATTTAATTTGTAATTTTAAAATTTATATAATACGAATTATGAATTATGAAATTAATATTCGAAACAAATATGAACTGCAACCAACAATTTTTTTGATAGATTTATTAACCATTTGGAAAAATTGTTAATGTTCTCGTCAGGATGGGAAATCAAAAGCATATCTGAAGGTTTTCATTGGTTTAATCCGCATTTTATTAACCATTTGGAAAAATGGTTATTGTTCTCGTCAGGATGGGAAATCAAAAGCATATCTGAAGGTTTTTATTGGTTTAATCCGCATTTTATTCGTGTTTTGATTGGTCTATACAGTAACCTGTATTTCCCTTTACTTTCAACAGATATGGACAACAGAGTGTTGCCACTATGACAAAAAAGTAATAAAAACTACAAAAAAAAAATTAATAACTCAGAAACAAATTGGGATACAGCTTTCAAACAAATTGCATTTAAAAGTACATTTTTTTCTCTATACGACGATATAAAAGTAATAGTGTGGGATGTTTAGAAGTTTAAGAAATAAATTTCATTTAAAATTGGAAATCTAACGATGGAAAAGCCTTTTCCCGAACAGCCAATGAAATGCATAAGTTTCAAGTGGATAATACGTACGAGTCGCAGGCGATTTTCGTCGTTTGGAATTTTTACGTGTAATAACACTATTAATGTTTAATTCATAGCGTACGTAATGTATAATCAACTCCGTGCGATTTTTTATGTCTTAAATTTTAGTCTTTGAAAAAATCATTTTCCAAATGGTCGTTGTAATTTGTTAAATTGCAATCTTTTTTCTTTTTCCTTTTTTTGTTCTTGTTTTCTTTTACTAAAACTATTATTATTATTATATTTATTCTGTCCTGCTTTATGCAGATATATTTTGCCAGAAATAATACACTAACAGAAATGACATAATCGTTCTGTAGCATTTAAACAATCGAGTATTGAGCTTCAATTTGGATACAAAACCTAAAATAGGCTTATTTTAAAATAATAATTTGTCAGAAACTAATCTTAGGAATTTCATGGAAATTTATATTTAGGCTAGTTGAAGGAAGTAGAATTTATTTATGGTGTCAAACTTGAGTATTGAAATTGAAAAAAAACAATGTTTGGGTTCATGTAGATGGCGCATTAAGCAAATTTTTTGTACATCAATTATAAGTAGACTTTATTTTCAATCGTCTTGTGCCAGTAACTTTCTTCTGCAATAATTTGTTGCAGAGTTAGTAGGGGGTGTTTATTTTTTTCCCACGACTGTACATCTTATACATATAACCCCACGGAAGCCACACAGTAGATATAGTAACCATTTTTTTGAATGGTTAAAATAATATTAAATAGTAAGTAAACATCATTACCTCAGATTCAAATATAACATTAAAAATCGATTTTGTTCGTGCAAATGTAAGGTTGAATGATCATAAATGACAAATTGCTTGTTCAGCAAATAAGCATAAAACTTCCATTCTTTACTTAAAATAACCTAAGTCAAAAATCCTACGTACCTACGCCCGAAGTGTTAAGCATAGGAAGCCAGTATATTGAATAGAAGTAAATCAAAATCTAATCGGTAATTTTATATGAAATTTTAAAGGTTTTAACTGCTTAAGAAAGACACAAAATACATCAAACTGCTTAAAAATCCGATAATTACACATCTCTGTAGCCCTATGAAAAGATCTTTCGAGTGACCCTGTAAATAAAACGTAAATTCTGCAATTCTGTTTACAATAGAAACTTACTTGGGTTGATTGCAATAACATATTTTAATATCATGTGTATATCACCATTTTGACAATAGCTTTGCCAATTAATATATTTTTGCTCTATTTTAATTATTATACTTTAAAATGACATGTATAAAAAATAATCAATTTTTTTACATGAAACTTTAAAGTTTTAAACTACTCATAAAAACTATTAAATTCCAGGAAACCGCGTAAAAATAGGATAATTACAGAATTTTTTAGCCCTATCAAAAGGTCTTTTGGGCGACCATGTAAACGAAACGTAAATGCTTCAATTCTGTTTTACAATAGAAAACTTAATTTGTTTGACCGCAGTAACCCATCTTAATATCATGTGTGTACAACCATTTCGACAAAAGTTGGGCCATTTAATATTTTTTTGCTCTATGTTATGAGGAGGTGTAAAAACGGACATAGGTGTAAATATGGCACCCCTCCCGAACTGGCCACTGGAGGTCCTGAAGACCTGCGGAGAGGATTGCACATGCACATGATGCCAACTGTTCATAATAGAGAGCAGTGGGAGCCATTTTTTCAAATAGTGTGAATGCATCGTGAGTTATTGTGCGAATTGGTGTTTCGTCGGGTTTGCAAATTTTTGACAGGTATCTGAAATCATCTTCTTTTCGTGTCCTTATAGTTAGTTTAAAATAATTTCAGAGTGATTTCAGGAAAGCCAAGAACCTAAGCCACTTTTAAACGCACGCCTTTAATCAGGCTTCTCTTTAGGCTACATGTGAAAGTGGCCATTTTTCATAGTTGGGGTTGGTGTAAATATAGGCACCCATTATTTGTGTAAATATGGGCCCCCTCTTTTTCATATTAACTTGATATACAAGCACATTAAACTCTATCTATGCTAATTGATGAGGCTGCTGGAACACCGCAATGTTCCTCAAGAACTTTAAATGCAATTTCTTCGGTCGACATATCTCCTGTCTCTAACATGAAGAAGAGAACCACTACTCGTGGACGCAAAGGGGCAAGGTTCAGCGTCATCACTGGATCACCATACAAGGATCAGTTGGCCGGGTCGCTTGACAAAAGGGCTCTCAAGATGACAGCCATGAGTTTTACTGGAGTAAGAGACCGGTCAGGGTCAGGGATGGAAAGACCAATGGCCTCAAAAAAATATACCCACATATGAACCTGGATATCAACGATGAGACTAAACCAGTCTCGAGTGATGTAAGTTGCATCTTTTGTGACGGAAAGTTCTGTGAAGACACTCGCAGAGAAGTGTGGATTAAATGTGCTATGTGCCAAATGTAGATACACTTAGATTGTGCCGGGCTGAAAGAGCGAGTTATGTTTTTGATTTCTGAAAATAATGTTTTTCTGTAATAAATAAATTCCATTTTGTATCGTTTTATTCTGCTTTAAAACATTTTAAACTAGTTTTAGTGACCTTTTTTGTAGAGGGTCCAGATTTGCACCCCATTTTTTCTGGTGCTTCTTTCAAAGCGTTTTGTAAATCTTCGTTTCTGAATACAAATAACTGATATTAAACATTGTTTTGCATCCTCTCATTTAGTAAACTTGTTATAGTTGTGGATGAAGGGGAAAAATAAAAAAAAAGTTTAAAATGAAAGCCATTTTAAGTCAAAAACAAAAGAGCGTGCCCATATTTAAACCTTTTCCTCTATGTATAGAAAACATAATTCTTTAAATTGGTACAAATAAAAAATAATTAATATTTTTACATGAAACTTTCAAACGTGTGAACTACTCACAAAAACAATTCAATTGCTGTAAACTGCGTAAAAATCGGTAATTGCATAACCCATTAGCCCTATCAAAGACATTTTTGAGTGGCCTTGTAAACGACCGCAAATGCTTCAATTCTGTTTTACAACAGGAATCTCACTTAGGTCGACTGAAGTAGCATATCTTAATATAATGTCTATACAACAATTTCGACAAGAGTTGGGCTATTTAATAATTTTTTGCTCTATGTTAAGTTTAGGAAAAAAGACTTTAAACTGGTATAAATCAAAACCTAACTAATATTTTTACATGAAACTTTCAAAGTTTTGCACTACTCATAAAAACGATTCAATTGCTGCAAACCGCGTAAAAATCCGATAATTGCAAATGGCTGTACAATGCTCCCTATCAGCAATTTTTAGCCTGAACAAGAATTTAAAAAGTGCAAAAACCAGCACTTTTAAAATCGCATTTACTGAAAATCTATTCGTTGTATTCCGCATTACTTTAGTTTTCTTAGTCAGGTAGGGAGTCCCAAATCATAGAAACAAGAATTTTATTTCTATGAAAAATACAACGCCAGATATAGAAATGTCAAAATCCTGTTTTAGTCAGTCCGTAAAGTATAAACTATACAGAGTACTAAAAAAATTTTGTAAAATTGTTTGGCATCAATTGGAGGAAATTCCTTTCATTTACGGTTCATTCAATTGTCGTTTCTTTTGCTTGGCGAGAAACTCTCTCAAGCTCCTATGATAAACCACTGTCGTAATGATTTCCCATATTTCCGTATAAACTAACCGAAAGAGCAGGTATTTCATCAATTTTAACCATGTCGTAATAGGTGCTATAGGAAAAAATAAGAAGGAATCGTGACAGAATACAAGTTGTAAAAATTCCGACAACGAATCAAGTATTTGAAGTATTTGTCGAGCGGCAATAACGTCTCGAGTTTCAAAAGTGAAGGTCCAATTTTCAAATCTAACAGTGTCAGAATATTAATGAATGTAATGAATCTAAATGTGTCAGGATGTTTACACCCAACTAAATATTTTTAAATATTCCCTTTTTCGTATTCACATTTGTTCGGAAATAATTTTTTTCTCCCGTTCCTTATACTACCATTTGAAGTAAAATAATAACATCACGTAGATATAAATGGTCAAAATTCAGGCAATTTAGTGATGTGATTTTGAAATTGTAGAAGTCTGAAAGTTATTTTTGACATAGCAGTTTATCTGAACGTTAAAAATTTTAAATCAGATAATTTAAAGTTAGATTTTATTTTTCGTTTTACTGAATAGTTTAATGTTTCCCTGTCGAAATAAATTTTAAGCTCGGTAATATTTCATTTCAGTGTCAAAAAACAACAATATTTCAACTGTCAAATATTCAAATATTCATTTTCCTTCTTGTTACAAGTCAAATAATTTGTTAGAGAATTAGTTTTGCGCTTTTCAGCTGTACATTTTAAAATATATATTTTTAAAACTATTGCGTAGTTTGTTTATGACTATTTTATTTAATTATCATGCTTTAATAATTTATGTATATGACGCATAAATAACATTCCCTATGAAATCGTCATTATTTTTGAGAGTTCAATAATTTTAAATGATCACTTTAGCAATACTTACTTCTGACAGTTTGTTTTACGTCAAAGTAACGTGTAGAAAAATTATGTTTTTAATGTGCAATTATCTGGAAAGTTCCTTAGTAAATAATTTTTTTTTACTATTTTTATAAACTATAATTACACTTTTACAGCCCTGATACAAATATAGGTAAATTTTTACTTTTTTTTTATAGGTCCCATTTTTTAAAAATTATTAGTTCGTGAAAATTAACGGAGAAGTGGGCATCATATTTATTTTTATATTTCATGCTTTTTTTGATTATGTAAATCATTAAAAGTAGTCTAAAGATTTTTAGGACGTGTTTTATTAAAACTAAGGAATCCAACTCATTTTCAACATGTTACAGAACAGCGAACAGCGAACAGCAGAGCAGTTCTAGGGGATACCCAGTAGCAGTGCTACTCCACTCCCTGAATATGAGTATGTGTATAGCAAATCCTAGAGGAGCCATGAGGAAAAAGTTTAAACGTAGCACAATAGTACTACAATAAAAGAAAGAAAGGTTAAAAAATTAATTATGGAGAGGCTGAAAAATAATGAATGGGTAGTCCGAAGACTACAGTATAAAAATGTTACAGAACATAAGTGAAAAACATTTTGTTATATCAAAACTTTTAATAAATTTTCTACATTTTATATAGTTTTTTTAGTTTTATCACTATCAAAATTAAAAAGCATTTTTATATCAAAAAAGTATTCAAATAAAATTTTGAAATTTATAAAAATCCATGATTTCCTATTAGCTGCATGCCAGGAGCTAATAGATGACTAAATTGAAAAGAATCGCTACTTACAGCAGCTTTTTTATGATAATTTCATTTGTTCTGTCGCGTAGTTCGAGTAAAAATCTGCTAAATTTGTATTTTATTTATATTTTTTAAAATTTTTATAGATTATTTTTTAATTTCGTTAAGGGATATTAGCTGGAAACATATTCCGAACAATTTTTATTGTTTTAAGTGCAAAGAGGTTTATTTTTCGTAATCGGACTGCGTGCGTTAGAGGCGATTTTTTTAAAACATCATGCATAAAAAATACATTATAGTGTTGTGAATTTTTTTTAAAGTGTTACTTTCGTACTATATCCATTCCAGGAATTTATAGATGAAACATTTGCTGAAAGTTTTCTTAGTAGCAGTTGCTTTTTTTGAGATGTTTTGATATTTTAAGTGCTTTAAGCGCGTAGTTCGAATATATGTCTGTTAAGTTGTATTTTATTTACGTTATCTTAAGATTTTAATGATAAAGTTTTGTCTTCATTATGGAAAATTAGACAGAAACAAATGCTGAACTGCAGGTCATATATAAGTGCGCATGTAAAAATCATGCTTAAAAATTATTTGAAAATTCATAAACAGTACCTAACTTGAGATCCCGTTTTCAAACAATTTATATTCCAAAGGACATTGTTTTTCGTATTTGCCGGTGTAAAAATGAAAATTTTGCAATGTTTATAAGTTTAAAAAAAGTGAAGTAAAGACGAAATTAATTTGCAAGTGTTTCCACTATCAAAATGATATTAGGACTCATAGACAATTTTTTTGGTTTGTTTGATGCAGATTTTTGTCTTAAAGAAACCTTTCTAGCGATGTGAAACAAGATAATATAATATTTCCAAGCTAATATAAATTGAAAAAAAGATAATATAAATTTTTCAAGAGTTAAAAATTCCATATAAAATTTTCCATTTCGACACTTAGCTCTCCCCCTCCTCATTGACCCTAAGCCCAAATTCCCCCACCCCCCCTCCCCGTCGATTTGCTTGAACACGCATTTCCTCCTTTCCTAGTTCCATTTCATTTATGAGAACAGGGAGGTAGTTCCTTAACCTCAACTAACATATGCTAACATTCATTGAGAAAATATATTGTATATCGCTAGTACACAAAGTAGTCAAAGATAAAATATTTACTATTTATTTTTATGAAGTTAGTATCTTACAAGCATAAACAAATGTACATTTACAATACTTTGAAAACGATCAGACGAAAATGAGACTGCATTCTTGCTCGATATAGCATTAGCATTTGTTAGATGCATTATATGTGTCTATCAAAATAATGTATTTGTTAAATCTCATTTATGATTTCCTAAGTCTATTAGTTATATAATGTTTATATATAGTTTTTTAATTATTTGTGAGATTATTCTTCGGGTATATTCTGTTTAACCCCTTCACGGTCGCTTAATATTTCGGAAAACCATCAAAACAGCACCTATTTCTTTTATTACAGAAATTGAATATTTATAAGGTTTCGAAATAAAATATGCAATTATTTTTATAAGACGAAAGAAAAAGATGTTATAAAACAAATTCACATTTGTAGAAAAGCCATAATGCGAGAATTCTGTCTTAATGTTTGTTTTACACCATACAAATTAATGCGAATAAGACATTTATTTTTCACATCTTAGATCTTTATTTATCATTATCACACACATTTTTACAAATAATATTTGAAATAATACGTATACATTAAATTTTGATTATTAATAATTTTTTCGAGTGTTATATATTTCGAAACATGCAATACAAATCCCCGCATTACAGTCAGCGCAAAAGCCAAACCCAAATGGCTAATATTCAAAGACATGACACCGAAATGCCAGTTAAAATTTTATGGTTTCAGAATTTTTTTCCAGCAATTAAATCTCCGGCCAGAAATATGACGGGCACAAGAAATAACGAAAAACACCCCTGTCCGTGATATTGACAGGAGCGAGAATTGAGGGGCTAACATTCTTATAACATTTTATAAACTAGTAATTTTTCATCTTGTAAAATAGTATAAAGTTCTTTATATTACTACAGGTAAATAAAAACCAAAACACAGTATCTTTTCCGAGGCAAAACGTACAAAACATAGATATATTTCATATGTCGATTTTGAATAAAAATATAGAAATATTAGAAAAGAATATGGATGTTTTAAATATCAGTGTGAATATTTTTTTCTTCTGAATAACATTCAACCACATACTTGACATAAATACATACACCTTGAGCTAAAATCGCCAGTGGACATTAAATTTACAGAAATTCAATTATATATTTATATATGGAACATGTTAAGGTATAAAGTAATTAAAATTTTAATAATTTGAATACAGATATTGTAAATGTTTCAAAATGAAAATCTTCCTTCAGCGAAAAACAAGAAAACAACTAGAAAACAGGAATCCTGCTTTTTCAGTGTCGATACCGATAGAAAAATAAATACATATATGTATTTAAATATAGATAGTACAAAACATATTTCAGATTTAAGACTTAAAACACACTCTTATATTTTACATAAAAGGGCGTATTTCGCATAAGGAGGAAGAATTCCTCATTTACGATCTAGTCTTATACAACATCTACAGTAATGTATGCATACCGTCATACATTGGTCCTTGTACTTTGGGAGTATACTCTGGGTAAATACTTTGGTCAATCCCATAAAAAAAGTTTTATTCTTTGTATTGAAGAAACAATAAAAGATAATTTGGAGTTTTTACCCTTGAAAAGTATTTTCCCTTATATAGGGTATTTGAATATTTTTAGGATAATTTATTTTTTTTTTTAATGACAAGACTGGATGTGTTTGTAAACAACCGGGTTCGTGTGTAAATTTTAACTCTCCAAACTTGCTATGGTGAAACAATCTGGATAAGAGCTACAAATAAGGTAAGTGTCAAAATATTATCTTTAGTAAAGTCTAACCCAAGTGTGATCATAGTTTTTCCTTTAACTTTTTTCTTTTGAGAGGAAATGTTCGCATTTTCATAAAGCTAGTATTTCCGGGCTACTGTTTGCCAGGCCTTTTTTGGTCCGAAAATAGCCAAAATTACTTAGAAATACCATTTATACAACCAAATCTCTTAAAACATGTTTTAAGTAAAAAAAATTTCAAATGTTACTGTAGCAAAATTTTACATTAATTGTTTTTGGACCAGTTGCTGAGGATAACATGACGAAAACTGTTTCTCGTTTCTTTAATATTAACAATTGTTTTATTGTGTTTAAATCTTAAAAAAAAACAATTGTTTATGGAGTTTGCAATGATAATTTATTAGCAAATGCTATTGCAAGGAAGTTTCAATAAAAATGTATTCATTTACATCTGAAATGTATTCATTTTATGTAAAACTAAATGAATGGACCAAAGAAGCCCCCACCAGTGGCTACTTTGTTCCAAAACTTTAAAAATAGTTAAAAAGTAAAAAAATAAAACATTGCCTTTTTAAAACCATACAGTTTGCTTCATTGTTTCATGTTAATTGTTTACAACTCCATTGCGACGATAAAAAAATCACATATAATATTTTTTAATAATGGAAATGTTAGTGGAACCAGGAAAGAGTGGACCAAAGTAGCTCCTGTTGACGGTATGACGTCACTATCGCCAAATAATAAACAAATCCAAAACAGATGCAGTCATTCAAGAAACTCGACAAAAAACTCGGCTATCTAAAGATTCATGTGCCTTCATTTGTTTATAATATTAATGTAGATTCTTAAAATCAAATATAGTTTATAATAACTCCATGTTTTATCAGAAATCATTCATTTTATTTTATTTTTTTTTCAAAATAGCAAGTATTTTAATTACATTTCTTTTCAGTGGATATGGGAAAATGGCAAGAAAAAGATATAATTACTATTTTCCAGACATTTTTCATTTACTTTCTACAGAAATGGAGTATTTCGTGTTACCATCATTACAAAAATGGCATTAAAAACTACAAAAAAATTATATCTCAAAAATAAATTATGATGCAGTTTTCAAACAAATTGCATTTAAAAATACCTTTTCTACCCTATACGAAGGTGTATAAATTAAAAATGTGCGTTGTTTGGTAGTTTTAAATGTAAAGTAGATTATCAGCATTTATCATAAAAAAAATCTTTATAAACTACAAAAAAAAATAATATCTCAAAAATAAATTGAGATGCACTTTTCAAAGAAATTGCATTTGAAATTATTTTTTTTCCTAATACGAGGGTATAAAAATTGAAAATGTGCGATACTTAGAAGTTGAAAAAAATGCAGTAGAGTATTTAACAGTACAATGTATCTGTTTTATTTTACGCAGGCTTGTGCAACGGAACCTTACTTTTTGGAGGCGAATCTTTAATTGCTGGACGAAAGAAATAGCATATCGGTGGCTAATAAAAAGCAGAAGCAAATTTACATATAAAAAATAAATTCTGATTTTAGTATTAACTGAGCGCATGCGTAATATGAATGAACGGAATTTCTGCCTCTTTTCAGACTTTTGGGAAGAATTCAGGTATAAAATATGTTTTCTAGGAGTACAAAAATTAATTGTTAAAAAATGAGAAATAATTTAATGTATATTGTCGAGTTGTTCTGTCAGTGTATATAATTTGCACCTGATATATGTGTCCCTGTCTGCATTTTTTTCCCTCACTTTTGTACTACAGAAGTGCCAATTGTTTAAAACTTTGTATGCTATTTTGTTTTCATATTTTTGTATGCTCGTGGAAACATTTTAATTACCATAAAATCATTTTTGAACGATAAAGCGAAAACAAACTAAAGTTTGGTTTTACCGCCCATTAAATAGCGTTTCATTAAATTGGAACAAAGCTTGATAT
The DNA here is from genome assembly GCA_963932465.1 of Maratus speciosus. Taxonomy (NCBI): domain Eukaryota; kingdom Metazoa; phylum Arthropoda; class Arachnida; order Araneae; family Salticidae; genus Maratus; species Maratus speciosus. The sequence continues at coordinate 268,146,536 of OZ010790.1, forward strand.
ATCCAATTTTTCACGGATAGGAAACGTTTTACCAGAAAATATATGATTACTGAAGCATAGACAGTGTCTGGAATTAGATGTATTCAACGTAATTTAATATACTTTACGGTTATTTTTTATATTTCTGCCTCCAATTATGTTGGAACACGACATTCACGAAATCCTCAATATACAAATTGATAATGAAAAAAGTTAGGAGCATTTAATTTCCTGCAAAATATTCCTTCAGAATATTCCATGACTGATTTTTGTCTTATTAGAAGATAATATATTTTTTCAAGATTAAAAACAGATTGTATTTATTTTTCCTTATTCGTGTTTTAAAAGTTGTTTCTAATGAAAGAAAAAATAATATATTTTTATTGAATTGAAAATCAGCGATTACTATCAAACATACTATTGGTGCGAAAATGTTTTAGTATAGGGTAACTCCGGGAGAGTCGCCGCATACGGGATAGATGTCGCACCCCTTGTATTTCTTGTAATTATAGATAGATGGTCGTCAAACGCACAGTATACGTGCGCAATGAGATTATTTTAACCAGTGTATAGCGTGAATTCCATTTCGATGTTTACTTGTCGAAGTACAACCCTTAATTTGACGTTAGTGCATGATTTCACTGTTCAAACTTTTAAACACGTTATGTTTAAATACTTTTCATAAACTAATTACTAAATGCATGCATGATTTCGAAGTCAAAACTAAGTGTAACGTTTGTATAGAGTACAATGTGTATGGTTTCGCCATTCCCTTTAGCGATGGCAGGTAACTGTGATGGCCGACGTCTGCACCATGCAAATGGGATATATGCCGCACTGCTATTCCGGTATACATGCCGCAATTCCTTTTGTACGGGATGATTAAGTGTTATTAACGTTTCCTTTACTTTTTGCACAGACTAACCATGTTAGGCATATTATCAAGTTTACTAAAACCAAAGGAGAAAAAGGGGAAAATAAAAAGTAAGAAGGGCAAGAAAGATGCAAGTCAAGATGATAATAATGAAAAATTGGATTACGCGGAACGCAGACGTTCATTGCAAACTACTCCAAAAAAAAGGAGGTGTAATTGGATTCGTTGCATCATGTGTTTAAATGTAGTTACATAAAGACTATACTTTTTCGACACTTTTTCTGTAGATTGTAGTCGAAAAAACAGGTCTCTTAACCCATTCGGGATCATTGGTGCATATAAGCACCTTCATAAAGAGCTTACAAAATTTGTTTCTTGCACCAGTAAAAAAGAAAAGTAATATTTGTTTTGTTTAATTAGAGCATTTTCATGATTATTTAAGTAAAGGTAACTTCTTTTAAAAAAGTGGTACCAACCGAATAAAATTTGTGTAAAAGCAAACCGGTCCCGAAAGGGTTAACAAATAAATTATGTAAAAACAATGTTACTTTTTTTCTTTTCCCTTTCTAATACATTGATGTTACGTTGTAGCTAAAATAACAATTAAAATTTAATGTACAAAAAATAAGTCGATAATTTTAATAGTGAAAGTAGGCAGCAATTATTAATTTGAATCTATTACACTGTAAAAAAAAATCTGTAGTTCTACAGATGTAAAGTTACACGCTTACTAAACTTTCATCTGTAACTGTACAAAAAAAACTGTAAATCTACAAAACTAGTTTTTGTAAAGCTACAGAAATCTGTAACTTTACAAATGAATCTTCTAAAATTACTGTAATGATACTAAAATTTTATCTGTAGCCCTGGTTTCAGTTACATGAAAAGTTCTAGGCATCCCAGTTTCCTAAAAAATTCTTAGTAACCTTACAGATATTTTGATTTTCGGCCCAAAAGTGTGTCTGTTACATGAATTTTTGTTGTTGCCGTTACATAAAAAGTTCTAGGAATCCAAGTTTCCTAGAAAAACTTCAGTAACTTTACAGAACATTTTTTACAGTGTAATACGTTTCATTGTACTCATTTAGTTTCATTTTGTTATTACATCGTGAATTATATTCCAGATATGAATATTTTTTTGAATATTTTTATGTATAATTTCATTCTGTTCTTATTACAAGCGCGGCATAACTACCGCACAAGTGCGGCGTCTCAGCCTGAATGTACTGATGACGCGCCGCAGTGTAATGTTTCAGAAAAAAAATTGTTAAAAAATATTAATAATTTTTTTTTGAATTTTTTTTGTCGCAGTACACGCGTTGTATATTTAACATTAAATAGCACAGCATGATTTTTTTTTTTTTTTATGTCCACCACAGGACTTTATACACAACTTCAAAAAAATGTGCGGCGTAAATCCCGGAATTACCATATATTTTTTATCAGAAAAAATATATTCTTTCCCTTCTCCCATATTTCCGCTGATTCTACGATTTTATCTTCTACCTAGAAATATAAAATAGCCTTCACATTTCATGATATATTATTTCCGATTTTTTAAAGAAAATGTTTATCATCGTTCCGTTGAAATTGCGTATCAATAAAGCATCATAAAATAACTGACCTATAGCTGGCAAAATGTATTTTGGGATTTCATAGTTTGGAAATATGCTGTATACGATTATAGATCAAGCTGTCTACGCTAAAATATGAGAGAGTGTTGTCGATATGTATTTCAAATATCATTTTTAGAGTAGCTTATAAAATGCAATAAAATGCCCAGACACATGATGCGTTAACTTGATATACAGGTTGCAATATGTTATCTATCGCCGACATTTAATTTCTCAACCGTTGGCCGTAGACATATAATTCCAATTACAAAAACGTTTCAAATGAGGTAAATATTCATGTTGTGGAATTATTTAGAGTACAAAATCAATTTTATAAAAATTACGAAATGTAACTTTTTATACGATCTCGCAGTCCCTATAGTGATATTTAGTAAAAGTTTACACATATCATAACAGATATAACACAAAAAGTTTGACATCTGTACTACAAAAATTGACACAGTTATTAAATTTCAAAGTTTGAGATTTTTGCACATAATTTTGTCTTTCATTGCGGGATCAGTTAAAAGATGAATTAAAGTAATTCAAGATCAAAATCAGGGTGCAATGTCGTTTTTACGGCGAAACCACCTTTATCCGGTATTGTCAAATCGGGGAATCACCAAAGAGGGTTATTTCATCTAAAAATTTGAGCTGACTTTTAGGGGTCGTATACAAAGCGAAGAATGAAATATTGAAATTAAACAGAAAAATAAATATAAATTTATTATAATATCAGAAAACGATCTACTATAAAAAATGAATACATCAAACGCTGGAATCTACTAGAGATACTGCTCAAAGTGTTCTCCATTGGTGGCAATGCACAATTAAATGCGTGACAGTACTGATTCATGGACACGTTAGAGCATAGCAGGTGTACAAAGTATGTGCCAATCAAGGATATCCAAAACCACCAAATCGGGGAATCACCAAATTATTTCTTCTAAGAATTTGAGCTAACTTTTATGGGTCGAACAACATTCAAACGTCAAAGTAGATAGAATAGACAATAAAACATACTCACTAAGGACTGGATAAATGACAGAAAAATAAATTAATTCTGTTGATTGAATTGATTGAATTTTTCCGATTAATTTAATATTTCCTTTAACTCTTTGTATATGACCCCTAAAAGTCAGCTCAAATTTTTAGAGGAAATAAACCTCTTTGGTGATTCTCCGATTTGGCGATACCGGCCAAAGGTGGTTTGGCCGTAAAAACGAAATTGTTCCCTGATTTTGATCTCGAATTACTTTAATTCATCTTTTATCTGATCCCTCAATGAAAGACAAAATTATGTGCAAAAATCTCAAAATTTGAAATTTATTAACTGTGTCATTTTTTGTAGTACAGATATCAAACGTTTTACGTTATATCTGTTATGATATGTGTAAACTATTACTAAATATAAGTATAGGGACTGGGGGACCGTATAAAAAGTTAGATTTCGTAATTTTTATAAAATTGATTTTTTACTTTAAATAATGCCACAACATGAAAATATACCTCATTGGAAACGTTTTTGTAATTGGAACTATGTATATATCTACTACCAACGGTTGAGAAATTGAAGGTCGGCGATAGATAACATATTGCACCCTGTATATATTTTAAATGAACTACATATATATGGTGTAAATATATTAATTTTATAGTCATATCACATTCATCTTACTATTTACTATATTTAAAAAACTATTGAATGTTATCGATCGAGAGGTTTTTTTGCATACAATGTGCTGTTGTCTAAAAAAGGGGGAGAAGTAAGGTTTCTATATTTCAGAAAATAAAAGAAAAAGTACGAAATATATTTACATCAAATTTAGTTTTAGAGAAGATAGCACATTTTATAACACGATACTGAATAGCAAGGAAATGCAACAAGTCAAGCAAAAAAGTGGCATAAAAAATAAAGAAATAGTTAAAGTATTAGTAATATACGAGTAATATAAAAAGAGTTTGAAGAAATGACTGTAAATCCGTAGCCTATTTGACAATAAATATCGCAGACATCACAGATAAATAATAATTGCATATCTTAATAATTGCTGAGATATCAGTAATAAGAATCATGAAAACAATTTATCGTTCCTTATAAAGGAAATTTTTTCGAAAATGTTTTGTTGATGTCTACATGAACAGATATTATAACTTAAACTTGAATTCACAATTAAGTCGAATGTTCGAATGAAACAATTCCCTAATACAAAAGTAAGGGAAAGCAATTATGTTTGAAAATGTTGGAGCAATAATATATTTTTATGGAATCGAAAATCCGCGAATACTATAAAAAAAAGAACATAATACTGGGCGGAAATATTTTTAGTATACATTCTTCATCAGAAGAAAAATAAAAATATTTATCCATTTCTCCCTAGCTTTCTGCTGATTCTGCAATTTTGTCTGCTACCTAGAAATAAAAAATTGCCTTCACATTTCATAATATATTACTTCTTATTTTTTTTTAAATATTTATCATCGTCCCGTTGCAATTGTGTATCAATAAAGCGTAAAAAAATAACTGAAATATAGCTGGCAAAATTTATTTTGGGATTTCATAGTTTGGAAATATGCTGTATAAGATTATAGATCAAGTTGTCTACGTTAAAATATGAAATAATTTTGTCAATATATATTTCCAATCTCATTTTTACAGTAGCTTATAAAATAAAATAAAATAATCAGAGAAATGATTAGTTTATGTGATATATTTTTTGAAATGAACTACATATATATGGTGTATTTATATTAATTTTATAGTTATATCACATATTTCACATTAATATTAATATTTACTTTATTTGATATATTATTCAAAATTAATGATCAAAAGGTTTTATTGGATACAATGTGCTGTTAAATAGATTTACATTTTCTTAAGAGCAATCGTTTTAAAACATAAATTACTGTAGAAATTTATGACCCTATTGTTTGCGTTCGTATTGAATAATAATAATAATGATAATAAAAAGAAACAGTCTATGATTTCTTTTCGTCTGGCTTTGTGGCTGTATCTCTCTGGCCATCTACCTCATTATAACTCTGTAACATTCAAAAATATACTCAGGTTAGGAAGCACATGTTAGTGTGCTCGTGATTGAAAATGGAATTCGATTGAAATGGATGTATCCAGTAAAATCTGTTCTGTGCTAAATTGCTCATCTAATATTTTTCGTAAGTCCGCATAAAAGAACTCAGATACGTTTTATTTATAACTGACAGTAAGTGGAAGCGCGTTTTCGATTATGATATCAATTTGCAAACTTAACTAAAAATCATATTTTAGAAATACGAATTGTGAGTACAGATTCTGTTGGGTTGTACACAGCGCGATACAAGAGTTTGAATTCAATAACTTCTAAATTTCGCACATTACACTGATAAACAAGAATTTTTTCTTGGAAATTTTTATCAGATTTATGTAAACATACCCTTGGGAATTGGAATATTCACAAAAATGTGAAGTTGGTTTCTGTTTCAGAGATATCTGTGTTTAAATATCTCATTATGTTATTTTATTGCATTTTAAATTGGTTTGTTTCTACAATCTAATGACCCTGAAACTGAAGAAATATCTGCTACTCATAAGTCATAAAGGCTCCAAGAAGATGGGTTTCCTCCATGTAAAAAATGCAGCACAGCAGTGCCACCTGTTCGGCGATTTACACCAAAACATAATCAGCACCAATTCGTATAAAGGACTATTTTAACTTTGTATGCTTTTACAGGGGAAGGAGAAAGCGAAAATAGATATATATAGATATAATAATACAGGGTTCGTACTCATTTCTTGAAATAAAAATAAAGGATTTTAAAGATTTTCAAGGACAAAAATTAAAAAAAATGTAAGGCCCTACAAATTAAATAAACTAATAAATTATAATGTGCATTTTTTAATAATGGGTTCCCTTTTTGTAAATAAAAGTTTTAAACATTTAAATGGCCTGGAAGGGAGGGGAGTATTTCAGCATGTGGCAGTAGAAATTAAAAAAAAAAAATAAATAACAAATACAGCAGACGAAAAAACTACTCGGATGTTCCAATCTCAAAACTTTCTTCTGTCTCATACATGTTAATAGTACAAAATTCACTATCAGAATGCCAATATTAAATGGCAATCCATGCCATCCTGCAAAATGCAGTATAGCAGCGCCACCTGTTGGGTGATTTACACTAAAACCTAATCATCAACAACTTGTGTGAAAGTCTGACAGAATCTGAAATTTGCTGAAAATCCGTGCATTAGTTTTTGAGATAGAGCTTTTGCGAAAATTGGGGGAAATGCGCAGAGCGGCACCATCTACTGGGCGATTAACACCAAAATCTTATCAGGAACAACTTTTGTCAATTTCTAACTGATTCTGAAGTTTGATGAAAATTTGTGCATTTGTTCTTGAGATGGAGCTATTGCGGAAATCATGAAAAATCCAGCATAGCAGCATCACCTGTTTGGCTTTTTGCACCAAAATATAATCATCCTCTATATTTATCAAGGTATACCTGAATATGAGGTTTGGTGGCCTTCATTCAAGTACTTTGTTCATAATTTCTTAGGTAATAACAAATCTACAAATTACAAGCGTATAGTTCAAAATATGTTAAACAATTTTAAAAAGCTAAATTGTCACGTGTCATTAACATGTTAAGCCCCACGCGAGTCACCGGTGACTGACACAGATTTTTCCGTTTAGAACGCGTCATTCACCAATGACTGACGGTCTAACATTTAAAAAATATATATTATTTTAAGGGGTCTCAGGACTCTTAAAATTGGAAAAAATAAAAAAAAGAGCCAGTTTCAACATTTAATATCTTAAAATGTATTTGATTTTAAGACACAATTTTAATTGGAATAAAATATATAAGAATGATCTTTCATTTCGTGTATTTAAAAAATTATAAGATGCAGAATTAGCTTTTACGGGAGGCTCCAAACTGTTAGACATTTTTCGAGCAAAAAATCGGCATAACAGCTTACGCGCACGATTACAAAATAAGTGTTGCAACTAGAATAAAAATTTTGGTACCTACTTATACTTCAGATTGTAATAATTACCCTGAACCTAAATAAATCTGTATTTAAAGCTTTTTTATAATTTTAATACAAAGTTGTATTTAGTTAATGCAAAATTAAGAAAATTTCAACAGTATAATCACCTGAAAAAATATTTTTTTGAACAATAAAAAGGAAATTTTAGGTTCAGTTTATACAGACTAACATGAAACATATGTTTTGAAAATTTCATAAAAATATATTCATAAGTTTTTGAGATATCGTGCGCGTTATGCCCCAAAAAGTCATTTGGAGAAAAATGGCTTCAAAGTTTCCGAAACGACGCTTCAGCTGTTGAACGTGTATAAATGTGAAAGCCATAACTTCAGTTCTATTAAGAATTTCAAGGAAACAATTATATCAAAATGTTCAGAAAAAATAGGAGTTTAACATCTAAAAAAATTAAAATTTCGAAAATTTTAAAGCTTTAAGAGTCCTGAGACCCCTTAAGTAAATTACTGAATATTTATTCAAAATTTACTTACCTGTTATTTATTACAGCATTATATTTTCGTAAAAATTACTTAAAGCAGAGTAAAATTTCCAGCTTCAGTGTCAGTCACCGTAGCGCTCAGCGTGTTAAATCTTCCTTTCTTGCTCTCACACATTGACTTTTACCAGATAATATGGGAGCAATTAGCGACGAGCATGACCAGCAAATTTCTGCTATGGAGTCTCATTATCAATCGCTATGGAATGCAGCAATGCTTGCCGGTTACTGCTGGTAAATGCGGCTTGCTGGTTCATGAAGAGAGAAGGTACTGAACATAAATATAAACGCAGAAATAGGTACTAATGTACTCAAATTAATACACTCAAAATGTGTTCAGCTGCGTAAAATGTATTTAAAATATTGTGAAAATGTGTATACTGCTGGTAAATTTAACATTTGTATATAAAGAACCAAGTAAAAATTTCTAATATAGTTTTTATTTACTCAAGAGTGTATATAATTGGAATATTAGCTTTAAATTTAAGAAAAAAATAAAAAGTCATTTTTTGTTTATCAGTGTTATTTTTCTGATTATTATTAATTTTTACACAGGGTTTTTTTTTTTTTTTTTTTTTTATGAATGAGTTATTTTTATTTGCTCCTCCAATATCCCATTAATAGAAAGGGAACTATTTTAAAATGAATGTAACACCAACTGTCCTAAATACATTGTATATAATTGGAATATTACCTTTAAATTTAAGAAAAAAATAAAAAGTCAATTTTTGTTTATCAGTGTTATTTTTCTGGTTAATTTTAATTTTTACACAGTTTTTTTTTTTTTTTTTATGAATGAGTTATTTTTATTTGTTCCTCCAATATGCCATTTATAGAAAGGGAACTATTTAGAGGTGAATGTAACACTAACTGTCCTAAACACATTGAACTTCAAAAACACTTGAAAAATATAATATATAAACGAATTACTATCAACATTACAAAATTTAAAGAAATCCCAAAAGGGCTGTAATGAAGAAATTGGATGAAAAGTGAATTTCTTATGTTTCTGGTGATGGACGCATGCACAATATGTACGCATGCATTGTAAAATACAATTTTTTAAATTTAAAATCATTTTATATATGGTGGTTAACTGGCTGTAATTATGAGGGGAAAGTTCACTAACAGAGTCGTGCTTTAGAATGAGAACGAAATATAGCAAATTTAATTAAGATGATAAACCAGAAGTACTTTGTGCGTATATTAGAGATCTAATCCATCGTTTCTAACATGGATGTTAAAAAGGTATAATGGTCATACGAAAACTATAAAGTGCATTAAAAGAAAGTTTGTTGCAATTGAACCGTACCTGCTGAAGAGAAACAATGAATCCAACAAAACAAAAGATTTGCAAATGACAGATCTAGGTTATACTGTACTGAATTTTTCACACAGAAACAATAGCGTCCAAAAACTTTCAACTCGTTCTTAATCAGGTACTAATACCAATTATAAAAAGGATCACTGCTTTCAAATTTAATTCTAAATTAATGTTATCATTAGAAAATTTTCTGAAAATAAAAATGTGTTTGTTATAGCATTTTTGCTGGACGTATGTTACTTGAAAGCATTTCGATGATCGAGTATTTATATTTGGTAAACATATTGAGATTAAATACCAAAAATGAAATAGTTTACAGCTTTTAATATATGTTTATCTAAATTAGATTTGTTTAACTGTCCTTTTTTTTATTGAAAAAAGGAAAAAGATGAAAGTATTTTAGGTTCTGTTAAAAAAATCCGGAAAATGTTAAACGCTACAAAAACTAATAATTAACAGTAATTTCCCTATAAATAGGAGATTTCATATCTGTCAGAATCCGTGTGGTAAAATTAATAAAATTTGAGACATAGGTTAAAATTCCAAAAAACTACAATTAAAAGAAAAACATTCTAAGGCATTTTCCCCCATGATTTTGAAATGTTAACATATCTCTCTCAGTTCTGAAGTATCACATGTGATATTTCCGAACTGAGGAAGTTATAAACTAAATTATTTAATTTTTTTACATTTTTACTTTACTTCTATACAAGTGAATGCTTTTGGCTTTGGATCAAAACCAATAAATGGCAGCACTGACGCTTATTTCCTCATAAAATAAGTGTTATTTTCATCTGAGTTTGCAAAATGTATTCCAGACATCCCGTCAAGGAAGTGAGAAATTTTCATAATTAATTAACTTAAATGCACTACAATAATTTTTTTGAGGATTTCTAGAACACTCGATTAATTAAAAGCCTTTAAATTGATAGTGCGTAATTTAGGTCATTGATAATTAAATTGAAATTTAAAGGGTGTTAGTAATTTTAGATTTCTATTTGTGAACCTAAATTACCAACCCCTAAAGTATCAATTTCTAAAAAAAGGCCTCATCCGTCACCTGTGGTGTCTTTTTGTTTCTGAAAAATCAATAAATGTGTATTTACAGTGTTATTTTATCTTCGGGTCTGAAGAGGATAAATTTATAAATGTAGGCATTCAATTTTGGTGTATCTGATATAGAATACGCTAGCAATCACCTATTAATTTTTGGTAGTGATGGAATTTTGTTTTGGAAGAGTTAGAAGATCCACGTCTTTTTTAAAGTTTGATTTAACTAGATTTTTTTCGAGATATTACTGGCTATCCAACCAAATATTCTTATTAATAAGAAAAATAGAAAAATCAGTTTGGCAGTCGCGTATCGAAAGCAATGTTTTGCAACCGTTAGAAGCGCTTAGAGCGTAATCATGTTCAATTTTCAATTATTATGTAGGTGAATTATTTTCATTACTTGTAGAACGCAAGATAATGTTTGAAAAAAGGTCCCCAGAGATATTAGAATAGATATGTCTCCAAGACGTATTAAGTAAATACAAAATGGAAGACATATGAAAGTTATTTCGATATTTCCAACATAACAACATTTAATTTGAGAGGCCATTTCTTTAACCGCATAGATCTTAAACAGAATGAACAAGCGACAAGGTCTGTACCACTGTTGAGAATTCTCTTTAATTGAGAATGAGGAGGAACACAAACAAAAACAACAAAACACACACCTCATTGCGAGATCGGACACTAGTCATTCGGCTAATGTGAACGAACTACTTAAACGCGAATGAAAAAAAAAAAAAAAAAAAAGATACAATATATTAATGAAAATGGATCAAAAATGTTAAAAACGCGTCACTGGGAAAATAAAAAACTAGCTTATGAACGAAAAATAATCGAAAAACTAGACTTAATTTCAACACGGAAAGCTATCAGACGTAGAATAGTGAAATTTTAAGATAAGAAAAGTAAAATAAAATATTTTAAGTTGAAAGAAGTAAATTAACTGAGAAAGAATACCGGAATTCAAAACATATCAGAAATATATGTTTATAAGTACACTTAATTACAGAAAAAAATATAAAAATAGAAACACAAATATGGAGAGCCTCAAAAACGAAATCATGAGTTCTGATTATAAAAAAGCGGTTTTAGAACGGGGAAGACTAAAAAACATTATTTAAATAACTAAGATATTATCTGATGGAAACCTATTTAAAAAATCTGAGAGTATTTACTTAATTTATAGCAGTTTTAAGGTGAAAAATTATTTTTACACTTTACATTTAATATATCTATTTATTTTAATTTAACATCGTACGAGTAATAATCACACATTACTTTAAGACTAGCAAATATCTTCTACTGGTCATTTCACTCAAAAGGACAGCAAATGTATCAGCTATATTAATGCACTACAATATCATGCTCTCGTGTTGATTGTTATTCTTAAAAAAAAAAAAAAAAAAAAAAAAAAAAAGAGTGTTTTTACCCGACTTTTAAATGCTAACGTATGCAACGTGTCCAAGCAATAATATATATGCGGTCAAAGCCAAAAGTTTGGCCAGTTCTTGAATTGTCCAAGAATCCTGGCCAAAGCCCGACGAACAGTGTATTTCGGGTTTTTTCCCATAGTGGCAGGATATCCCTGGCCAATATCCGAAGTGATGCTCCAAGGCTGTGCAGTATGTACCACTGGCGTGTAGAAAAAAATGTGGAAAGGAACATCCCATGCTTATCGATGGATATACGTTTTCGAATATTTTATATGATTTTGTGTGTAACTATTTTATATTTTCTATCAGTACTAAAAGAAGTAACTAATGCTTCTGCCGCCGTAATTGAAATTATTACAATCTTTTTACTTTCTCCGTTTATCCTGAAATGATTGCGTATAAAAATATGAAAATTGACAGTTTTATAGATAAATATATGACAAGCACATTTCATTCGGCAATTATTAATTCATTTAATGTTGGAATCAATGAAGATAATTAACTTAAATAAGTATTATAGAATAAAAAATCATTTCTAGCAATTTGACCATCATTTGAAAGCATATAATTCGTTAAGTTGTTGCGTGCAGTGTCTAATTATTTATTAAATTTGTCTAACCTTTTAGGGTTTTTCCTTTTTTTATAGTATTCTCTTAATAAAAATTTAATTTACAATTTTCAATAGTCGTATTTGTCTCATGTTGTCAGATTTCAAAAAGCCCTAATCCAAATATTTTTTAATTGAAAAATATATTTACACGTTCATTTTAAAAAGAAAGAAAACTTTAAATTGATTAAATGGTAAAAGGTGAAAAGCATTTAATGATTAAAATTACATACTTCTTGTGGAAATCGTGTAAAATGCAGCACAGCAGCGTCACCTGTTGAACGATTTATACCAAAACGATATCAGCACAAGTTAATAACAAAGTCTTATTGAATCTAAAATTTTGTGAAATTCCGTGCTTTATTTCTTGAGATAGAGCGCCCACAAAATTTGTTACATACAGACTCAAAGAGTGACAGAGTGACAGATAGACACATACAGACATTTTCTAAAAACCATCAAATCGTGTCCAGGACGTTCTTAAACGTATGAATCTATCGAAAATCGGAAGTCGAAAATTTTCACGAATCCAATACTTCCTTGTTGTAAAGATAGAAGATTTCAATATTCTGGCCATACTGATGTATTGAAGCAACATAAATTGAGGAAAATGAATTTAGAGATGGTAGCTCATAATCATCTAAAGCAAAATAATTGCGGTAAAAACTGTTTTATATGTTTATAATCATCATACCTTTATTTAATTTCAACAAAATATACAAGGAATGTCTAAATGTCGTTTTTTAAAAAAATAAAAAATATACAAATTTTATATTATTTGTAATTATTTCCAACGAATGAATCAGTTTAATTATTTTTTTTCATTCTGTTATTTTAATTAAAAAGTTCGCTATTATAACTTTCTTTAACAACAAAAAGTATAAGGATGGATTAAAGAAAGCTGTACGAGTCTGTACTAGTTAAATTAATAACCTATGCTTGTTAAAATATAATAGATAATTTTATTTCTTGAAATTTTGCATTGGCTTTCGTTATCATTAAAAAAAAAAAAAAAAAAAAAAAAAAAAAAAAAAAAAAAAAAAACATTCCTATAAAATTCTGCTACGTAAATTTCATTTATTATTCGAAAATGCCAATATCGTATGCTCTCTGGAAACAGTTTTAATAGTTCCTCCTTTTATGGAGCGGTTCTGCATACCTTGGAAAAGTTTATATAATAGATATTTTATGTAAAGCTAAATTTGTGTTTTCTTTCTTTTTGTTTTCGAAAAGACAACTACAGTAAACTCTCTGTAAGACGGACTCTGTGTGAGACGGAAACCTGTCTAACTCGGAAAGATTTTCAAGTCCCTGCGACTCCATAGACATAGAGTAAAATTTGTATAAGGCGGAATATTGTCTACTACGGAAAATTTTCTCGGTCCCGATCGATTCCGCCTTAGACAGAGTTTACTGTATTTGAATTTCTTTTTAATTCCATGCACGTGTAAGAATTTTCATGCTTAAGTAAAGTTCAATCCATTTTGTAATGTAACTTATTCGAATTAATTTTATTATTTGTCATTGAATAGCATAAAAATATTATATTACTACAAATAGTAGCTAATACACTTAGTCCGCAATTTGTTTTTATAAGTATTGAATATGATTTCAAAGTTCAATACTAACGTAGCTTTATATTACAGGATATTACACGAAAAATGAAATGTTGTTATTTGCATCAAAATATAGACAATAATTAATAATATTCTTATAATGAGCGATGAACTTAATCTGTGTTATAAATTTATGCATTTGTGTTTATTTAATGTAGGCGAAAATTCTATTATTCATTAATGCTGATATTGCTCAACTGTCCATTAAGCACGAAAACTCGGTCAAAAGCTTAAATGCTGTTCATCATTAATACGATTTGACTTAGGTCGTCATCAGTTCCAATAAAGTTAATCCTAAATTTCATTTGATCATTCGACTGAGGTTTTGCACTTAACTAGAAGTTGAAATAGATGGTATATACGAAAGTTAAATACAAACAAAGCCACAGCAACTGTATTTAATACCTACTTTGTTCAACATCCCATATTCAGTTAATTACCAGTTATAATTTATAGCAAAATCGTTTCTAACAGTATTTTTACCTGAGAGAAAAACGTATAAGTAATACTATTGAAAATGGGATATATCCTATACTTAAAAAAACAGACAAAGGTTTCTTTTAACCTACGAAAATATAGCACGGTACCAGTATTTCCTTATAGAAAATATGTTGTTATATAAGAAATTTTGCGCGTTTTGTCTAGATTTATTTTACTATAAAAAGTTCTAATATTTTACCTGGAAAATTCTCTGAAATGTAGGAACCCTGTATAATAAAATATGTAACGAAAATTTACAGTAAACCTCTTTCGACTTTTTTATGATTTCTAAAGGCAAATAAACGAATATATTTTGGAGATTTTAAGAATGTTTTATTTAAAAAAGTTTATTTTTTGCGACTGATTTTCGGAAACGTTTCTGAGTAATTTTGTAGAGTATTAATCAGTTTTCTAAATCCATAATGTCTAATTTTACGATGCAATTAATTTTCCGATAAATAATTTCAGATGTGAAATTGAGTTTTTTCATGCAAGAGAAAGAAAATAATATTAATGAAAATAATAGTAAATGTAATGTTGGTTTATTTATCATGTTTGTCTCCAAAATATATCTGTTGAACACAACTGTGATACCAAAAACGCTTCAATAAAAATGAAGCCCAGTTGAAACACGATTTAAACATTTATTACAGAAAGTGATTTGTATGTGTTATAATTATCTCCTCGTTTTAAACTTGCGAAAAAAAAAGACCTCCGGTGACGAAAATACTTAAAAGGAATTCAGTATAATTTCTTTAATAGCACGTGGTATTTATTTGACTAGACTTAGGAAGATGTATTTTTTTATTTTTATTTTTATTATTATTATTATTTTTTTTTTTTTTAGATAAACAGTTATTCAGTTTAAGTGGAGCTGATGGTTTCTTTGTAAGAAAGTTGTAATTTACTGAAAATGTTTCACAGAAGCATCTCTTATTACAATAGATGGATACATTTTCCTTAAGGCAAATATTTCAAACAATATTTTATTTTACTCAAAACAAGTGTTTGATGTAATTGAGGTCTTATTATTTGAATTGCCACCAAATACCCTTGATACACAGGGTGTCCTTAAAGTTCGCGTACTCCAACTTAAAGAATTTATTGTCCGTGATCTTTTTTGAAATATTGAATTTTATCGTCTGCTTACCACCGCTTAAATACTTGAGTTTTTATCGTATGTTTTTTTTTTTTTTTTTTTTTTTTTTTTTTTCTTTTTCGCACTCAGTTGGTGCGAGAATAAAGTTCTATGTTATTTTGTTCTTCATACCGAAATGATTTTATCAGGCATTCAGAGAATTTTGCTTCTCGAAACTTATTTTGAATGTAAAACGTATGCCTACCTCGATCCCCAGATCTGAGCATTTCGAACTTTTTTCCTGTGGTGATATTTAAAGAACAAATACTTTGCAAATAAACCTCAAACAGTAGATGATCTGAAAATTGACATTACTCAAAGTATACAATAAGTCACTCCCAGTAGGTAAAGCAAGGGGAGTCTGCGCATATTTCAAAAGAATAATAATAAAAAATCTATTAATTGTTTGCTAAACGCTCCATGAATAATTTTGACTTCATTTGTTTTTTATGCATTTCCATTGTTATTTTGTTATTAGTCTGTAATTTAATAGAACAGCAGTAATAAAACCAAGAAAACTATTTTGCGCAATCTTTCCTTACAGGGTTAGTAAGATTGCGCACAGAGGTAAGAAAGATTACGCACATGGGTAGGAGAGATTGTTATTAATAATAACTACAATAAATTTGTTAACAATAATAATTACACTTAAATGACAGTGTTGTAAGGTTTTTGTGAATAAATATTATTATATTAGGCGTGAATATTTAAACCTTATGTTTAAAAAAAGAAAGAATTTTATCAGCAATTAAATAATTTTAATTTAAGAAGAAGATTAAAATATCAGAAAAAGTAAACCCTGCTAAGATTACAAAATAACATTAATCTACTTGAATATGTTTAACTTGAAAATTACTTATTTATCATTTCCACAGTTTCAATGTTTTTTGTTTGCTAACCGAAGTTGTCTTCGTGCACAATCGATGCACTTATTGCTGTAAATCGTGCAATTTTCGTACAATCATCTGCCACAAGCAATACATTGAATCCAGTCACTGGTCGAAGTTGTCTCCTGGTTCACTTCCAGATATTCAATACACTCATCCTCATTGACCCTTTGTTTCCCCCCCCCCCTCCAAGGTTTTTTTTTTATCCCACTTCTTCTGGAAGCATCTTATATTCAGCTGATTTGATCAGCCCAACTCTCAAGGTGGATGCCGGAATTATAAATTCCCTGCCTGCTGTATGCATTTTAAGTGAGCTATTTTGTATTGCCTCTACGGTGGACTTTGTTTTCTTCGGTACATGATCCTTCCTCCTGTAAATATTTGGCATTGTGACCTGAAAAATGTGTTATAATTTCAAACAGGAAATTTTAGGTTCAGTTTATACAGGATAACATGAAATATATGTTTTGAAAATTTCATGAAAAAATATTCATAAGTTTTTGAGATATCATGCGCGTTATGCCTAAAAACGTCATTTGGAGAAAAATGGCTTCAAAGTTTCCGAAACGACGCTTCAGCTATTGAACGTGTAAAAATGTAAAAGCCATAACTTCAGTTCTAATAGGAATTTCAAGGAAACAATTATATCAAAATGTTCAGAAAAGATAAGAGTTTAACATCTAAAAAAATTAAAATTTCGAAAATTTTAAAGCTTTAAGAGTCCTGAGACCCCTTAATAGTCCTGTAAATTTGGGATAATTATGTAGGTACACTCTGTATATTCGTTGCATCCGTCGTCCGATATAGCTCATTTCGGTTCAGGTACGCTACTTATTTTACAGGGAAATATGATAAGTTTACAGCATTACTATTAAGAGAAAAAAATGTATTATTTTGTTAGTCTTGCATGAATACATCCACAGATGGAAATATTTAATTGCAAATTTATAGCATCCTAAAAACTGATATTCCGAATTGAGTAAGCTGATTACTACTCTAAAAAAAACTACGCAAAAAGTTTTTTAATTCGGCGGCAGCAAAAACAACTTTGTTTTTATAAATGCTTTTTAAATCAGGAAAATGTATTGTATTCTGATGATTATAAATATAAAGAACGCTTTTTGAAATGATGGGTCACTCGCAATATGTTACTGAAAATTTTCGTTTGTGGTTATATTATACTTTTGTAGATTAAGAAATATTTCGCTCTCAAACAGAGCATAAATAAGACTCCTTAAATGGAAATACATTAAATCCACTTAAAGTTTTTCACCTGTTATTTAAAAAAATAAATTTAAAAGTACCTGAAATAACCCGAATAGTTAAAATATTCTTAAATTTCTCAAACTTTAATTTTTTTAAAATCTTTTATGTATGTATTAATATATTTGATTACTATTTATCTAAGGGAAGTATGTTTTTTAGAAGAAAAAACGTAGAAAGCATAAGATTTTTTTTTTCGAAATTCACATATTTACTAAAAATGATAACTGCACTTGAATAATTTAAGAAATTTATTTTTTCTGAACATTTCTGGTTTCCTCTAATCAAATACCCCTATTAGAATATAAATCAGACTCCTCCGAATTTTCATGATGTCTCTCATTGAACTTGAAATGCATTCGGTGCCTATGTTACGATAGACTGATATGGTGAATTAATGCATAATTGCTCAGACTGGGAGCATAAATGGTTCTCATCTAGTTCAAAGCATATAGAGGCTCGCACATTCAAATTTATTAATACTAAGTACAGCATTTGCCTTCTGAGATATTTAAATGACTTTGAAATTGTGTTTATCAATGGTGCAAGCATACTAATTCTTGCATTTATAGTGAAATTTTAAATAGCTAAAACAATCTTCTTTGTGGGCAGTTATTTATTTCCATTAAATAATTCTTCTTACGTAATTTCCTGCATACTTTTACTTAAGAAACACAATTTATTTAAAGTAATCTTTTCATTTCAAAATTTGATTTTCCCTCCTTTTTATCATTTTTTAAATAGTCGATCGGCACATGATGTTGGGTTTTCTGAGATCGAACCACAGTGGCTATGAATGATTTAGGGACATATCGGACAATTTTAAGAAAGGTATCTGCATTGAAAAAAATATTTAATATTTCTTTGTAATTCATATATCTCTCTTAGAGTATAAAGAGATATAATCCCGAAGTCACTCAGTCAATGAAAATGAATATATCTAACCGCGAATATTAAGTTATATTAATATTAGTAATAAATTCAAAAGGGCTTAAATCTGAAAGAAGCTTTCAATTGCTCAAACTAACAATATTTTAAAAGACGAGTATTCTTCGAAACACTGAGACACAGGAATATGTAAATTGTGTTAGTCAAAGGTTAGGTATTATTTTCCCTTACATGTTGAAATTTTTTTTTTTTAAGTTCGATGCACCTTCTTTATGGTCAGCAATTTCTTTTGCTTAAGTGGTTGTTTCATATACCATATTCCTTATGGTTAGCGGATCTATGATAGCTGACAGAAAAGAAATAATATAAAGTAAAGAAAAAAGGGAGGATCAGTTGAGAAACATTCTATTTTCAGAAAAGTTTTATTGTATTAGTTAGAATAATACATATGGATGTTGGGAGTTTATAGGAAGGTGTAAATGAACACCAATAAAAGGAGCTGTTTACTATTTAAATTTAGAATTAATCACAAAACAATCACACTGCACATATATCAACTTCTGAATATGATAAATGTAATTTACAATAATTACAAAAATTTATTAACTTATACATTATACAATACAATAATAGAAAATTGTGTTCCTCACATTAAATAAACTGTGAAAGATATAGAGGAACCAGCAGCAATAAAACAAACCTCTTTTGCTACGTATTTAAATTTCACATTTATGGAGCATTTTAACTGTCATACTAGGGTATACTTATACTAGGGTTTTGGTAATTAGAAAGTTAATTATCTTAGTTTCAATGTTTAAAAATGTTATTTTTTTTTTCATATTGCAATAAAAGTATGAAACACTCATAAAATAATAAAGCTCCTAATAATAATAATAATAATAATAATAATAACTGTTGCAAAGTCATTCATTATACATTCATCTGATGGTAATCTCCTCTTTTTAATTGAACAAAAAATGTAATACAAAAATCTCACATCTCATGTTTATAATTTTGTAATATTAAATTTCATTGTTTATATTTATAAAATCATTTGGTTTTATAATACTAAACTGATAAATAAAGCTATATCAACTATAAGTTACCGTCATGAAACTTTTCTTCTCGGTATTTTAATTAAAGGGATATTATAATGCTTTATAAGACTGTTTAGTTATCAATTGCTTTCAGTAACTTATGGTTATAAATATACAATATTATTTAGTCAGTAGAACGTGATTTTATTACAAGAAACCCACCTAATTATTAACAATTTTTTAATGCTTTTTTATTGGCCAACAATGAATTTTATATTTTTATCCGAATATGAGCGATAACATATTTTGTTAATCAATTTTAAAATTTACATATTTGTCTAATAAAGACCTCTGTACATGAGCATATTTAAGATCTCGCCAAATTTCATATGATGATTAATAACTTAAAAGATTCGTAAGAACAACCTCTTTCTTTGTAATCTTATTAGATTTCACCCATTTCCAAGTTTCAGTTATGAAATCAGTTTTCAGATGTTCGCAGTAGTTTACGATCTTACAAATAACTACAATTGTGATGTTTATACTGGATTATTTTTCATATAAGGAAATAATCAGACAAGTATATGAAAGAAAAAAAAATGTTGAAAGTTTTCATGCAAAATTGTACTTGTTTAATATTTTATTATAATTGAATGCAAGTATGATCATACATAATGTTATAAATTTAAATTACTATTTTTAAATTCATTTTATTAGATTAATTTTTAATAATGAAAGAAAATCCCTTTTCTTATTTTTACATTTACCTTTTTACAACAGTGCAAACGAACTTTGTCGCTTAGTTTAGAATTTTTCTAATTATGTAAAGAATAAAAAGCTTTTGTCATTAATCTGTAAAATATGGCATATTTGAAAATGTCAAATGATGTTGATTCAACTTAATAACGTTTGAAAAACAAAAACAAAATCAGCAACACATTAGGCAAGGTGAAAGTATTAAATGAAACGAAATAGGTGGAGTTCGATGAGTTTTAAAGAGTGATATCTAAAGGTAGTTCATAGAAATTAATATTAATTATAACTGGAAATTTACATTTAATAAGGCTTAGTAATTAGTCACGAAACTCATGCATAGAGACATTTTGATGATTTAAAACAGGATAGTTGAGAGGAGTCACAAGATTTCTATATTTTCGATTATGAATTAATAAATTTCTAACTTCCGTAACATTAAAAAATATATTTTACAGTAAATGCTTACTATCAGATAAAATTCAGGTTGAAAAAAAAAAAAAACTTGATATTATGCACAATAATTAAATATAGTAAAAAATATCATGTACAACATTTTGAATCACTGTCAACCCCCGTTCAGGCACCGCAGACTTTAACAGCACGCTAATTTGATCGGCTTTAAAAATATTTCGGAAGATTGAAATATAATTTGAATCTGACGTAATTTTCACCAAACTTTTCTTTCTCTTTTTAATATTCACGTATAAATACTTTTGTTAGAAATAAAATATTTTGATCATCTTAAAATATCAAATAAATGTCTCGCGCAATTTTTAAATTTAAACTGTTTTGCAATATTATTTTTTGTTCGTTTTACGTAATAAGTGTAATGTGCAATAAATGGGAAGTAAATTCTTCCATTTAAGACTTCTAACGCATGTTAATGGATTTATTATTTTACAATATTCTTTCTCTTGTAAAATTCACGCGTAAATATAGTTTTTATGACGTAATTTTCAATGAGTTCCTTCTTTTTATATTTTCTGTTTATAATAGTCACGTGTAAAATAAATTTTTAATTTAAACAAACATGATTGTTTGCGCTGTTTATACAGTTGGCAACAGTTTAAATTAATACAATTTTCTAAAATAGGTAAAAAATATTTCTCGAAATGATGAAAATTGAATTTAAAACAGAAATAAGACTACAAAAAATCAGTCAAATTAAAAAACTAAATGCAACCTGTACACCGGGAAATTCTGGCGCATAAAAGGATCTAAAAATGATTAAATTCCTATGTACAGTTTTTGCTCCTATAAAAATTTTTTAATTGAACGATTTTGTCCAAATTTGGCATTAAATATCTCTTAAAATAATTCTTCGATTTGAAAACTGTCTGCATCAGCGTGTTTATCAAACATTTTTCTATAATACTACCGATTTTCATATTTTTGTATGCAATGTTTTGCAATATTTAATATTAACGAAGAAAGGCCATGCTAAACATTCAAATTGGATGCCGATCTGCCAGGAATATCTACGCAGATTTTCATTGGTCCATTTCCAAATCAAAATTTTTCTCTCTATTCTAAAAAAAGGTATCTACCGCTGTCACCGCCGCCGGTTTTGAATTTTTTGTGACCGGAGGTCTTTCTTCGTTAATATTAAGAAAAATATTGCATACAAAAATATGAAAATCGGTGGTATTATAGAGAAATGTTTGATAAACATGCCGATACAGAAGGTTTTTAAAACGAAGAATTACTTTAAGAGATATTTAATGCTAAAGTTGGACAAAATCGTTGCATTAAAAGAGTTTTATAGGAGCAAAAACTATGCATGGGAATTTAATCATTTTTAGATCATTTTATACGTGTGAAGTTCCCGGTGTGCAGATTGTATTTTTTTTTTATTATTTGACTGATTTTTTGAGGTTTTATTTCTATTTTATATTGAAATTTTCAGCATTTCGAGACATATTTTTTACAGATTTTAGAAAATGGTTTTAATTTAAACTGTTGCCAACAGTATAAACGGCGCAAAGAATAATGTTTGCTTCAAATTAAAAATTTATTTACACGTGACCATTATAAACAGAGGAAATAAACATTTGGAAATAGAATTAAATAATTACGTATAAAAAGGAGGAACTTATTAAAAATTACGTCATAAAAACTATATTGACACGTGAATTTTAAAACAGAAAGGATATTGTAAAATAATAAATTCATTAAGATGCGTTATAAGTCTTAAGTAGGAGAAATTATGTCACATTGCACTTATTACGTAAAATGAACAAAAAATAATATTCCAATACAGTTTAAATTTAAGAATTTCGGGAGACATTTACTTGATATTTTGAGATGATCTTTTCAACTATTTCAGGGCAAATAACATTTCATTTCTAATAAAAGCATTTTCACGTGAATATTAAAAAGAGAAAGGAAAGTTTGGTAAAAATTACGTCAGATTTAAAATCTCTTATTTAAAAGAACTTTCTTAATAAATTCATTAACATGCGTTAGAAGTCTTAAATAGGAGAAATTACGTCACATTACAGTTATTACATAAAATGAACAAAAAATAATGTTGCAAAACAGTTTAAATTTAGAAATTGCGCGAGAAATTTATTTGCTTTATTTATTTATTGAACAACAAACATATGACTTGTGTGCTTGACATGAGAGCCCGCTTATAAGTCAATGACCAATATCGCCAAATTATATAAATCGCCACACCACTCGCCAAATTATACAAGTTGACGTAATTTTTATTTTAAATAACGAAAGAACAAATAAATTATTATAAAAATACAAATACAAATAAAACGTCGAAATAAAAATCACTTGATGGCGTAAACACATGTAACTTCCTTACAGTCAAGTGAATGTGACATTTACGATCAACTATCATTGGCATTTAATCTTAGTCTGGCGGTAGACTTTTGGTCGATGGGATAACCAAGTAGTACCGTTACAATTTACCACTCGAAAAAAAAAAAAATGCTAACTGGCGAGTTAAAAAAAAAAAAAAAAAAAAAAAAAAAAAAAAAAAGCTATTGGCCGGATTTTAACCCAGATAACCTAAAAGTACCAAGAATTCTTTGCGATCATGACAATTTTTATGTAGTTTTACTCGAAAAAGTAACTTTGATTCTTTAATCAAAATGGAAACCTTTCTTATGAAAAACGAAGGAACTGTTGATGATAGTTACATGACTTAGGCTATTATTATAAAGATTATTTTAAATTCTAAAAACAGCGCAAAGAATAATATTTCCTACCGATTAAAAATTTATTTACACATGACTATTTAAAACATAAAAAAAAACCCTTAAAATTACTATTAAATGAGTACTTGTTAAACGCAGGAAAATATTGAAAATTATGTCTTGAAAATTGTATTCACACATGAATATTAAAAGAGAAAGGAAACTTTAAAATAATAAATACATTAATATGCGTTTAACCCTTTCAGGGGCAAGTTACTTCTATTCGTAAAATGTTGAAATCAGTGAATGACATCAGAATTTATGACACCAGAAATTTCGAAATATGAAAATGCTTTTGTTCACTTACTTCATAAAAGGAAAATTTTCATTCCAATATTCTGGTGCCAATATGGCATTTAAGAATTAAAATTAAATGTTCCAAAAATGAACCACTGCCCTTGACGGGCTTAAAGCAGTAAATTGTAGTAATTGTAGTAAATTGTATTATATCAATCGTTTTATAACGCTGTTAAAAAATACCGGTCGGCAAAGACTCTGTTTACTTAATTCATTTTATTTTAGCTTCTTTTGAAATGTTTAACTGATCTTCTTTAACCAAACACAATAACAACCACCGGATGTCTTAACAGCAACAGATTCGGCATTAAATTTTCGCAATCAAAGGGAATTGAATGGAAACCCCTTTACCGGGAGATCGCTATAGGTTTTTTCATTATAATTCAATCTTCTCTAATGTTTCAAAAACCGATCAAATTAGCGCGCTTTTAGATTCTGCGGTGTCTGAACGGGGGTTGGCGAGCGTAGCTTACAGGGGGCAGAGCTCCCTAGTTTTTATATATAGAAGGATACAATTTTACATAGCACTAGGGGGCTCAGCCCCCTACGAGGTACGCTCGCCAACCTACGTTCAGACACCGCACTTTCTAAAAGCACGCTAATTTGATCGGCTTTAAAAAGATTATGAAAGAATTGAATTATAATTTTTAAAACAGTGGCGATCTCCCTATAAACGGGTTTCTATTCATTTCTCTTTGATTGGGGAATTTTAAGGAAAAATCAGCTGCTGTTAAAAGTTACAATCTCTATTTTCCTCTTTGATTATATTAAATCAGTTAAACATTTCAAAATAAGGTCATATAAAATGAGTTAAGTAAACAGAGTCTTTGTTTCGCTGTATTTTTTAACAAAGCGAAAAGAAAGTTTTTTTAAATAAGACATTTTAAGCGGGCTCTCATGTCAAGCACACAAGTCGTATGTTTGTTGGTCAATAAATAAATAAATAAATAAAATACATTTTAAATGTATTGTTTTTAATCTCACGTAATTTGCACCAAACTTTTCTTTCTCTTTTTAATATTCACGTGAAAATACTTTTGTTAGAAATGAAATATTATTTGCGCTGTTCCAACAAAAATAGTTGAAAAGATCATCTCGAAATATCAAATAAATGTCTCGCGCAGTTTTTAAATTTAAACTGTTTTGAAATATTATTTTTTGTTCATTTTACGTAATAAGTGTAATGTGACATAAATGTGATGTAATTTCTCCAATTTAAGACTTCTAACGCATGTTAATGAATTTATTATTTTACAATATCCTTTCTCTGTTAATATTCACGTGTAATTATAAATGAAGTAATTTTCAATATGTTCCTGCTTTTTATACGTAATTATTTTCTAATTTGAAAGTTTTTTTCTGCTTAAAATAATCACGAGTAAATAAATTTTTAATTTGAAGCAAATATTATTGTTTGCGATATTTATAAAGTTGGCAATAGGTTAAATTAGTACAATCTCTCTATTCTAAAAAAAAGTAACTACCGCTGTTACCGCCGCCGCCGCGGCCGGTTTTGATTTTTTTATGACCGGAGGGCTTTCTTCGTTAATATTAAGAAAAATACTGCATGCAAAAATATGAAAATCGGCGGTATTATACAGAAATGTTTGATAAACACGCTGGTCCAGACAGTTTTCAAACCGAAGAATTATTTTAAGAGATATTTAATGCCAAATTTGGACAAAATCGTTGCATTAAAAAAGTTTTATAGGAGTAAAAACTGTATATAGGTATTTAATCATTTTTAGATCATTTTATGCGTCATAATTTCCCGGTGCGCAGACTGCTTTTAGTTTTTTAATTTGACACATTTTTTGAGGTTTTATTTCTATTTTAAATTCAAATTTTCAGCATTTCGAGAGATATTTTTTACATTATTTTAGAAAATGGTATTAATTTATACTGTTGCCAAATGTATAAACAGCGCAAACAATAATGTTTGCTTCAAATTAAAAATTTATTTACACGTGACTATTATAAACAGAAAAAATCATTTGGAATTAAAATTAAATAAATATGTACAAAAAACAAGAACTTATTAAAAATTACGTCATACAAAGTATACACGTGAATTTTAAGAGAGAAACGAAATTGTAAAATAATAAATTCATTAACATGCGTTAGAAGTCTTAAATAGGAGAAATTACGTCATATTTACGTCACATTACAGTTATTACATAAAATGAACACAAAATATTGCAAAACAGTTTAAAATTAGAAATTGTGTTAGACATTTATTTGATATTTTGAGAGGATACTTTTCAAAGATTTTTGTTGGGAAAGCGCAAATAACATTTCACTTCTAACAAAAGTATTTTCACGTGAATATTTAAAAGAGAAAGAATAGCTTGGTCAAAATTACGTCAGATTAAAAACGATTAATTTAAAATGTCTCATTTAAAAGAACTTTCTTCTCGCTTTGTTAAAAAATACCAGGAGACAAAGACTGTTTACTTAATTCCTTGTATATTAGCTTATTTTGAAATGTTGCTACACGTGTCTACGTCATCAAGTTATTTTTATTTCGACGTTTTATTTGTATTTTTATTAATCTTGTACTAATTTATTTGTTCTTTCGTTATTTAAAATAAAAATTATGTCAATTTGTATAATTTGGCGAAATTGGTCGACTGGTTAATAAAGTAGTACAGCAGCGGATTTGTTATGTATATAAGCAAAAAATATCATGTATAATATTTTGAATCACTAGGGGGCGCTGCCTCCTACGAGCTACGCTCGTCAACTCCCGTTCACACACCGCAGACTCTAAAAGCACGCTAATTTGATCGGCTTAAAAAATATTTCGGAAGATTGAATTATAAGTTTAAAAACAGTGGCGATCTCCCTATAAACAGGTTTCTATTCATTTCTCTTTGATTGGGGAATTTTAAAGCCAAATCAGTGGCTGTTAAATGATACAATGGCTGTTTCCGTCTTTGATGAAATAAAATCAGTTGACATTTCAAAATAAGCTAATGTAAAATGAATTAAATAAACAGAGTCTTTGCCTCCCGGTATTTTTTAGCAAAGCGAAAAGAAAGTTGTTTTTTTTTTTTTTTTTTTTTTCTAAGAATTTTTAAATGTATCGTTTTTAATCTGACGTAATTTTCACTAAATTTTTCTTTCTCCTTTTACTATTCACGTGAAAATAATTTTGTTAGAAATGAAATATTATTTGCGCTATCCTAATAAAAATAGTTGAAAATATCATCTTAAAATATTACATAAATTTCTCGCGCAATTTTTAAATTTAAACTGTTTTGCAACATTATTTCTTGTTCTTTTTACGTAATGTGTAATGTGACGTAAATGTGACATAATTTCTCCTAATGACGACTTCTAACGCATGTTAATGAATTTATTATTTTACAACATTCTTTCACTTTTAAAATTCACGTGTAATATGATTTTTATGATAATTTTCAATGAGTTCCTGCTTTTTATATTTTCTTGTTTATAATAGTCACGTGTGAAATAAATTTTTAATTTGAAGCAAATATTATTATTTGCGTTGTTTATACAGATGGCAACAGTTTAAATTAATACCATTTTCTAAAATGTGTAAAAAAAATATCTCTCGAAATGCTGAAAATTTCAATTTAAAATTGAAATAAAACCTCCAAAAATGAGTCAAATTAATAAACTGAGTGCAGTCTGCACACCGGGAATTTCTGACGCATAAAATGATCTAAAAATGATTAAATTCCGATGTACAGTTTTTGCTCCTATAAAACTTTTTTAATGGATCTATTTTGTCCAAATTTAGCATTAAATATCTCTTTAAATATCTCTTGTATTTGAAAACTGTCTGCATCAGCCTGTTTATTAAACATTTCTCTATAATTCCACCGATTTTCATATTTTTGTATGCAATATTTTGCTTAATATTAACAAAGAAAGACCTCCGGTCACAAAAAATTCAAAACCGGCAGCGGCGGCGGTGACAGCGGTAGTTACTTTTTTAGGTAGCTTTCTTTACAAAAAGCTACCTATTGCAGCCGTTCGGAGGAAAGCGATTTCAAAAAATTTTGGTATATTTTCATCGATCATGACCCCAAGACCCCGAAACCACCCTCCGTTCAAAATTGATATATATATATATATATATATATATATATATAACATATGTCACACTGTAACTCTCGTATTTATGAACCGATTTGGATGTAATTCGGTGTGTACATAGTACATACCAATGTCTCGACCGAGTTCGATGGCCAGCTTAATCCGCCATTTTGTTTCAAAATGGCGACCATTTAATTTTTTTTAATTTAAAATTTGAAATGTGGTACCAAAAAATTGAAAATGGAAAAATATTTTTTTCTTATGTATTTGATTTTTATACAAAGACTCCGTAGCAGTTTTTGTTTCGTCTATATCTTAAAAAATGGCTGAGTTATATCATTTTGAATTTCTAGCGAAGCTGACATTTTGAAACGTCCTGAAGTTTGTCACGCGATAAAAGGCGTATTTATGAACCGATTTGGATGTAACTTCGTTTATACATAGTACAGAACAATGTCTCGACCGAGTTCGTAGGCCAGCTTCATCCGCCATTTTGTTTAAAAATGGCGGCCATTTAAATTTTTAAGAAAAAT
Source organism: Maratus speciosus (assembly GCA_963932465.1). Lineage (NCBI taxonomy): Eukaryota > Metazoa > Arthropoda > Arachnida > Araneae > Salticidae > Maratus > Maratus speciosus. The sequence goes on from OZ010790.1 coordinate 268,175,140, forward strand.
TTAAATTTGAAATATGGTACCAAAAAAATGAAAATTGAAAAAATAATTTTTTCTTATGTGTTTGACCTTGATAAAAAGATTCGGGAGCAGTTTTTGTTTCGTCTATATCTTAAAAAATGGCTGAGTTATAGCATTTTGAATTTCTAGCGAAGCTGACATTTTGAAACGTCCTGAATTTTGTCACGCGATAAAAGGCATATTTATGAACCGATTTGGATGTAACTTCGTTTATACATAGTACAGAACAATCTCTCGACCGAGTTCGTTGGCCAGCTTCATCCGCCATTTTGTTTAAAAATGGCGGCCATTTAAATTTTTAAGAAAAATTTAAATTTGGTTTGTGGTACCAAAAAATTGAAAATTGAAAAAATAATTTTTTCTTATGTGTCTGACCTTGATAAAAAGATTCGGGAGCAGTTTTTGTTTTGTCTATATCTTAAAAAATGGCTGAGTTATAGCATTTTGAATTTCTAGCGTGGCTGACATTTTGAAACGCCCTGATTTTTCACACGTGATAACAAATGTATTTATGAACCGATTTAGGTGTACCTTGGTGTGTACATAGTACATACAAATAACTCAACCGAGTTCGTTGGTCAGCTTCATCCTCCATTTTGTTTAAAAATGGCGGCCATTTAAATTTTTAAGAAAAACGTAAATTTGAAATGTAGTACCAAAAAATTGAAAATTGAAAAAATAATTTTTTCTTATGTGTTTGACCTTGATAAAAAGATTCGGGAGCAGTTTTGTTTCGTTTATATCTTAAAAAATGGCTGAGTTATAGCATTTTGAATTTCTAGCGTTGCTGACATTTTGAAACGCTCTGATTTTTGACACGTGATAACAGACGTATTTATGAACCGATTTAGATGTACCTTGGTGTGTACATAGTACATACAAATAACTCAACCGAGTTCGTTGGCCAGCTTCATCCGCCATCTTGTTTCAAAATGGCGGCCATTTAAATAATTAAAAAAAAACTTAAAAAAAAATTTAAATGAGATACCAAAAATTTGGAAAATGAAAAAGATTTTTTTCGTATGTTTTTGACCTTAATACAAAGATTCCGGAACAGGTTTTGTTTCGTCTATATCTAAAAAAATGGCTGAGTTATAACATTTTGAATTTCTATTGTGGCTGACATTTTAAAACGACCTGATTTTTGTCACGCAATAACAGGCATATTTATGAACCGATTTGAATGTAACTTGGTCTGTACATAGTACATACCAATGTCTCTACCGAATTCGTTGGCCAGCTTCATTCGCCATCTTGTTTCAAAAGGGTTGCCATTTTAAAAAAAAAATGTAATTTAAAATTTTAAATGAGGTATTAAAAAATTGGAAAATGAAAAAGATTTTTTTTTTATGTGTTTGGCCTTGATACAAAGATTCTGGAGCAGTTTTTGTTTCTGAAAATTTGTTCTTTTGTTTATATCTTAAAAAGTGGTTGAATTATAGCACTTTGAATTTTTATCATGGCTAACACTTTGAAACGATCTTGTATTTGTCACGCGATACCACACGTATTCGCATATTTCGATGGAAGAAGGCATGTGGATAGTATACATCAATATCTCGACCAAGTTCGCTGGTCAGCTTCATCAGCCATCTTGTTTCAAAATGGCGGCCATTAAATTAAAAAAAATATATATATTTAAAGTGAGGTGCAAAAAAATTAGAAATTGAAAAAGGTTTCTTTCTTAAGTATTTGACCTTGATATAAGGATTCAGGAGCATTTTTTGTTTGTCTTTATCTTAAAAAATGGCTCAGATATAGCAGTTTCAATTTCTAACGTGGGTGACATTTTGAAAAATCTGATTTTTAGCCTGCGACAGCACTCGTATATATCAACCGATTCCGATGTGAGTGAGCATGTGCACAGCAATTACTAAGGTCTCGACCAAATTCACTGGTTAGCCTCATCCACCATGTTGTCTTAAAATGGCAGGCTCTTTAAGAAATTGCCGAATTTGGCAGCCAAATATAAGTTACTTTAAATAAAAGCAGCTTGTATAAAGCTGACTAATTTCGCGAAATTCTCATTCATAATGATTTAGTATTGATAAAAATTAGTATTGAATCTCCTACATTCGGTTTCCACTTAATTGAGCTTCATGTGCTTGAATAATATAAGTTGGCTTTTTAAAAATAAGGAATATGAAAGCTACCTCTTCCTCCCGGCACTGGCCGGAAGGACTTTTTTAGAATAGAGAGATTCCTTTTATATTAGCTTATTTTAAAATGTTGTTACACGTGTCTACGTCATCAAGTTATTGTTATTTCGACGTTTTATTTGTATTTTTATTAATGTTGTACTAATTTATTTGTTCTTTCGTTATTTAAAATAAAAATTGTCACTTTGTATAATTTGGCGAGTGGTTTGGCGATTTATATAATTTGGCGAAATTGGTCGACGGGATAATCAAGTAGTGCCGCAGCGGATTTGGCGTTAAAATTCCCCAATCAAAGAGAAATGAATAGAAATCCGTTTATAGGGAGATCGCCACTGTTTTTTAAATTATAATTCAATCTTTCGAAATCTTTTTAAAGCCGATCAAATTAGCGTGCATTTAGAGTCTGCGGTGTCTGGACAGGGTTTGGCGAACATAGCTCGTAGGGGGCCGAGCCCCCTAGTTTTCTAAAATCTCTCTATTCTAAAAAAAAAGTAACCACCGCTGTCACCGCCGCCGCAGCCGCCGGTTTTGAATTTATTGACCAGATGTCTTTCTTCGTTAATATTAAGAAAAATAACGCATACAAAAATATGAAAATCGATAGTATTATACAGAAGTGTTTGATAAACACGCTGATGCAGACAGTTTTCGAATCGAAGGATTATTTTAAGAGATATTTAATGCTAAAGTTGGAAAAAATCGTTCCACTAAAAAAGTTTTATAAGAGCAAAAAATATACACCGGAATTTAATAATTTTTAGTTCATTTTATACGTTTTAATTTTCCGGTGTGCTGAATTCATTTATTTATTTATTATTTTGACTCATTTTTCGAGGTCTTATTTCTATTTTAAATTCAAATTTTCAGCATTTCGAGAGATAATTTTTACTTATTTTAGAAAATAGTACAAATTTAACCTGTTGCCAACTGTATAAACAACGGAAACAATAAAGTTTGCTTCAAATTAAAAATTTATTTGCACGTGACTATTATAAATAGAAAAGATACTTTCAAATTAAAATTAAATAATTGCGTATAAAAAGCAGGAACTTATTGAAAATTACGTCATAAAAAGTATACACGTGAATTTTAAAAGAGAAAGGATATTGTAAAATAATTAGTTCCTTAACATGCGTTAGAAGTCTTAAATAGGAGAAATTGCGTCATATTTACGTCACATTACAGTTATTACATAAAATGAAGCCCAAAATAATATTGCAAAACAGTTTAAATTTAGAAATTGTGCTAGACATTTATTTGATATTTTGAGAGGATCTTTTCAACTATTTTTGTTAGGAAAGAGGAAATAATATTTCATTTCTAACAAAAGTATTTTCACGTGAATATTTAAAAGAGAAAAAATAGCTTGGTCAAAATTACGTCAGATTAAAAAGATTAATTTAAAATGTCTCATTTAAAAGAACTTTCTTTTCGCTTTGTTAAAAAATACCAGGAGACAAAGACTGTTTACTTAATTCCTTTTATATTAGCTTATTTTGAAATGTTGTTACACGTGTCTACGTCATCAAGTTATTTTGTTTTCGACGTTTTATTTGTATTTTTATTAATGTTGTACTAATTTATTTGTTCTTTCGTTATTTAAAATAAAAATTATGTTAATTTGTATAATATGGCGAAATTGGTCCACTGGATAATCAAGTAGTACCGCAGCGGATTTGGCGTTAATATTCCCCAATCAAAGAGAAATGAATAGAAATCCGTTTATAGGGAGATCGCCACTGTTTTTTTAAATTATAATTCAATCTTTCGAAATCTTTTTAAAGCCGATCAAATTAGCGTGCATTTAGAGCCTGCGGTGTCTGGACAGGGGTTGGCGAACGTAGCTCGTAGGGGGCCGAGCCCCCTAGTTTTCTAAAATAAGTAAAAAATATCTCTAGAAATGCCAAAAATTTTTATTTAAAATAGAAATAATAGCTCAAAAGATGAGTAAAATTTAAAAACTAAATGCAATCTGCACACCGGGAAATTATAACGTATAAAATGATCTAAAAATTATTAAATTCCGATGAATAGTTTTTGCTCCTATAAAACTATTTTAATGGAACGACTTTGTCCAAATTTAGCCTTAAATATCTCTTAAAAGAATTCTTAGATTTGAAAACTGTCTGCATCAGCGTGTTTATCAAACATTTCTCTATAACACCACCGATTTTTATATTTTGTATGCAATATTTTTCTTATTATTAACGGAGAAAGACCTCCGGTCACAAAAAAACTCAAAACCGGTGGCGGCGGTGACAGCGGTAGTTACTCTTTTTTTTTTAGAATAGAGAGATATTTATAATTTTCAATACGATGATTTCTAAAATGACTCGTGTGAAAAATGCAAAAGTTCATCAAAATGCATTATTAAACTGAGAACAAAATGGTTTTTGAGAACAAAATGCTGAAAATATGTGTGAGTATACTCACAGATATTGTCAGCATTTTGTTATAAGTTATAACTTCATCGGAAAACGCAATTGGCAGACTTCTTCAGGATAAGAATGAAGTATAAATGTACCTCACAGGGATTAAAGATAATTGCTAAGATGAGGCGCTTCCCTTTCATTTTCGAGGTTTTTGTTTGAATTAACGTATCGAAGGGAATTTAACTGGTAAATGTTTTATTAAAGATTTTTATTAAAAAAGAAGTAGATTAATACGAAATATGAAATTTACTGTCAAACTGCACATTCTATACGTACTATTCAACAATTTTGTAAACAAGCTTAAGTGAAGCTTTTTAGGTAGATTTCTGAATAATTTTTGCAGATCTACGCCGATCATGATTCCTAGAAACCAATACACTACCAATTTAAAACTTTATATATCTAAGCATCTATCTCTCTCTCTCTCTCTCTATATATATATATATATATATATACAGGGTGCGATATATTATCTATCGCGACCTTTAATTTCTGAACCGTTGATCGTAGACACATAGTTGCAATTACAAAAACGATTCAAATGAGATAAATATTCATGTTGTGGCATTATTTAAAGTAAAAATTCAATTTTATAAAAATTACGAAATCTAACTTTTTATACGGTCCCCCAGTCCCTATAGTTATATTTTGTAAAAGTTTACACATATCATAACAGATGTACCACATAAAATTTGACATCAGTACCACAAAAATTGACACAGTATTTAAATTTCAAAGTTTGAGATTTTTGCACATGATTTTATCTTTCACTGAGGGATTAGTTAGAAGACGAATTATAGTAATTCGAGATCATAATCAGGGTGCAATGTACTTTTTACGGCGAAACCAGCTTTAGCCAGTGTCTCCAAATCGGGGAATCACCAAAAAGGGTTATTTCATCTGAAAATTTGAGCTAATTTTTTTGGGTCGCAACACGTTCGGGACGAAAAGACATCTAGCAGTGGATATGCTAGTCAGCGCTGAAATCGTGATGCCAAGCTAGGCATACATGCAGTATATCGAAATGATACTTATTTATGGTGAATGTCAAAGGAATGCCAGAGAGGCTGAGAGTGTTCATTCAAAACGTTTCCCTAAGGATCTACATCCAACGCCTGAAAGTATAACTGATGAACTGCACCTTTGAGACATTTTGAACATCCTTTGCACCTTTGAACATCTTAGAGAGATGGGCTCTGTTTCACCACAACCCAGAACAAGTAGACGGGAAGGTATAATGCTCGAGTGACACCGGAGGAGGCGCTGGTATTCGCCCTTTAAATTCCACAACCGAACACGGCAGAAATAAGCGAGGCATGTGGTCAGCATGCCTAGCATTTGGTACATGCACATGATGCTCATCCATACCATCCAACACTGGTGCACGCATTGATGCTGGGTGACCACGCACGATGATTTGATTATTATAAGTAATGTTCAACGCCTTAAAGGAAAATGCGTCATTCCTTTGTGCTATTCTGTGGACAGATGAGTCAATGTTTACACGGTGTGGCATCGTGAACGTGCACAATGTGCATTACTGGTCTCTGGAAAACCTCCACATCGCCTCCACAGTACGACACGTATGGTGCAATATGGGGTACCCAGATTGTTGGAAGTATCTTCTACGATGGCACCATAACAGGCGATCGTTACCTGGCGCTGCTACAAAACACGGTACGTGACTGGTATGAAGAGTTACCTTTCCGATATGCATGTCGGGTGTGGTTTCAATGTGATGGGGCCCTCTCCGCATAAACATCAAACGTCCGGACGTATCTGTACACCAAATTTGGTCAACAGATTCTTGGATATGGTCGTCCGGTAGATTGGCCACAGCGTTTGCCGGACATGACTCCCATGGACTTTTTCCTCTGGTGTTACATCAAAGCATAGGTCTATGTGACTGAGACCACTTCTCTGGTTTATCTGAAGCAGCGCCCCATCCTTGATTGTCGCAAAGTTTGCACACCTGCTATGTTCTAACGTGTGTAGGACTCAGTACACTCACGCATTCAGTTGTGCATTGCCACTAATGGAGAACACTTTGAGCAGTATCTCTAGTAGATTGCGGCATTTGATGTATTCATTTTTTATAATAAACCGTTTTCTGATATCATAATAAATTTGATATTTCATTTTCTGTTAAATTTCAATATTTTTTTTTTCGTCTTGTAGACGACCCCTAAAAGTTAGTTTAAATTTTTAGATGAAATAACTCTATTTGGCGATACTGGTTAAGGATGGCTTCGCCGTAAAAAGGACATTGCACCTTGATTTTGATCTCGAATTACTTTAATTATTTTTTTAACTAATCCCTCAATGAAACACAAAACCACGTGCAAAAATCTCAAACTTTGAAATTTAATAACTGTGTCAATTTTTGTAGTACAGATGTCAAACGTTTTGTGTTATATCTGTTATGATATGTGTAAACTTTTACTAAATATAACTATAGGGACTGGGGGGACAGTATAAAAAGTTATATTTCGTAATTTTTATAAAATTGATTTTTTTCTTTAAATAATGCCACAATATGAATATTTACATGATCAGTTATAAAGCCATTACATGAGCAGGTATAAAGCCATTACATGAACAGGTATAAAGCCATATTTCTAAAGCTAAAAGACATACTTCTGTTCTAATAGGAATTTCAAGGAAACAATTATATTAAAATGCCCAGAAAAAATAGGAATTTAACATCTAAAAAATTTAAAATTTCGAAAATTTTGAAGCTTTAAGAATGTGAGAACCCTTAAATAATAAAAAAATACATAAATGAACGAACATGCTAGTACGTTATTTTATATTTTTACGTCCATAGCACGAGATATTGATTTACGTTTAAAAATTATTTGCTTTAAACTCATATTTTTCTGGAAATTCAACTTAGGAAATACATGTATATACTAAAATTAATCTTCGGTAAATATATGAATCGTAATGCATGAAATTTGTTAAACAGAAACCCATTTCTAGAAGTTTCAAATATGTGAACACCAAATTATAGTATGTCATTCCGATAAATAATGTTTAAGTTACACTTTTGAACGTACACGCATTGGAACCTATTTTATAATCATTAAAATTTAGTTTAACCCTTTATCTACTGCATTATGATCTACTACAATTTTTTTCATGTAATTTTTTTTTTCAGTTACTACAATGAAAATTAAATGATAAACATAAAAAATACTCATTCGTGAGAAATTTATTTAATTAGAGGTAATTAATTTGGTACTTTAAAGTACTGTCAGGACAGTATGACTAAAATATCGTAAAAGAAAACCCTCAAGGTATTTCAAATGGCGCCAGAATTGTGGTAAAATATTTTCGATTTGATAAGCTTATGAAATACAGCATTTTTTCATAGTTACAAATAATTTTTTTGGCAAATTCCGGTGCCAATGATTTATTTCAACACTTTAGCCTTGAAATGCTTTGGCCATGAAAAGATTAACACGTTCACGCCGGCGCGGTGTCTCACATTCGATTGTCTCAGAGTTGTCAAGACTCCGGCTTTTTGCACACCACTATTATTTTAGAGAAAATGTTGTTCCTTTAAATCGTCCAATTGTTCTAATTAAATAAAACAACATTTTCCGTATTAAAATACTGGCATACAAAAACCTGGAGACTTGTCAACTCTGAGACAGTCGAGTGCGACCCACCTTTGCCGGCGTGATTTGTGTTAAAAAAACTATTTGTTTTTTTTTTTATAAGTTTCGATCTTGTTAGTATTTCTTTAGTTATGCGACGTCTATATTCAGTGACAAGATGTTCTCTCGCATATCTAAATATTCAACATATGAATTTACATATGCCAATTCTAGCATAGCAAAAAAGAGCTGGTGCCGAAACATTTTCGCTCCAACACCTAGTGTACTGACGGTACTTATAAGTACCACCGTGTAATTCAACTGACAAATCAAATACATACACCGTTCACTTAAAATAGCTAGTCAAATTGTATTCTAAGATCATAATAAACACATAAAAAAATCAAACACTTACCTTATAGCCTTTACTGTGTTTGCAGCAATAAAAAGACGAGCATGACAATGTACAAAATATTGGCACAAATCCCATCGTCTGTGTCAAAGATAACCTCCTTCGTCGCTGATATAACAAACCTGGAACTACCGCTGCCATGTATCCGGATAAAGTGGAGTTGAAAAGTGTTTTTGCAAAGTATAATTAATATTAGTAATATTCACTATCGGATGAAAGTTTAAAGTGAATGATACTTATAAGTACCTTCAGTAGATACAGGGTTAACTTTATGAGTTCGAAATTTTAAACGTGCAAAATTTCTAATCTAATTAACCGAATGATTTTCTCGTTTGTTAGATATGTTAAAATTTACCAAAGGAGCAAATTGTGGCTGAAGAAGTAAATTTTTATACTAAAAATTCCGTAGCTTATTAAAACCATCACATGTAGACGAACGCCTTCGACAAATTTAAGCATAGCAATACGTATACTGTAAAAAAAAATCTGCAAATTTACTAAATATTTTTAAGAAAATGAGATTCCAAGAACTTTTAATGTAACGGCAACATCAAAAATTCATGTAACAGATACTCGTTTGCACGGAAAATCAACAAAAATCTGTTAGGTTACTGAGATTATTTCAGAAAACTGGGAAGCCTTGTAATTTTTATGTAACTTATGTATTTAAAGCTACCGATTTCTGTAGCTTTACAAAAACTAGTTTTGTAGATTTAAGGTTAGTTGGGGCAACTGGGACATGATTTTACAATATGACTCTGGAGCTTCTGACAATTCAGCTTCAAAAAACTAATGTTCATTTGAATTAAAGTCTTAACTTCTGTAAATGTGTTCAGTTAGGTTCCCTCTATCAGACAGAAATGCTCAAAATTACATTTTATTATTTAAAATATAAAAATATGCATATATCATCTTTCTTTCCTCATGGGTCATGTTGCCCCAAAATGGGGTAACTGGCCCAGGGGGGTCTATGTTCCACACGCGTTCATATTTTTTCATATCGGATATTAGGTCCTGTTTGAAAAAGTGTAAACAACTTAAAAAAATTTAAACCACTCAGATCATGTAAAGTATATATCAATAAACAGCGTTGTAAGGGAAACTTTTCTGTCAATGTGTCTAAAAAAAGCACTAAAAGTGAAAATATTAGATTTATTTATACCAAAAACATAAAACTTAAGGAAGTACTTATGTACTTTAGTATAGATAATAAGTATAAAAGTCACATGGGTATTTTAAGGAAAAAAATAGCAAGGTAAATCTATGAACAAACCGCTACGTAAGTACTTAAGTACTTTATCCAGGGATCGCATTATATAGGGAAAATTTTATTGTTCCTACCAGAACCCTTACAGAAAGGTGCGATGAAGATATTATTTTCAAAACAGTGGTAGGAACGATAAAAGTTTCCCTATAGAATGCGACCCCTGTGTATAGTACAATTTCAAGGTCTGGCTATCTCGCTTTCAGGGACAAGGTACTTGCATTCGTGAAATGTTGAAATAATTTAATGACACCAATATTTACAAGAGAATCTATCTGAAAACAAGTAAAAGTATAGTTTCGCGTACTTAATAAAGGTGAAATTTTCATTATAAAATTCAGGTGCCAATGTGGCAATTAGGAATTAAAATTAAGTGATGCCATAACGGCATCGCCGCCTCTCAAAGGGCCAAGAAATTTGGCTTGATACCACTCAATATGCTTTTTTTTAAATTTCATTACATAATTTTAATAAGTTATTCTATCATTTTCTTTATTGGGAGCAAAAAACAATGGAGAAATTTACTTCCCGTAGTAAGAGAAACACAAAAAAATATTTATAACTATTGGGGTAACTGGATCCAGCATGGTCCAGTTACCCCGGATACATGTCCCAGTTACCCCATTCTTGAAAAATTTATAGGGTAACTGGGACATCGGGCTTACATTTGAAACATGAAGTAAATATGTATATATACCTAATAATATTAATGTAGTTATATGTCTAATCTTTAAAAAACTAGAAGATAGCCAGATAGATAGCCAGAAGATAGATAGATAGAAGATGACGTGTTTGCATTTTCAAAAGAATAATATAGCATTGCATTCTAAAAAGTATTATGACAGAATAAATTTTATCTTATCTGACTAATAGTGTCAGGTGGGGTAAAATAGTTATAAAAACAGCCCAGTTTTCATTGAAACTTTTGCAAGAAAATTATTAACTGAATTGGTAAAATAATGATATAGAATATGCAAATGAACTTCACACAAAATTTGAAGAACTATTTCACAAAAACATGCAAATTAGTACTAATAATGCTATTTTAAAAGATAGTGTCAATTAACTTTCGTCTTCGTTCATTGCATTTAAAAAAAAACCAATAAGCTTCAATTTCTTATTAAAAAAAAAAAAAAAAAATTGAGTGCAATTCCAAATAAATTTGTTACATGACAGTAAAAAAGAACACACGTTATAAGATTTGAAAATCAAATCTAAACAGTAAACATTCACTCGTGATACCACTCCAAAGAATAACATGCAGAATAATACACAATTTCAACAGAAAGTTTATTTGTTTTTATTAATTGTTGATAGCTGGCGCCAAAATAACATTTATATAACTTAAATTTTAAAAAAATAAATCCTCATTTTTTTAAAAAACATGCATAAAGAAACTTGTAATAAATCTTTTATCACAAAAGTAAATTACAACTATTAATTGCATTAACAGATTTTTTTTTCTCAAATTCTTTTATAAAATTAGAAATTTGTTTTCCCTACAAAATAGAAAATTTTTATTTGCATTGATATATACATATATATATTTATATGTAGAACTCGGCATTATACATTTCTATAATTAATTTTTTCTCAATGACTTCAGAATTCAAAGAAGGAAGTTTTCTTTTTTATTTTAACTGCCGATAGATGGCACCAACAAACACATAATACTGTAGAATACAGCTATATTCACTGAACACTATGAAGCGTTCTCATTGGTCAGAAAATAGATAGCCTTGAAAAACAGAGGTAATTTTTCGTGATATTTTTTGGCTGTAACAGTGTATACTGAATTCAAACTGTAATGTAATGATTAAACGTAAACAAAAGTGTAAAACGTATTTCAAAATATTAATATGCTTTTGCAAAATATTTTAAGAGCATTTAATGAATAGCTGAAAGAGTCATTCATTTGTTTTTGGATTTGTAATTTGTGCTTATGAATGGCAACGGTAATCGCTTGTATACATCGGAAGCCTTTTATTGGTATCTGCTTATTTTTAAATTAGATCTTAAAGCATTATAATTGTATACTTTTTGAAGGTTTTAGAAAAAGTGAAGAAGAATATGTTACACAACGAATAGCTAGACAGATTAAATAAGGCAGTCGGCAAATACGGCATCGGAATGCTTAAGCCTAACATGGCCGCATTTGGCTGATTTTAACGAAAGATTATCAGGAAACGGATGAGTTCACTCCCGGAAGCGTTATACACTTAGTGTCATTCTATATATAATGATTGTTTAATAAAAGCACTTACAGTATTTTAATAATCAGCCGCGGAAGTTCAACCATATAGACGTTGTTTTTTTAAAAAAGAGAAACATAAATTTTTGACAACCTGTCACAGCAAAGTGAGAGTTATGATTGAGTTGACACACGTTGTTTTAGGAAGTAGAGATTAAGGGGCATTGTTCACAAAAGCTAAAACTTAAAAAAAAAAACACCAATATCACAAAAAAACAGTTTTTTATAAAATAGCCTATGGCCCAGTTACTTCGTGGTTCCAGTCACCCCAACTAACCTTACATCTTTTTTGTATAGTGTCCAGATAAAATTTAAGCAAACATACAGATTTGTCTAACTTTACATGTGTTCAGTTACAGATTTTTTTACAGTGTAGATGTTACACGTTTTTATTAATACATTGCCGGTCATTAAATGTCTATACGATGATCCGCGGCAGGATTTCTTTTGTGGAACATATTTTTATACGACTGTAGAATAAATTGAATGTCTAAAGCCATTTTTTCCATTTGTATTATTTAAGCAAAAAGAGGATTTCCGAAAATGCTTTATGGAATAAGCTGTATCGGGAGTACGCACCCTTAAGTTATTAAATGAGAATTCGGTAAATAGCTAAAGAACTAAATACAAAACTGAGTTGTGGTCATAACTTTCATTCTAAATTAAACATAAAAAATATATACTCCGAGTTATTAGAGTGATATACATAAAATGGTAAAAATTGTTTGCCTAAATGCAGGGCAATCTTCTATATATATATTTCTCTTACGTAGCGCTTAAATAAGGTTGAATTTGTTGCTTGACTTTTAGCAACAACCGCAGTAATAAAATTAATTTGCCATATTATATTCCATCAATCAGAAGAGTGATTTCACTCCTGAAACTCGCGTCATATTTTTGAAAAAATGTCAATGGTTTTCATAAAATGAAAACATATTAAAACGATTCCAAAAATACATAATTTCCAATTAATTAAAATGAATATTTAATGAAACTCAGAAATTTTAAAAGAATTGCTTAAATGACGCTCTAATATCGGAAGGGGTGAATGGTTTTGAAGGTGAAAAGGATGTCATATTTGAAAGAAAAGATTCATTCTCATATGGACTCCAAAAGTATCATGGCACACGGTAGAATTCTTTCTAAGAAACAACCAATTTCGGGGAAAGTTTTCCCTAGTGTGAAGGAGTTACCACCCGGAATATAGCGCAGCAAAAGCCAGGAAATGCACAGAAACAGTTTGTTAGGAACTGCCAATGAGGTCACGAGCCTTAGAGTTTATATAAATCTGAAATATTTTAGTACCATTTTGCCAATATGACGTCAAAGTCATTGGCCTTTACATCTAATTCAGCAAATTAAATTTCATAGCAGGAGTTTTTAAACACAGTAGGATATTTTGGCAGATGTACGGATAGCAATGGCCATTGGTTTGTTTTACGGTCACGTGATGCATTCAGAAAATCAGCTTAATGATTAAAAGTTTCTTTTAGACACATAAGAAAACTTGTTGTTTACGTTTTGTTAACTTGCCAAGAGTCTGAGAAATATTGTATTTTTCAATTCGTCGAATAAACTTTAGATAGCGTTTGTTGATTTATATTGAATTTTCTTGATATCAGATGGTGTTTTCCCAACAGTTTTTCGAAATAAATTTAAGCCATGCTGTACAGTATTATGTGAAATGAGTTTTAAATTAATTGTGTTCCAAGGTAATTTTTTAGGTTAATTATTTTACATTTCAAAAATTGGTAAATTTCATAATGTTAAAATGATTTATGCTTATTGGTAGCACCAACAAAATGCATTTTAAATTTTCATTTCCACAAAGTTTTAAATTACTGTTTTTTTAACCTCATTTTTTTTCATAAGTAAAAAGGGTTTATGATAGTTCTCATTATGGCTAGAGTTGCTACAAAAGGTAATGAGCAAGCGAAACGAGCTGGGGACGCGTAGCGGTGCCAATATGAATTGTGTCGCAATTCACGGGGCTTGGCGAACGTTAGTGAGCAAGGGGGAAGAGCCCCCTAGTTAAAGTATATTATTTTACTAACGATATTTAACCATTATTTCATGTATAACAATTCATTCTATGCCAGACTTAAACAATCAGCGAGTATTTTTTTTAAGCTTTAAGGAACAACAATGGTTGTTATTGTTATACGGCTGCTATAGACGTACGATGATTTATTACATATAATCAGTGAAATTCCAAATTAATCAGTGGAAGTCTTTTTATCAGGTCACACCAAGATCCTCAGATTCCAAATTGCATAAAGTGTGACGCATTTCGAAACACTAATACAGACTGTGCTGTAGAGTAAACCATACATTAAGGTTAAATGTGTTATTTGTAGATATACATCAAGGATCTTATTACCTTAAGTATATTTATTAACAGATATCTCTTCATAGTGATAACTTAGTGCATGAGATTTAAAGTAAAAAAAAAATAGGATTTTTTTTTCTACAGCAAATAAACAAAGTAACGCTTAAAAAAATACACTATACAAAATATTTCTTTCTCAATGATCAATATATATAGATATAGATATGAGGATGTAATAATACTTAAGATAAGTAAAGTTTATGATTATACTACTTTGTAAAGTACTTTACACTACAAATAAAATAAAATATTGACAATTTTATCCTATTTAAGTAAAATATTGTATGCTAAATTCAAATGAAGCTAAGTAAATTAATAACTCTCTTAAGAATTTAAAACATCAATTTGTGGTAAAATATATTTAAACATATGTTTTCATTTTCCAAAAGAATAACAAATATGAAGACCATTTCTCTTTCAAGAGCCTCTTGAGGTTAAACAAATTAATTCATTTTCTATATCGTCTCCTAAATCTTCGCAAAACTACGTTACTCGGTAAATAAACTTTAAACATCTATTGAGATATACACTTTTCATTATTGTTTAAATTAAATAAAAGGTATTGTAGATTAAAAAGCAAATTCATTTTATGTAAAAAAAAGCATTTTTAAACCAAAAAATTTACGTACTTAAAAGAAAATCATAAAAGGTTGAAGAATTTATTTATTTCGTTTAGATTAAAGATTTAATAATACATTTTATCAATTTATTTTTGTGTTAGATAAAGACTAAAACTCATGAGAATTTAAAACGCTGTTTTGAATGTATTTGAGCTGACTTCTTTATAATATTTTACATAAAAAATTATGGTAAGTCTACATAATTTGGTGCTGGGGTAATTTGGTGCGTCATTTTCCAATAATATTATCATGATCTTATTAAATTGTATGAATCTTAAAAAATATATACAGTGGCGGTCAAAAGTTTACCGGCCAGTTAGTTTCTCTGATTTGTTTGCCAGAACATTTCAGCGAAGAAGAAGCACAATTGGTACAAAAGTTAGAGGTAAGCAAATTACCTCTGATCATCTGATCATTTTAATTTGATACTGAAGATACTTGATGCAAAAGGGCGGAATTCAAAATCCGCGTGTGCAAAAGTTTCCGGCCATTCGTCATTCGTTAGTTTTTGCTATCGGTAATTTTTTTGACCGTGTTCGTTAATTAATCAACGTGAATAACGTATTTGAAATTCAAAAATTAAAAGTTCATTAAGTATTGTTCGTAAACGAGTGGTTTGTTTGTCGCTAAAGGGCCAATCCTCTCGTGAGATTGCGGCAAAGTTATAGATCGGAAAATTTACTGTGAACGATATTTAAAAAAATATATATAAAGATGGCCATAGCCTTCAGGATTTACCACGGTCCGGGAGACCCCGGAAAATGACTATTCGCTTCGATAGATTTATCAGGAGAAAAGCAGTTGATGACCCGCAGAAAAATGCCGCTGCAATTCCCCTCGATTTACAGTGTTAAAATATAGTTGTAATAATTCGGTCTACCGTGTCGAGACGCTTACTTGACATAGGATTTTATGGAAGAGTCGGTGTTAAAAAATCATTCATAAGTAAAAAAAATCAGAGGGGCCGACTGGCGTTTGCCAAGGAACACAAAGACTGGTCAAACGTAAACTGATAAAAGTACCATTTTTCTATGAATCAAAGTTCAATCATTTTGGGAATGATGGGAGGCACTACGTCCGATGACTAAAAACAAAAGATAAGATTTGGGATAAGGTATTCCTACAACGAAGCATGGCGGAGGACACGTTATGCTGAGGGGAGACTTTTCTGGAAAATGTGTCGGTCCGTTAGTTGAAATTCGCTGCAAGATGAATGGTGCAATGTATAAAGATATCTTGCAAGATCATTTGATGCCTTATTGGAGGAAAAAGTATGGTCGCAACTATTTGTTTCAGCATGTTAACTACCCAAATCATACATGCAAGCTCGTCAAGCAGTGGCTTTAGCATGAAAAAAATTCCGCTGTTGAAATGGACAGCCCAATCACCCGATCAGAAAAAATAGAAAATCTTTGGAACGAACTTAAAAACGTGTACGTAATTACAAATATTCCAATTCAGCAGAATTTTCCCAAAAATTGTAAAAACCGTGAAAAAAACATACCATAAATGATTTTTAACCGATGCCACATCGCTGCGACGCAGTACTTATTTTTAAATGTACGAAGACAAAATACTAATTGTAAACAATGTTGATCACTGTTATTTTCTGTTATAACACCACATTTTTTTCCAAACTTGCCAAGATGTCCGTAAACTTTTGAGAACATGCGTTTTCTTTTGAAATTAATTTTGTCAATTAAATTTATTTATATTTATTTTTTATTCCACAAATATGTTCCTAGCTATTATGTCAATAAAGTGCATTATTATCACTTTGATATCCCTCTTCATATGGGCATACTTACAAATTAACCAAAAATTTTATGCTAGCCGGAAACTTTTGACCGCCAATGTATGTATTTCGTGTTCATACATATGTGTACTGTGCACAAAATATATACCTGTTATGTAAGTAGCACATTTTCGTGAAGAAGAAAAAAATATTTTCAGGAATCTGAAAAATGCAATTTGATTTCACTTTCAAGATCCTCTTGAGATTAAACAAATTAATTCATTAAACAAATGAATTCCTAAATCTTCGTTAACATACGTAAAAAAAAAACTTCGTAAATAAACGTTAAACATCTATTAAGATTTACACTTTTCATTATTGTTTAAATTAAAAGAAAATGTAGATTAAAAAGCGAATTCATTTTATAAAAAAAAGTATTTTTAAACCAAAAAATTTACGTACTTAAATGGCAATAATAAAAGATTGAAAAATTTATTTACTTCGTTTTAATGAAATTATTAATATTACATTTTATCAGTTTATTTTAGTTCTTGACAATAGTTCCATGTTCTTGATTGAGACTAAAACTCATCAGTTTTAAAAGGCTGTTTTTGATGTTTTTGAGCTGATTTCTTTCTAATATTTTATATAAAAAGTTATGGTAAGTCTGCATAATTTGGTGCCTCATTTTGAAATAATATTATCATGATCTTAATAAATAGTATGAATCTTTAAAAATATATATATTTCATGTTCCTACACCTATGTACTGTGCACAAAATATATTCCTGTTATGTAAGTAGCACATTTTCGTAAAGAAAAAAAAATATATATTCCGGAATCTATCAAAAACTCTGCAAACTGACACCCCAGAAGTTTCAATATCTCTTTACTTATAAAAAGCCGTAGAAAAAGTGAGATGACGTACGTATGAATAAAAACTGTACTGGCATGTTGAAAGCACGCTCTAATAAGTATTGCCTTTTTTCATTCTGCTTCGTTGAAAATGTATCGAATTAAAAAAATAATATTGGTGCAAGCAGCAAATTGCTCGAATTAAAAAATAATATTGGTTCAAGCAGCTAATTTCTCGAATAGAAAATGTGGGTAATTTGATGCCGTTGTATTTATTTATAAATTGATTTATTTTTACTGAAGTTTTATTATGTTTACTGATTGTCACTAACATTTTTGAGTGCGAACATTTCAATATTAACATTGGAATTTTGGCAAAGGTAAAAACAGTAGACACCGAGTCTTCATGGTGTCATGCTTTGGAGACAAATGACTTAAAAACTATTACAACTACAATGCAGATTACAGATGTATGAGCTTAAGGAACTGAAATATGTAATTCATGAGACGTAACTTTTATTTAAAACTGTTTACGCTATCTCACAGCCTTTAATTAAAATACTGTTGGAAAAAATATTTTTTCTATATAGGCTAGAAGACTATGTAATATCTAAAATATCCTTATTTCCATTCTAAAATGTTTCACTCTAGCTTATTTTATTCCATGGGGCTCATTTTTTCTTCTTTTGTAATTTTCAACATGTGTATTTTCAAGAATATTGACAGCTCTTTCTTAAGAAAGTGTTTGAAAAATATTTTATGATTACTATTTTTATTCTGAATGCTTGTTACGTAAAATATCGTAACATTTATTCTAAAATGCTTCCCTCTATATCAATGAGCTGAGTTCCTGTATTAATACATTAAGCGCTATGTCAGTCACCGGTGACTGACACTGAATTTTCCGTTTAGTAGGCGTCATTCACCGATGACTAACGGCCTAAAATAGGATATAAAACCAAAAAAATATATATTATTTTAAGTAATTACTGAAAATGTATTTAAAATTTACTTATCTTTTATTTATTACAGGATTATACTTTCTTAAAAATCATTTAAAACATTGTAAATTTTTCATCTTCAGTGTCAGTCACCGTGGCATTCAACGTGTTAAAATCTTCTAATTATAATTTATTCTTTAAATGAAGTATAAAAAAAACATATAGTTTTTACCAGAAAAATTGGGACGAGAGATTGATTTGTATTTCACATCACGCGGAAAATCTTTTTAGGCGAATTTTAGTGTTAATCGCAAGTACATTAACTCCAGAAGTGTATCTAAAGCATTTTCATCATATTTTAAAACAGATATAAGATGTGAACGTTGTGTTTTATGCCACGAACATCACACTCTTTTCAAATGCCCGCATTATTTAAAATTATCTGTCCATGATAGGGTGGACGTTATAAAATGTAACAAGTTATGCTTTAATTGTTTAAATTTACTTTCAGTTGAAAATTGTCCATTGAAATACACGTGCTTTTGTAAAAAACGTCATCATAAAACTATACATTTCCCAAAAAACAAATAACAGCACATACGTGGAAGAATATGTTTCATCGGAAAAAAATAAACAAGGGAAGGTAAATGTGGAAGATTGTTTAGATTATGGGCCAACAAATTATGTCACATCAATCTTGAACGCTAATGCTGAAGAATTCGTTCAGAAAACCTTTATTACTAACTATTCAAATAAAAAGAACAATAGAAAGTTTTTCTGTCAACTGTAATATGTTGCTTAATTGATGAATCAGGATGTAAATATAGAGTAATGTGTTTGTTAGATGTCGATAGCGAGTCTAATTTTTTATCCCGCCGTTTAACAGAGCTAATGCATTTAAAAATAGAGAGAACAAACATCTTTGTGTCAGGTCTAAATGATGCTACCTTGTTAATAAATCATAAGTTTAATACATCATTATCCAATAGAGATGTAAGTTTTGTGAACAATTTAGATTTCTTGGTAGTTTAAAAAATAACTGCAGATTTAACGCCTTCGCGTCCAATTGATACCTCAATACAAGATTTACCTAATGTAAAATTAGCAGATGGTAGTTTTAATATCCCAGAACATGTAGATATGCTCTTAAGAGCAGGGATTTTTAATGAGCTTTTGAGACCGGGACAAATTTGTTTTAATAATTCAGATCTTATTTTACAAGGCACAGTTTTCAGTTTTGTGGTATCGGGATGTTTTCCGACAGAGAATGAGAACAAAGTGCATTGTGGGTTTATTAAGAATGAAACCAACCTAGACTAGACAGAAAATTCTGGGAGATAGAAAATATGGAGGTTGGAAAACCAAAAATTAAAGGGACTTTAATTTGTGAGAAACATTTCGTAGAAAATTATACACGAGAAAAAAAAAAAACTCTAAATATGTTGTTAAAATGCCCTTAAAAGAGGATCCAGCTATTTTAGGAATCCCTGAACAAATCGCAAAAAAAAAATTAAATGCTTTATAGAATAGTCTAGCAAAAGATCCTGAGTACTTAAAATTATATTCAGATTTTTAAAAAGAATATCAACAGTTAGGCCGCATGGTTAAAGTTAACGGATCCTATAGAAAAGGATCTTATTACATTCCAAATCTTGGAGTGTATAGAGGAATAGAGAAAAGTATATCAACGCCTTTGAGAGTTGTATTTAACGCATCATCCTTAACCCGTTTGGGGCCAGCATCTTTTGAATGAATTTTATTCTGTTGACACCACTTTTTGCGAAATAATTAAATGTAGCTTATCAATCAATAAAACGTCTTAATTAAATAAGGAAAATGTTTCTTTTTCTTTTTTAAAAAACAAGTGCTTTAAGCATCTTTTGAGGATGCATATATGCACCCATGATTCCGATGGGGTTAATAACTAAGGGAAACTCACTTAATTCTATTCAATATAACAGAGGTGTAATACAAGATGATTTATTCTCAATTATGGTAAGATTTAGAAAATATATCGCCGCTTTCAGTGCAGACATTCAAAAAATTTATAGAGCAATCTCTACTCATACAGATTAAAGGAAGCTGCAAAAAGTTCTATGGAAGGAATGTCTTAATGAGCCAATTAAAATTTTTGAATTAACGACAGTTACTTATGGTACTGCTAGCGCACCTTTTTTGGCCATAACAACACTACTTCAATTGTCTGAGGATGAAGGAAGCAAGTTTCTTTAGCAGCACCCGTTCTGAGAGAAGATATGTATATGTATGATATTCTATCTGTAGATGATTCTTTAAGTTCTGTCTTTGAACTCCAAAATCAGATAATAGAACTTTTAAACGGTGCAGGAGTGTTATTACATAAATGGTGCAGCAATGTTCTAAAACTTTGTCAAACAAATGCCAATATATACCCCTTTGGTGATTCAGAAAAATCTAAAGCTCTAAGTGTTTTGTAGAAATCAAAGAAAGACTGTTTAAGTTTAAATGTTAAAATTCCTAATGATGTAAATGTCACTAAGGGACAAGTGGTATTAGCTATATGAAGTACATTCGATCCCTTAGGTTTAGTATCTCCTGTTATAATTAAAGCAAAAATATTTATGCAGAAGTTATGGTTATTACAAATGGGATGATTTGCTATCGGAGAAACAGGCGAAGGAATGGAGAGAGTTCTCTGATGCCTTACAATTAATTAATACAATTGAGACTAGTAGGTGTATTTTATTGAAAGATGAAATTATGATCGAGTTACATGGCTTCAGCGAAGCATCTGAAACAGCCTTTTATGTGGTAATTTACTGGAAATCAGTAACAGAATCTGGTCAAGTGTCTGTAAAATTAGTGACTAGTAAATCCAGAGTTTCTTCCTTACAGCAATTAACAGTTCCAAAACTTGAGCTTAGTGCAGCAGTTTTATTGACAAAGCTAATTAAACGAATGATTTCTGCGCTCAAGATTAGTGTAAACAAAATCTTCTTGTGGTCCGATTCCATAATAGTATTATACTGGATTAAAAAAGAGCCATACGTACTAAAAACATTTCTTGCGAATAGGATTTCTACAATACCAGAACTAACTGACGGAATGCGGAGGCGACATGTGCATCTCAGCATAACCTTGCTGACCTTCTAACAAGATGAATTATTGATAAAGCTGTTCTCAAATGAGTTATGGCGAAGTGTTCCATTCTTCCTAAAGGAAAAACATTATCCCAATACAGACACTCCTGCAGCTGTTAATTCCAATGACTTTTCAAACAAACTTAAAAATATTAATATAAGTGACTTTAACAGCATATCTGTTTTTACAATTTTTATTAATTCTTTTGTGCCTGATATAATTGATTTAAGTAACAACTATAGTAACATAATTCGTATGTTATGATTTATTTTTAGGTTTCTTAGTAACTGTAAAAAGAAAGTAGGGTCCTCTGGACATCGAAGAGCTCAACAAAGCAGAAACTTCCTTTTTAAAAAATCTTCAACATGAATTTTGTAACAAGGAAATAAAATCCATGCAAAAATCAGGTAACATTAATCATAATAGTCAGGTAAAAAGGCCTCCATCCATTTTTTGATAAAGAAGGTTCTTTTATAGTAGGTGGTAGGTTAGTAAAGAGTAACTTAAATGCCAACCAAAAATTTCCAATTATACTACATAATAAAAGTAAACTTACTCAAATGATCGTAGAATACTTTCATAAACGGTATATACACTTAGGTCCACAAGCTTTACTTTTTCAGTTAAGGCAGACATTTTGGCCTTTAAATGGTCGAGTAAAATGTAGAAAAACAATTCATAATTGTTGCACGTTTCATGTTATAAATATTGTAAAAAGTCATCATCTTTCTTAATATAGTACGCTGTATAAGATATTTTAGATTGTACAAACGTAAAATTAAGCTAAATTTGGTTTGATTAAATGTATTATTTGTTATCAAAAAAAAAAAAAAATATTCATACAAAATGTGCTTTGAGTTTGTATATATGTTATTTGAGTTATTTAAATGACATTCATTTTATTCACAAGGCTTGAGTTTTACTTTGATAAAATCAAATTTGTTAACCTTTAAATAATTTTTAGATAAAGAATTTCTGAGTTATTTTTTGAAATAAAATATGATAAAAGAAACAAATTCTTGCAGCATTTAAAATTTTAATTTGAATGTTAGATGTCATGAGTGTACATCATTACATAATAAATGTAGAATTGTAGAGTTATTTCCAGTTAATGATAGAATCATTAAAGTAGTAAACGAATTTATTGTTTACTAGTACATGGTGTATATTTGTTTAAAATTTAAAGCGTAATGATGTATTAAAATTGTGATTGAATGAAAATCATTCAACGGGGGCCGGTATGTTCGGTCATATGTATGCTTTGTATTTTTGGCAATATTTTTTATAGTCTGCGTTTGCTTATACGAGTTAATAGAATGTTTTTGTTGTCAAAAAGGTAATCATGAGCGGCTTATCTTATGACATTATTAAATAAATACAGTGCACTGGAGCTTTTTTAACTTGAGTATTAGTGAGTCTTCTAATATGAGTTATGATATAAATTTCTCGGAATTCAAACATAGTACATTATATTTACGTATAATTATTTTTGAGGGAAATCAAAAATACAATTACTTTAAAGAACATATTTTATGTGCATTATTTAAAACTCTGCCACCGGAAAAAGTATCTAGATATTTTAAATATCAAAATATTTAGGTTTTCAACGCGTATCGACCAGTTGGTATGCATGGTAAATTCGTGAAATCAGACTGTCAATAAAGATGACTTGATAAGAAGTAAAAAACAGAGTATTAGTGTAAATGTTCCTGTTTCAGTGAAACATAATAGAACAAGATCATGCCTGAAGCATGGATTATGAAACTCTTTCCAATAGTTTTTGAATTTTTTACGAAAACTTTGCTGTTTAATAAGATAAAAAAAAGAAGTTAACATTTTAGAGAAATCATAACACATTTGAATAGTACATTTCAGTAATTACCTTCCATATCGAAAAAGTAGTTAATTATTCTGTGCAGTTGTGTATTTAATCTCCAATTTGTTCATATTCTACATATTATGTTGAAACTTAGTTTAGTAGGAAATTGCATATAAAGCTGAAAATTCACCTTCAGCAGTTTCTATGAATATACAGAAACATACCTCAGTTCTTTTGTACAGCCCTGTATATTACAAACAGATTTTTGTATCAACTACATATTAAGCTAAAACTTCATTCAGGTTAAGACATAGTTAAACTACTTATATCACACTTCCAAATATTATAATACTTAAGAGGTCATGTATCTAGTTCTTCAATTGTACAAACATTTCTTAGTATACTAAATATAATTAAACTTGGGCATAACTCAATTAAAATCTACCTTTAAACAATTCACCCTGATAATCCGTAATGCTTGTGAACTCATTTGTGTAATCCTTTATAATTATCTATAGCTTTTATACAAAGCAAATAGTAAGCAAAAAATAAGTAAAATGCGAATGCCATAAATGAAGTCGCATTTCCAGCACTTACAGCTGATAGATAGTGTACTTCAGATACAGTACCCTATCCAAATCTTTTGGGTGCCGCTGTAAATGAACGATAAATGCTATGCACATCATATTATACAACAAGTATGTTGTAGTGAGCCTCAATAATGCATATAATTTTCATTATATTCGAAATTGTGTAATAGAAATAAAGTAAGCTGCAAGAACTTCCGTGTAGACCATTATGTAATGGAATTCTTTTGTGTGGCACTGTAAATGGGTAGCACATGATTTACTACGCATATTCTTCAGAATTCATGATTCAGTGCACTACATAAATGCTTATCAATTTCATTATGTTTGAAATTGTCTAACATCATTAAAATGAAATTGAAACAGTTTTTCCCCATAGACCATTATGTAACGGAAAATTTTTGACCTTCTCTTTAAAGGAACTAAAATTGCTATACACTTCATTTTCAATACAGATCGTACTATAGTGAACATTAATAACATACAAAAGAAATCAGTGCATTCCGAGTATATATTACGAGATGTAGAGCTCGGCCAGAGGGACAGAAAGACAGACAAACCGAAATCATAAACACTTTTCAACAATTTGGGAAGTATTAAAAAACGATTTTTTAATCATTAAATGTTTATTTTAAAAATCACGGCACCGAAAAAAAAAAATAAAATCAATTACAATGCATGAACTTAGCGTAAACACTTAAACCATTTATTGGGTAATATCCGATTTTTTTAGTCATGACCGCCCCCCCCCCCAAAAAAAAAAAATGCAATTTAACAAATTACAACGACCATTTGGAAAATGATTTTTTCAAAGACTAAAATTTAAGACATAAAAAATAGCAGGGAGTAGATCATGCATTACGTACGCCATGAATTAAACATTAATAGTGTTATTACGCGTTAAAATTGCAAGCGATAGAAATCGCCTGCGACTCGTACGTATTATCCACCTGAAACTTACGTGTTATCAAAGCATTTCATTGGCTGTTCGGAAAAAGGCTTTTCCATCGTCAGATTTCCAAGAAATATAATGGCCAATTTTAAATGAAATTTATTTCTTAAACTTCTAAACATCCCACAATATTACTTTTTATATCGTCGTATAGAGAAAAAAAATGTACTTTTAAATGCAATTTGTTTGAAAGCTGTATCTCAATTTGTTTCTGTGTTATTAATTTTTGTTTGTAGTTTTTATTACTTTTTTGTCATGGTGTCAACACTCTGTTGTCCATCTCTGTTGAAAGTGAAGGGAAATACAGATTATTGTATAGACCAATCAGAAAACGAATAAAATGAAGATTAAATCAATAAAAACCTTCAAATATGCTTTTGATTTCCTACCCTGACGAGGACAATAACCATTTTCCCAAATGGCTAAAAAAAAAAAAAAAAAAAGAAAAAAAGAAAAACAAGCTAATGAATTTATTAAAATATATGTATAATGTATGCACTGTTTCCTTTTTAAAAAATATAGTTTCTTTTTTTTTATTTTAGGAAGAAAAAAAGACATTACTGTAACAATATTTTCAGAATTTCTAAATTGATTTCCAAATAAATACTCATAATTTAATTAATGCGAAACAATTAAACGATTAAAGAATACTTTTAAAGGATAGGGATTACACTCTTTATATTTTATTTACGTATTTTTTTATTTTCCAGTATTTATAATGTTTCGCTATTGAAGTTTCACAGTCAGTTCGCATATTTTGGAGAGTTTGGTTTGACACAACGCATTATTAGACCAATCGTTCTTGAAACGACTATACATTCATTACCATAAAAGAACATTTGTCGATTTAACACCTGCGTCGGTCTATAAAGAGAACCTTAAAATTAAATAATTAATTTATAATTAAGTACTATTGGAAAAGCACCTGTTAACATTTTTTTTTATAATTCCGGCATATGAAAAGTGGGTGAAATGTCGAGAAAAAAGTTACATCTGTATATACAAAAAACGAGTTGTGTTAAATAAAAGAGCAAAAAAATGCATCTGTTATTGTTCCCACCCCACCAGTGGCCGAGAGGTTCTGCTCTTGAAGCTGGTAGACGGGAGGTTCTAGGTTCATTCCCAATCGCTCCCGTCGGCCTAATCGTTCGGAGTTTTCCGTGGTTTTCTTCGAACCTTGAATTTCCATGCGTAAATACCGGTTATTTTCCCTTAGAAAGACCCCCACGGAGTGCACTCCCCCTCGGGCCTCCAATCCTCTTGCAGATAATCGACCGTCATAAATAAACCACCTGATATCATTCCCTTATTATTTTACTAGTTAAAATAGACTCACATTTAAACCGAAGTATCTCTTGTCACTAGTTACAACATAGTTTTCTTTTTCTATTAGTACTATGAAGAAACAATATATAGTAAAGTGGGGACAGATGCCGCAGTTTTTCTTTTCTTCTTGTAAATTGTACAGTAAAGTAGACAACAACAAACTAAGTACCTGAAATCATTGATCAAACCCTTTAGAATCTAATTTCTATGTTAAAAAAGTTAAAATCCTCTTAATAAAGTAGGCATAATTATTTTCCCACGGGTCCTTTTTTAGCATCATTTTTTTGTGCTGCATAAGATGCGCATGGGGTGTGGGACAGATGTCGCATAGAGAAAAATG
The DNA here is from genome assembly GCA_963932465.1 of Maratus speciosus. NCBI lineage: Eukaryota > Metazoa > Arthropoda > Arachnida > Araneae > Salticidae > Maratus > Maratus speciosus. Next base: position 268,201,962 of record OZ010790.1, read on the forward strand.
CTAGGCTGTTTATTTTTTTTTTCAAGCAAATCACATTTTTATTTTCTGAAACTACTTAAAACGAAGATAAATAACAGTAAACTTAGAACTAACACTAAATTGTGAAAAGTTTAACGAAAATGCAAAAGTGTAATCTCTATAAACAAAACTTAAGACAAAAAGTGAAAATGAAAAGAAAATCATTTGAATTTACATGAATTGACAGCATAATTACTGGAAACAATAAACAGCATAATTCCAAAAAAGATATAAATCACTGGTTTACATACAGGCGAACATTGCAGTTTGCTCATAATGTAAGTATTAGTTCTATTCTATTTAAGCCCTAGTCTGTTTATTTTTGGCCTTTTTCTCATTTTTTTGATTTTGTATTGCCATTCGCCCACAATCACACCACACTACCAGTTGCAAAAGTAAAGTAAGCGTTTTCCATGCAGCTGTCGATTGAATTTGATGCACTGAATCCTTTCCGCTTTAGACTTTGCTCCTTGATAAGACTCCAGCCACTCAGCATATGCAGAGTCATCAAATTCCAATCCAGTTCTGCCACCAGAATCTATAAGAGGAACAATTTACCCATTGTCGGAAGATGACTCATATTTTTCTTCGCCTCAAGTAAGGCGTTTTCAATTTGATCTTTTTCTTCCCTTTTTTTACACTTTTTACTTCCGCTAAGTTGTCGTTCTTTGACGCTTTCTAGTTTCTTTTGTTTTTCATGTCCTTCTTCTTTTTTACTGTTTATAAACTCTGTGCTTGTAATATTTGCATCCCTTTACTTTCTGTTACTTGGCTGTATAGGTCTTTTGACCATTGGGGTAGGAGATACTTTGTTTAACAGTTTAGATGGTGAGAATTGTAAACGGCCTACGTTTACTTTATTCACACATGGTGACTTAACATTGTTGCTGAGAATATTTTGATAAGTAACAGAATGCGCTAATATACATTCATTTAAATATAAGTTCTACTTAAATCGCAGTAATGAATTTATTGAATTGGAAAACAAAAATATATTTTGCGGCATCTGTCTCTCAACCTCGGTGCGGCATCTGTCCATAGTGGCGAGTAAGATGCCGAGCCGCCATTTTGTGTCATGTGAGCGACGCGAGAGAAAAGCAAGCACATGTCTGTATTCTACGAGGATCTAGTCTATAGTTACAATTGAATTTGGGATGAAATCTCTGTTTATTTTTTTTTAAATATGTAATAAAACTTCATTAGAATAATTTTTGCAACTTACCACGCAGGTTCGAGCCATAAAAACTAGCATAAATATGTAAATACTGACAATTAAGCGGTGGAAACGCATACAAGTCATCACACACATCAGAGGAACACTACGAACTTTTAAAATTGGTCTAGGGAACGCTAGTGTTGCTTACACAATCTCTGCGGCATCTGTCTCACCGCGGCGTCTGTCCACACTTTACTATAAATTGAAAGATTTTTAATTTTTTCCAACAAATTTGAAAAATGTTTATGAATTCGGTTTGGCTGTCTGTCTGTCCGTCATGCTGTAACTCGAGTAAATATAGTTCGATTGCCTTGAAATTCATAGGTGTTATTCGATATCACTATGGCCTATTCAGCATTGAAAATGAAGTGTATTACAGAGACACTCAAAAGAATTCCTTGACATTACGGTGGGTGGAGGAAAAAATCGTCTGCGGTGTATTTTAATGATATTACACACTATTTTAAACATACCGAAATTTATATACATGGATGAGGTGGGCTAAATGGCTCTTACAGTATAATAGGAAGTGCACAGAATGTATCTCTTATTGGCAGAGACACACAAAGTACAGGGTCATCGAAAAATAATGCCTAGATTTAAAAAAAATCATAACATCGAAACATTTTATGTTAAATGAATAATTCTTTCGCTGCACGATAACTGGTGACCACAAGTTTGGTTTTAGTTCACCAGAATTTGTTTGCGTGTCTGTGTTATGCGCGAATTAGTTGCGCAGTCGTCAAGGCCAGTCGACGCGCCAGACTGCACCTGCTAAGTACGATGTTGACTGCCGCTGTACACTGACAATTGAGTTTGACTCCACATACTAAATCACGTACTGTGCTTTTTGTTGCACGGTCAAAATCGTACTGAGCAGCTGCCGTCTGGCGCTTCGACTGACCTTGACAACTGCGCAACTAATCCGCGCAACACACAGACAAGCAAAATAATTCTGGTGAACTAAAACCAAACATGCGTTCACCAGGTATCGTGCAGTGAAAGAACTAATTTAACATAAAAGATTTCGATGTTATGATTTTTTTAAATCTAGGAATTATTTTTCGATGACCCTGTATTTTGGCTCCTGAAGAAATTGAACTATTGTCGGTTATGAACTATAATCGCTGGAAGTGTATTTTGAGTTTTGGTACGCATTTTTAATTTGAGCTGTTTTTTTTTTTTTAAATATTACATTTATATATTAACCTCTTCAGTTCCGAAGCTAAAATAATAATACAAATGCTTATTCATTGGTTTCCTCGAGACAAAATGAGATCATAAATGACAGAAAAAATATCTTTTATGAAATTGATCCTTTAGGCGCTTAGTAATTTAGATTCAAAAATATGGATCTAAAACTAGAACCCCCCCCTTAAAAACATCATTTAATAACAATTAACCTAAATTAGCGCAATCACAAATTTAAGAGCTTTAACCAAGTAAATAATCTACAAATCCTCCAAATTTTTATTGAAAAAGATTTAAGTTAAATATTAAAATTTCTGACTTTCTTAGTCATACTGTCTTTTGGACATTTTTGGGCATTTTGCAAACTCATATGAAAATAACACTTATTTTATGTGGGAATGAGCTTAGATGCTGTCATTTATTCGTATCCTTTGAACGCAAAAAAACATTCAGCTATTAAGAAGTGATGTGAAAATATAAAAACATCTGACATTTTAGTTTTTATAAGGAAAAGAACAGAGGTCCCCGTACGGGGACCCAGGGACCGAATAGTTTAATATTATATTAATATATATTATATATTAATATATTATATATTATATTATATATAAATATTAATATTATACATTGGTGTGTATAAATTCTATAGAACCTGTTCAGGGTTGCACAATCTTTCACAAAACACATTTTCGTTTATTTACGGAAATTGTTCTGTGTAAATTTTCAATTGCACTATTCGTTTAAGTGAAATAACTTTTAGCTTACAGCGTAGTATACACACATATCTATAGATCTTATTCAGAGTTGCACAAAAAAAGCCCCGATATTTTTCCGACTATTGATTGCAATAGCAGAGATTACATTTTTGAATGCGTTATGAGTTTTTCAAATTGTTTATTTAGACATCATATTTCACCTGATGTCTAAATATTTCGTAATTCAAATCATATTTCATAATTCATGTGCTGAATTATGAATTCATGAAAATTTTATCTTCGAAAGCATTTTTTGTGAACTTTTGAAACTGCATTAGAAGATTTACATGATCATTTAATAAATTTTAAAAGAATTTTGGAAGATTGGACGATGTAAAAGGATTCATTAAATTTGAATATCTAGGGATTTTGTGCAGCATTTTGTGATTATTTATAACCCTATTCAAATCTTTTATTTTAAATATTTTTCTTAGTATTTTGTAGAACTAGGAAATGTACAAATATAATGTTCTTACAATAGAAGTATACAAATATTTCCGAATTGAAAATCCCCCCCCCCCCTCCCAATGCAAAGAACGCCGAAAAGATACAAAGGCAAAAGAAATTATCCTTTTAAAAAATATTTTTGTTTTGTGTAACAAATAATACTTTTGGAAGAAGATATAGTAATGCATCTATAACTCATTCTAAAATGTATTATTACCAATAGATGTATTAAATGAATTTTATAACAAGTTATTTTAATGGTACATATATGTTCCATCAGTAGATAAAGGGTTAATAAACTGAAAATTTTTGTTAGAGCAACTGAATGTGTTGGAAAGTGTTACATAATTTATGCTGGACGCATGAGTTTTCGTTCTTGTCATAAAATTAATTGTTGCAGGAACACACGTATTTGCAATATAAACGTGATTTTTCACCAACAAAAGTTTCATAATTCACTCAAAATTATCAGCTAGCATAGTTGTACCGAGCATAAGAATAATTTCTAGAAGCTTTTTACTTTTTTTTATTTTTATTGTGTGTGAAAACAGTGAAGTGCGCGGACTTATCAGCGTCTAATTAACATAAGTAGAATGTAATAGTCAACAAATATTGCAATTGCAGATTTCGTTTGAATATTTAAATTTCTGACTACATCAAAAATCTGACTGTCGATGGCATTTAAATATTGCAGTTTATTACTTTCTACTCTCTTTACAAGAAGAAAGTATTGGATTCGTGAAAATTTTAGACTTCCGGTTTTCGTCGGATTTATACGTTTTAGAATGTCCTGAACACGATTTGATGGTTTTTAGAAAATGTCTGTCTGTCACTCTGTCACTCTGACACTCTATCTGACAAAAATTTTGTGGGCGCACTATCTCAAGAACTAATGCACGAAATTTCACAAAACTTTGGATTCAGTTAGACCTTGATATAAACTAGTCCTGATTCGTTTTTGGTGAAAATCGCTTCTCTGCGGCATTTTTCACGATTTCTTCAATAGCTATATCTCAGGAACTACTGCACGGATTTTCTTAAAATTGCAGATTCAGTTAGTCCCTGATATAAATTAGTGCTGTTTAATTTTAGGTGTAAATCGTCCAACAGGTGGCGCTGCTGTGCTGCATTTTTCACGATTTCCGCAATAGCTATATCTCAAGAACTAATGCATGAATTTTCATCAAGCTTCAGATTCAGTTACTTCCGGGTATAAATTGGTCCTAATTAGTTTTTGGTGTAAATCGCTCAATAGGTGGCGCTGCTATGCAGAATTTTTTTACAATTTCCACAATATAGCTAATAACTATTTATCTAAAAAACTAATGCACGGATTTTCATAAAACTTTAGTTTCAGTTAGAAATTGTCAAAGTGGTTGATAATTTGATTTTTGTGTAAATTATCTAACAGGTGGTGCTGATATGCTGCATTTTTCAGGAAGTATTAACATGTATGAGATAGAAGAAAGTTTTGATATTGCCAGTCTGACTAGTATTATTTTAAAATATTACTCTATTAACGCTAACGTATTACTATATTTTAAAAAATACTAAAATATTATATCTTTAACTGCTCTGGATATCATTTATTCTACTTCGTAGTGAAGGATTTCGGCATGCAATCAATTGCATTTAATGTATTTTTTAAGTAGATGCATTACCTTTAATAGAAATAATAAATTCACATTTTTTTATGTGTCAATTTCCAACCTAGCAATTTATCTTTCCGAAGTGTTTCGACATATCTGTGAGTATATTTCTTGTAAACTCAAAAAGACTTTCTACATATCTAACACAAAATTTCAGCTATATTTAAATATAAAAGTACTGTAATTTAACAAATGTCAATCACTGGATTTCATCTTCAACTAATCCTGTTTAATCACGTTGGTAAACCATTAACATAATTTTAAAAAATCTTAATTTGCCTGTAAGTACAAATATGTTTGTAAATAAATAAATAAAGGGCAGGTACTGCTCATTAACAATAACCGTATTACTAATTAAATAAAAAAAAATAATGACGCAAATCTGAAATGATCATTTTAGACTATCTATGCCCCTGTGCATGCAGGAATTTTTTTTTCAGTTTCTTTTTTTTTTTTTCAAAAAACAAAACGAAAAATCGTATGGCTTTCAAAACTATTTATCTTTATAATTTTTTCAAACAACATTTTTTGTTGTTAATTAGCGCCGTATTTTTTAGATGTTCTACGATGGCAACGAGCATCATCTTGATGTTTTGTTTGTTTGATGTTATTAATCTTCTATTGTATATGAGTAAGAAAATAACGAATATGGATATGAGTGACGTGGGAGGGGGGGGGGGACGCTGCGGTTTTACTACTGCAGAATATTAGGGCTCCTGTACTTTTGTTGTTAGAAATTAAGCCCTGGCTGGCGGGCGACCTATTTAACATGTCTGCTTTAAATGACATTTTCGACTCAGTAAAAGTGAAATAATTATACTTTTATATTTAAATTAATATCAAAATTTAATCTAACAATATAGAATTATTAAAAAGAGAACAGCTTTAGAATATGAAATTACTTTGCAGTAATATAAAATTTTAAAAATAAATATTTCAGAAATTTTAAATATACCATAACCATTAAAATTGGATATCTTCACGTGTCAGAAAACTCACTTTTCACTGTTAACTTTTTAAAATTTATTTTCCGGTCTAAAATTAAAAAAATTAAATGAACTAACAAAAGTCATACTTTGCTTTGATTCGCGAAGCATTACTCTTTTCGACCAGTAAGTGTACGTTTTCTCGGGCTTTTTTTTTTATAATAGAACTGATACATTCGATAAATTGTTTTTAAAAGGCAAAAATTATAAAAAATACTGCTAATAGTAATTACTTCTTAATAGTAAATATGTTTATTTGGTTCAATTTTCAACTTTTGCATTTGAATAACACATTATATAACAAATTTAACAATTAATATTATTTGTTTGCAATTCTTTAGTTGCCACTTTACAAAAAAAAAATCATAATATAATTCTTTTAAAATGTGTAAGTATCGTCTGCGTAAATGATTTCACATAATAAGAATAAAATGTCTATTTGAATTCTTAACACTGAAAAATACTTTTATAATTGAATGTAATTAATTTTATTTTCACAAATAAGAAAACAATATTATCAGAATCTACAGATCATATTCTATTTCTATCAAGTCCAAAAATATTTCTTTCCTTAATTTAATTTAAAAAACAGTTTCTGAGATATTTCGTCGGAATAATGAAAATATATTTTATTTATTTAATTAATCATGATTCTATCTATAATTATTAACTCCATGATTTATTTTTTCTTTAGAAAATATACGTTTTTCATTTTTTATTTGAAAAAAAAATGCGTCCGTAATGGAAAAACATGTAAAATAAATTAATTAAAATAATAATTGTTTTTGAAGTTATTCTCTAAAAAAAATAATATTATGTAAATCTACAGATTATAATTTATTTTATGTTTAATTTGAAGTCATAATACTGAATAGTTTTTTGTAAAGTGTAAGACAAAATGTAATTTGTGTAGCCTAGTAGAGATTTCACTTCGCTCATCCTAATTAATACTAAGCTTAAAATTTAATTCAAATAACTTAATATTTTAAAATATCATTTATAGCGTTCACACATTTTTTTTTGTATAAAACCTCGAAAATCCTTAGTGGTGTAGAATAAACCAAAGTTATTTCACGCATTTCAGGATAATCTAGAATATATTGGGCGCACGATATCAAGCCTTCCCTTTTGGAGAAGCACTTTAATACCTAACTCAATTTATTTGGACAATATGAACGCTTTTAAGTGCCGGTAGGTGGAACGCTGGACCGTAATGGAGGAATATTGAATAAACTGAGTGCATGAAGATTTGCATGAAATAGTGTTTCAGAAATTTATTCATGATATACGACTGAGTAATTATTATAGATAAACATAATGCATATTGTGTTAGTTTAAATTTATAGGTACATTTCAAGCAAATTTCTAACAAATTTGTTGCAGTGTAAACATTTATATAACAGATTATATTGCCAAAATTGTTGAAATATATTACCGAGAATAACTGATACTTTGCATAAATAATCAATTAATTATAAAAAGTAAAAGATGTAACGCTGTAAAGATTAGTTTCTGTTGAAAATAATCACAGCATTACATTAAATTCTTATTAATTTCTTTTTGTACAACTATGTTTATTGTGATTGGTTGTTTAATGTAGCTTTCTTTCACGGCCGCCAATTCTCTGCCATGGGCCTTGCAAAATCTATAAATACCTGTAAATTTTCTGTTTTCTTTCAGTATGTTTGTGTAATTGTTCTTGTTAATATCAAATATACTCACTTCGATCCACGTCTTTATGTCTGCCTTTTTATTTATTTTAACAGCAGAGCGTTGGTTCTAACAAGTGTTGAAATGAGCTGCGAGACATACTGACGCCGTTATCTTTCTGTTTTTCATTTCTGCTGGGATTTTGAGTGAAAAAGATTTTATTTTACTTTTTATATATTTTATCGAGCAGAATGGATTCTTCAAAAGATGTTTACGGTGTCCCTCTTTTTGAAGGTGATGGAAAAGTTTTTTCGGTATGGAAACGAAGAGTAATGGCAATTTTTGCTGCTAAAGAATTGGAAAAATTCCTGGAAAATGAAGCAGCTCTAGACAATGTCGCCGATGTCGTGAAAGCAAAAAAGGCTTACGCTTTATTATTATCATTATTAAGTGATAATGTTCTTGCATCACTTCAAGATGAAAATACAGCTCATAAAATATGGAATAAATTAGAACGCACTTATGATACAAAGCGTGCAGTGAATCAAATTTTAATTCGGAAGAGATTGGCAACGATTAAGAAAGATCGTACAGTTTCTATGAGAAATCACATTGATGAAATAAATAAATTAATTTCGGATCTTAAGCTGTCTGGGGCAGAAGTTAATGAAACGGATACTATTGTTTATATTTTGATGTCATTGCCTCAGGAATTTGAAAATGTTAAGATTGCTTTAGAAAACCAACCGAATTCTGTTTTGACATTAGATTTCGTGACACAAAGATTATTAGATGCTGAAGCACTTCTTTTGGATTCAAAGAAAGAAAAAGTATATACTAAGGCTGCTCTTGATAATACTGCATTTGTGTCGATTTTGCTTTAGAAAACCAACCGAATTCTGTTTTGACATTAGATTTCGTGACACAAAGATTATTAGATGCTGAAGCACTTCTTTTGGATTCAAAGAAAGAAAAAGTATATACTAAGGCTGCTCTTGATAATACTGCATTTGTGTCGACTCGCAAAGAATTCTTTTGTAAAATTTGCAACTCTAAAGGGCATACAGCGAAATATTGTAGAAAGAAAATTACTTGCCATTCTTGTGGAAAATTCGGACACATAAAACGTAACTGTAAAGCTGTTAAAAATTCAAATGAAGAAAAATTTGCCTCTTCAGCTGTTTCTTTCGTTGCTGGAAATGCTTCCAGGAAAAGGAATGAATTTACAGTAGATTCCGGAGCAACTTCCCATATGTGTTCTAATGAGAATTATTTCGCATCCTTAGTACCTTCTTCAGGAACTATTAAATGCGCATCAAAAACAACGAATCTAGAAATCAAAGGTATTGGAAATATTAATGGAAAACTGTCAAATGGAATGGAAATTACTTTAAAGGATGTCCTTTATGTTCCAGACTTAAACGGGCAACTCATTTCCGTTAGGAAAATTGAAAGTGCAAATTATACAGTTATTTTCAAGAACCAAAAAGTATTTATCGAAAAAGGGAGAAACCGTTTTTACTTCGGTGAACGGGATTTGAATGGACAATACGTAAGTGACTTTGTCCCTGTTTACGAAACCGTTCTTACTTCAAAGAAAAATCATTGTGATATCTGGCATCGCAGACTTGGTCATCCGAGTGACAAAGTATTGAAAGATATGAAGCTTCCTGTACCTGATTCTTTTTGTGATATTTGTGCTCGGGCAAAAGAGAGTGCAACACCAATGGGAAGAGGACCAAGAAAAAGAGAAACCAAGCCAATGACTTTGATTCATAGTGACATTTGTGGACCTATTTTTCCGACAACCTTTTCTGGCGAGTGCTATTTTATGACACTTATCGATGATTTTTCTCGTTTTACTGAAGTACGTTTACTGAAACATAAAAGTGAAGTCTCAGAAGAATTAAAAATGTTCTTAAAGTCCAACCCTACAGTGAAGAAAATTAGATGTGATAACGGGAAGGAATATTTTTCTATTGATTTAGTGAATTTTACTAGAGATCTTGGTATAGTGATAGATCCCGCTCCTCCATACACGCAATCTTTGAATGGAGTAGCTGAACGCTGCAATAGGTCGCTTCTGAATATAGGACGTGCTTTGATTGCTGAATCAAATTTACCAAAGACCTTTTGTGGTCAAGCTATCCTTTCAGCAGCTTACTTGAAAAACCGAATGCCAAGCAGCACTATTGAGAACAAAACTCCGTACTTCCTGAAATATGGAGAAGAAGCCGATTTCAAGCACATACGTGTTTTTGGATGCAGTGCTTACATGTTAATTCCTTCCGTTCATCGAAAGAAGCTTGACGATAGGTCTAAACAAATGATCTTCATTGGTTATTCTTCAATGGGATATAGATTACTAGATCCTGAGACGAAACGCATAACTGTATCAAGAAATGTGAAATTCGACGAAGAGAAAAAGGAAAATGTTCAGTCGAAACAATACATTCTAGAAAATTCAGAACCAGTCGATAATGAAATTGATCCAGATGTTCTAGAAAATACGAGTGATGAATTAGATGATCCTGAAGAGAAAGAAGACAAAACAAGAAAATCTGAAAGATTTAAAAAGCAACCTGTACGGTATCCAGATCCTGAAGTTTACGAAGCATTACTTTGCCAACAAGAAACATTAACGTTTGATGATATCAAATCCCTCCCTAGTGATGAACAACGCTTGTGGAAAGAAGCTATGGACGCGGAGATTGAAAGTATGAAAATCAACGATGTCTGGGATCTTGAAAAATTACCACCTGACAAACGACCTATTTCCTGCAAATGGGTATTTACCATCAAAAGAGATGGTCGACATAAGGCGAGACTCGTAGCTCGTGGATTTATGCAAAAAGAAGGGCTAGACTATAGTGAAACCTTTTCCCCTGTAATAAGTATGCCAGCTTTACGTTTGGTTCTTATTTTGATTTTAAATGAAGACTTATATGCATCTGTGTTAGATGTTAAAACAGCGTTCCTGAATGGTAAGTTAAATGAACTTGTTTTTATGATCAGCCGCAAGGCTATGATGATAAAAGTGGGCGAAAGTGTAAACTTAAAAGAAGTTTATATGGTTTAAAACAAGCCCCACGACAATGGTATGACAGGTTTTATGAATTTATTTCAAAGTTAAATTTTAAATCTTGTGATAATGAACCTTGTATTTTTATTCGGTATAATAATGATCATAAAATAATTATTGCTTTGTATGTAGATGATATGTTAATTGCAGGTTCAGATGTAAATGAAACTATTGTAGTTATTTCCCTATTACATAACGAGTTTCACATGTCAAAATCGCAAAGTGTTTCAGAATTTCTAGGTATTCAAATGAAATTCAATTCTGATAGTTTAATAATGGATCAAGAGTCTTACATAATTAAATTGTTAAATAAGTTTAATATGCTAGATTGTAAACCCAGTGACATTCCTATTTCTCCTAAGTCCACCCCATCTGATTTCAAAAATGTTAAACCTTTTAATGGCCCATATCGTGAACTTGTAGGTTGTTTATTATATTTAGCTTATATTTCTCGACCTGATATTTTGTATGCTATTAACTGTTTAAGTCAATTGCAAGAAAATCCTACTGAAATTGCATGGAAAGCGCTTAAGAAAATCTTAAGATATTTAAAAGAAACATTGTCTTTAAAACTTGTGTATAAAAAGCAAAATTCTGATCCTAAATTATCCATGTATGTTGATGCTGATTGGGGGGCTAACACAAATGACCGCAAATCAGTAACAGGTTATATTTTAATGTTTTGTAACATGCCTGTTCTGTGGTGTTGTAATAAACAAAAATCAGTTGCTTTATCGTCAACTGAAGCTGAAGTCGTTGCTTTAACTAAAAGTTTGCAAGACTTGTTATGGTTTAAAAATATTGCTAGTGAAATTGTAAATATTAAGGATTTAGTAATTTTTGAGGATAATCAATCATGTATAAAATGTATCAGTAATGAAAGTAATTATGGTAGAATGAAACACATTGATATTAAATTGAAATTTGTTCGCAATATTATAAAAGAAAATAACATCAAAATTGAATATGTTCCTACGAATATGCAAATTGCTGATTTATTTACAAAGGCATTACCTAAAGTTAAATTTTATGAACTATTATTTCTTTGTTGTTTGTACAAGTAATGTTTAAATTGTGTCATATTATTATTAATGATTGATTTCAAGAAATTTCTTTGTTTTCTGATGTAATGCTAGATTATGGGCGGGTGTTGAAAATAATCACAGCATTACATTAAATTCTTATTAATTTCTTTTTGTACAACTATGTTTATTGTGATTGGTTGTTTAATGTAGCTTTCTTTCACGGCCGCCAATTCTCTGCCATGGGCCTTGCAAAATCTATAAATACCTGTAAATTTTCTGTTTTCTTTCAGTATGTTTGTGTAATTGTTCTTGTTAATATCAAATATACTCACTTCGATCCACGTCTTTATGTCTGCCTTTTTATTTATTTTAACAGTTTCCATTTAATGTAATACGTATTTTTGAAGTAACATTAATGCAAATGCTGAATTTAAAATATACTTCACATAATGTTATTAATCATGTGAGAATGTACGCGTGCCGGCACATATAAATAGCAATATTTTTATGTATATAATTTTCTTAAAGTACTTCTGCCCTACTGTCATGAAATCTATTATTTCTCCAGAAGGGTTTCTTTATTACCAAATTAATACTTAAAGAAATATGCTTTGTCGTTTTCTTTCCTTTAGATATAGTTTCCATACTATATGGGTAATAATTTTTATTTATAATCTAGTAAGAAATCAGAAAGTCGCAATAGGGTATCAGAAAAATATCATTACACGAACAAAGCTGTTTTAATAAATAGACTATCGTATTTATCACGAGAATAAGAGGTTGTCAGAAAACAAGAAAAAGCAGGGTTCGTATGACCCCTGGAATTTTTAGACCAGGAAATTCTTCGGTCCAGTATTTTCTTATAGAAAATCTCACCTTAAATAAAGCGAAATTTCGAGCTTTTGAACTAGGCTTATTTATTTATTTATTTATTTTGTGAAATAATTCTGACATTTCACCTGGAAAATAACGGTACCCGTACAAACCCTGAAAACCAAGTTTTTTTTTTCAGAATATTTGTATTGTAAGCCCTTCTTCCAACATCAACTAGACTCAAAATTTAACATCGTTCCAAAAACCACCTCACTTCAAATATAACTTGACGTGGTTTCTTAAAAAAGCTAGTAAGCAAGAAATCATTCAGATTAAATCTACTCTCTCTATACAGGGTGTTCCGTTAAAGGTGTCCAATATTAATAGGGGTAATAGAGGAGATCACATGGAGCATAAATCAGTATATAAAGCCTGGTCGGATCTCAATAGTTTTCAAGTTACAGCAAATAGAATGAAAATTCGGAAAATTGTAAAAGAACCCTCATTGCTAAACTATCGATAATGCTACATAAAACCGAAGCACAGATTTAGAAAGAGCAGAAAAAAACCTACAAAATGACATCAATTGTATTAAAATAGCAATATTTATTGACGAGTTACAAGCCCTGAAACAGTGAAAAAAGTACGAAATCCAATATACATCAAAATAGTTAATCGTTAATTCCAAAAAGACAACTCTAGCTACAACAAGGAAAATGTAGTAAAATTTGGTCCATTCCGAAAACTTTCGAAAAAGCTTACAATGAACCATATCGGTTTAATTGTGTGAGAGAAATTAATCAGTTTCTTAGTTACAACTCCGCTTTCTTTGACACTAGCAAAGGTTAAACTCCGCCCATCACGATTGGAAACACCGCCTTTTTAATTACTCTCAACTATACATTTTCGATCATGCTTCTTCTGAGATGCAACATTTTTAATTATTCAAGAGTTGAATGAACCAAAATAACTTTACAATAATAGTCTACATTTTAAAGTGGTCTTTTATTGATATAAAGCTTAAGTTAAATTCTTTAAAATTAAACTGGTGGTGGAAATTCGGAAATAATTAAAAATATTGCGATTTGTAACTATGCAAGAAGTTTCAGAACATGTTTTACATGGACAATTATTGTATGTATATGTGCATCATAATTTATGATAGGAAATAATAATAACAAATAGCATAATAATTTTATTAATTATAAATTTAAAAAAGACACTAAATTTTAAATTAATTCATACAAACTTTGTAATTTACAATTTGAGTACACCACAGTCTGTGACTTACAAAATACTGTGCCAAAAAGTGTTGAAAATAAAAGAAAAATGACAAATAAAGAATTACATTCCAGGTACTTTATGACATATGTGAAGCATAGTCTTCTGGCCTGCGCTGCACAGTTCAATGTCGGAAGGCAGACGAACGGACATTATTATAATAGGTGTTCGAAGTTGCGCCCATTAACAGAATCGCACAGCCGACAGCGACGTCGTAAAGATTGGCGAACACGCCGAAAAACTCCGACGGAGTTGGGAATGTCTCCTGCAGCGACAACGATTCGCGCTAGTAAATCCTCCGGTGTATCCACAGGCGTTTCATACACCAGCGATTTAAGGTGTCCCCAAACAAAAAAGTCTAACGGATTGAGGTCTGGAGAGCGTGCAGGCCAAGCAACAGGTCCACTGCGTCCAATCCATTTCCCAGGATATGTTGAATTGAGGTGATTGTGAACACCTATGAAAAAATGTGCCGGTGCGCCATCGTGCATAAACCACATATTGTAGCGCAATGTTGCTGGCACATTTTGCAGTAACTGCGGTAAGATATCCCGTAGGAAAACCAAGTACGTACTGCCATTGAGTACATCTGGGAGTAAATATGGTCCTATGAGATAATCGCCGAGGACACCTGCCCATATGTTCACACTGAACTTTTGTTGTGCGTTCGACGGGAAAACAGTGTGCGGATTTGTATATGACCATGTGTGCATATTGTGCGTGTTTACCACGCCCTCTCTCGTAAATGTTGCTTCATCAGTAAATAAAATATTTTCCAGAAATTGTGGATTATTTTCTGTTACATTAAGCAACCAGCGTACGAATTCTGTCCGCTGAGCACAATCTGTTACTGATAACAGTTGTACCCGCTGCACATGCAAGGGGTGCATGTTTTCTGCACGCAGAATACGCCACACACTTTGGTGAGAAACACCGACTTCAGACGCAGCAGCTCGTGTACTCGTGGAGGGGTTATCTTTAAAAATATTCAGTACATCTTCTTCCATTGCTGGTGTTCGTACATGTCGAGGTTTCCCTGCATCGATGCTTGCTGTATTAAACGATCCAGTCTCCCGTAATCGTCTATCGATTTTTATGAAGAGTTTCGAACTTGGGCAACGTTTCCTTGGAAATTGCTCACGGTACATGCGCTGTGCTAGACATGCATTTCCATGAGCTTGCCCGTACATCAGATGCATGTCTGCATATTCTTCGTTAGAGTATTCCGGCATAATTATTATACATCAACTTACTACAATCCCACTTACAACAGCCTCCCTTTAACATAACGCCCACTGATGACTGCTGTTTTATTACACTTTTCTTCCTATACACATAGAAAATTTGCATAAAAAGTACTTCTTCTTCATCATCCTGAAAGTTCATGGAGGAAACACAGCAGTCACGGAGTTTGCTTTAAGACAAGGCGGGAGCTGCACAATATGTCATTCACTTGACCAGACTGAATAATGAAAGGGTATTGATAGAGGTTGATCAGAAATGTATAATTGAAAGATATTAAAACGGGGTGTTTACAATCGTCATGGGCGGAGTTTCGCCCTTTCCGAGCGTGCAACAGTACAGAGTTGTAACTAGGGAACTGCTTGATTTCTCCCATACAATTAAACTGATATGGTTTATTGTCAGCTTCTTCGAAAGCTTTCGGAATGGACCAAATTTTATAACATTTTCCTTGATGTAGGTAGAGTTGCATTTTTGGAATTAACGATTAACTCTTTTGCTAAATATTTGATTTTGTATTTTTTCACTGTTTCAGAGCTTGTAACTCGCCATTAATTCTCAATATTCTAAAACAACTTATGTCATTTCGTTGGATTTTTTCTGCTCTTTCTAAATATGTGCTTCGTTTTTATGTAGCATTATCGATAGTTTAGCAATGAGGGTTTATTTACAAATTTCCGATTTTTCATTCTATTTGCTGTAACTTGAAAATTATTGAGATCCGGCCAGGCATTATATACTGATTTATGCTCCGTGTGATCTCCTCTATTACCCCTATTAATATTGGACCCCTTTAACGGAACACCCTGTATATAAAATCCTAATGAAACGAATTTATGAAACGGAAGTACGAATCGACTGATTAAACAACTGATTATGTTTCACGGTGATTTCTCCTAAAATGTGGAATTCTTTGCGATGAAATTAACACCAAAAATCAATATTGATCCGCAGATTTCAAAACCGGTATTAGAATTTTTAAATTCGAATTAGTTTTTTAAATATAAATTTTTTTCTAATGTTATATACATTTTTCTAATGATGGCAACTCAAATTTTAATCAAACAGATATATTTTTTTTTTTTCAGATTTTAGAAAAGGTTACTATTTTAAACTAATTTGGCGAGAAGTTTGCCCTCCCTTAAATGTATGCTAAGAAATGTATCATGTTACTTTTATTCATAATTCAATTTGTATTTCATTATCATTTTATTTAATACAGACAGAAACATTTAAAATAAATGGCTTTCACTTCTTTATTTTTTTTAAACGAAATGGAAAGAAAAATATTAGGCACAGATGTCAGTTACGCAGCGGGGTACCTAATTGGCGCCAAAATGGCATTATTTTGGTTGACATGGTAACCCGGCTATTGTTGTTTATTTAATAATAAATGTTTATTTACTTTATTTTCTTTTTTTAAATTACATAAATAAATCGCCAAATTATATAAATTGACATAATTTTTATTTTAAATAACGAAAGAACAAAGAAAATAGTATAACATTAATAAATATACAAATAAAACGTCGAAATAAAAATCACTTGATGACATAAAGACGTGTAACTTGCTTAAAGTCAAGTAAATGGGACATTTACGATCAACCATTATTGGCATTTAAATCTTATAGTTTTGGTGATAGATTCTTGGTCGACGGGATAACTAAGTATTAGCAAAAATGCATATGTAACTGGTATTCGAAAACGAGGTTTTCACCAAATTTTCGTAAAAAAAAGAATCACTCCAAACCTGCGGTGCGTATATGACATCAGGCCAAATGTTAAATAATGTAACAAACGATGACATTTAATTTCAACTTCAAAGCAATGTTTTAATTTACCACTCGAAAAAAAAAATGCTAACTGGCGAGTTGAAAAATAGTTATTGGCGAGATTTGCACCCGGCTAGCGTAACAGTACCAAGAATTCTTTGCGACAATGGTTTTATGTAGTATTATTCGAAAAAAAATTGATTTTTTTTTAATCGAAATGGAAAACTTTCGGCACAGATGCCACATACGGTCCCATATTGGCGATATTTTTTTCTGACGCCAATGTCATATACTCAACGGGTACTTAACTGGCGCCATAGTACCGGTATTTTGCTTGATTTGATAAGCCGTATGTTGTTGTTTATGCTGTTGATGTTTTCCCTAAATTACCGTCGGAAAAAAATCGCGCCAATATGGGGCCGTATATGATATCTGGGCCAGACTTTCATATGAAAAGCGAAGGGATCAGAGCGTATTTATTTATGGCAGTTACATGACTTGGACTATTATAATAATGATTGAAATGATGGCGATAGAATAATATTTGGCGACTTATCACCTGTACTTGGCTAATATTAAAGTATCAAAATGGCACCAGGAATATAAAAAGCGAAGTGATTCGCCCGGAACTGTCGATGATAGTCACATGACTTAGGCTATTGTTATAGAAATTGTTTTAAAATACCGGGAGACAGAGACTTTGTACACTTAATTCCTTTTATTTTAGCTTCTTTTCAAACGTTTAACTGATCCTCTTTAATCAAACACAAAAACAACCATTGGATGTCTTAACAGCAACTGATTCGGCCTTAAATTTTTGAAATCAAAGGAAATTGAATGGAAATCCGTTTACAGGGAGATCTGCACAGCTTTATTCAGTATAATTAAATCTTCTACAATATTTTTTAAACCGATCAGATTAGCGTGTTTTGATTCTGCGGTGTCTGAACGGGGGTTGGCGAGCGTAGCTTGCAGGGGGCAGAGCCCCCTAGTAAATTCATAAAGTGCAGAAGATTTCAGAAAAAAGCGAAAAATGTGCGCTTTTATGCCGACGACAGTTTGAACACTATTTTTTATGAATTACTAGATTTTAAAAAAATTGCTAAAAATTAAACGAAAAAAAATTAAAATAACAGATAAAAGGAAAAATATGCAAGTTATTAAAAAAATTTGCAAATTTTTCTAAAACTATATACAAACAAACCATAATGATTAAAAAAATTTACGTTTTACAAAATCTCGTACAGATACATCAAAATACTTATTTAAAAGGAAAACAATTTAATGAAGATTTACTCATTAGTTTACATAAAGATTTCTATTATCAACAAAATTAATTATGAATTCACAAATGCCAGTCAAGGCACACCATTAAATATTAACCCTTAAGTGCCGGGTGTTGCTTTTCGGCAACATACCCAATTTGCGCTTCTAAAATACTATTGGAATAATTTTGAAGCTATAATGTCTAATTTTGCAATAAAATACGTTCTGAAAATGCTATTCAATCGATTTTTAACATGTAGATGGCAAAAGTTGTGCTGTTTAAGAATAAAGATAGATTTATTTTTCAATTGTTGTTACATGTTCTTTTTGTTTTGTTTGGAAGCTTGCGAAATACCCTATTTTGGTCTGCAGTGAGCAAGTAAAATTTATTACTTATCAGAGTTCCTAAAATTCGTGTGTGTTTAATATTATAGAATTTTATGGAGGAAAATTATTTTTTCAATTAAAGACCAGTATTGCCAATTAGTAACAAACAGGTGTTTAGCCTTAAACCATACTTAAAACAAAATATGATTTTTTTAAGCATTTTTCCCGTGATTTATTTAAAAAATGAAAGACGAAAAACATTATTAAAATGTATTTTGAAAAATCAGGCATTTAAGGGTTAAAGAATAAACAAACATGACAGTCTTTCTTTAAAACGAAGTATAAAAGGTTACCGTGAATATAAGTTTTCAGAAGATGTCTAGTTTAAATACATATCCTTAGTACAGTATATCCGAACACATTTCTTTCCCTAGCAACATTCATACATATTAGGCAGTTAGAAAACATAGTAATAACGATCGTCACTGTTCAATGACAACTATCGATTAAAAATATATATCTATATTAAAAAAAAGATAAATAATTCGACGTGTAAAATACTAAAAATGAAACTACTAGATGTTGCCGAAAAACAAAGTTAAATTATCTTTTTATACATTTATAGTTGTAGCAAACGTATTTAAAATATTTAAACTAGACATCTTCTGAAAACTTATATTCACGGTAACCTTTTATACTTCGTTTTAAAGAAATATAGAGGCATTATAATATAAAGTGGTGGTGTGCATTTAACTATTTTGAATATTTGAAGAATCCTTTGAAAGAGTAAGCACAGGTTGTGTGGTCAGGAATAATTTTTTTTCAACGTAAGTCACATATATGCATTCCGATGAATAAATAATAAAATTTTCATAATGTTACACAGTATAAACAGTATTTGAAAAAAAAAGGGAAGAGATATATATGTAATTTTCACTCGCCTTTTAGTTCCTATAAACTGTTTTTTTTTTCTATGCTTAATAAATGGATGTTTACAAGAGCTAAATTAGGTGACCTCGGAAATAAATTTAACTTTTTCTTAACTAATATAGACTTAAAGTAAGGAACTCTAAACTCTACAAAAATATGTTATAATTACATGTAAAAATTAAATAATTAACTATAATCATATATAATTCTTTTATTACTAGCAGACCCGATGGCGTTGCCCGGGGTTTGTAAATAATAACCTTAAACAAAACTAAGTTTGTATGATTTTTTATCTTTGGAAATTCTTTTAAATGAACCTAATTTCGGAGGCCCCATTGCCTTCCGCAGCGTCTAGTGTGTTCCCATCAAACTTCTTTCCGAACGAACCTGTAATCTAGATCCCCACTACCTATGGCAGCATTTCCCGGAAGTGCCCCCACGTGCCGGAGACAATCGAAAACCAAGTTGAGTGAGCCAGACCTCGTAGGAATCAAAGCTACAGAATCAAAAAAAAAAAAAAAAAAAAAAAAAAAAAAGAATGCATCATTAATGTTAGAAAATGTTGGTAACTTAAGTCTAAGATAAAATTTCATAATACAGAATGTAGTTGAATTGTAATCTAAGTTGAAGGAAGGAAATTCCATTGAAATTGGTCCCTTAAACCACAGGAAATAACGCACCACCAAGGAGTGGAAGATGCCTCCTCACCTTGTAAATTTCATGAATTACTGTTAGCATTAACACGATTTTTAATAAACGGGTGAAATCCTTTATCTAAAGTTACCTTTAAAGTAACACGATTTTTAATTTACGGCTGTAGTGAGTAGAGGTAAGTTGATGCTGAAAAAGGAGATTAATGTTCGAAAAGGGTGGTAGCTGAAGTATAATGAAAGACCGGACCCTTGGGGACAGGGTCTTAACTGGAATGTAGTTGTGTATAAAAAAACTTTTTAGGTGTTTTAAAGTAGCTATAAGACGCTAAAACTATGTTAAAGAAAATTGCAATAGAATAGGACAGTTTTTTACGAAGCTGCAACAAAAGCCCCAAGAAGCCGATTAATATTCAAAATTGGTGGTAGCTGAAGTCTGCATTTTTTTTTTTTTTTTTTTTTTTTTTTTTTTTTTTTTTTTTTTTTTTTTTTTTGTCGTGTTCATGTAGTAGCTGGAGAACCTTAGAAAAAAATTTAGAAAAAAAAAAAATGTTCGTAAATAGGACCATTTTTAAGGGAGCTATAACAGGGAGCCCAAAAGGGCCCAACTGATAGTTGAGGGCCCTAAAATGAAAACATGTTTAAATGTTTTAGTACTTAGCGTTTTAGACCTTCAATTAGTCAAAATTAATCATAGGGTATGAAATAATCATTAGAATAATATTTTAAAGAAATGTGCAAAAATGGGTTAAATGCTTAAAAAGGGGTCCTAGAGCCCCAATAAAAATATGAGGGTGCTGGTCTAGAGGGAAGAGTCAGGACTAAATTTTAAAATTATGCAATGAGAAGGTGAGAAAAATATGGTGTAAAAAATGCATAGAAACTGGAAAATAAAAATTGAAAAATAGTTCCAAAAATGAAGATCGGATTAAGAGGGGCAATTTATTAATAATTTATGGTGCAAAAGCAAAAAGGGGCCTTGTACCGGGCCCCAAGGGGGGAGGGACTTGACAATTGTTTGGTATAAATACACTTTTTAGTAGTTGTTAATGTAATCTGAGGACGCTAGAACTATGGTAAAGAAAATTGTAAGGAATTCGGATAATTTTTAATTAAGATGCACCAAGGACCCCAAGACGATTTATATTGAAAATTGGTTATAGTTGAAGTCTAAAATATTTTTTTGCCGTTCATGTAATAGCTGGAGAACCTATAAGAAATTGTTAGAAAAAAATCTAGTGAATCGGACTATTTTTAAGTGAGCTATAATAGGGGGCCCAAAAAGGGGCCAACTGATAGTTGAGAACAGGGCCCTAACATGAAAACATGTTGCAACGTTTTAGTACTTAGCGTTTTAGATCTTCGATTAGTCAAGCTTAAGCATAGGGTATGAATTAATCATTAGAATATAATTTGAAAGAAATGTGCAAAAAATTGGTGAAATGTTTAAAAAAGGGCCTAGGGTCCCAATAAAAATAATTGAGTGTTGGTCTATGGAGAAGAGTTCAAGGCTCAATTTTAAAATTACGCACTGCGAAGGTGAGAAAATTGGGTTGTGAAAAACGTATGGCACTAAAAAAATTTAAGGGGCCCTGGATCGGGCCCTATGGGACCCTAGACGGGCCCATGGTCATAACTGGAATTTAGAAACGGGAGAATAACTAAATGGAGAAAGTATCTCAAAAATGAAGATCGGATAAAAACGAAGCAATTTATTAACAATTTAGTACACTGAAACTTCAAGGGACCCTGTACCGAGCCCCTTGTAGTGGTGCTAGGATCTTAACTGAAATGTAGAAATGGGATAGAAACTGAAAGGAGAATTCACCCCAAAAACGACTTAGATCGGATAGAAAAGAGGCATGTCATTAACAATTTAGTGCACTAAAACTTCAAAAGGCCCTGTAACGGGCCCCTTGAAGGGTGCCAGGGTCTTAACTGAAATAAAGAAATGGGCCAGAAACTGAAACAGGAATTCACCTAAAAACGATGAAGATCGGATAGAAAAGTGGCATGTTATAAACAATTTAGTGCACTGAAACTTCAAAGGACCCGGTACTGGGCCTCTTGCAAGGGTGCAAGGGTCTTAACTGAAATGTATAAATGGAGCAGAAACTGAAAGGAGAATTCACCCCCAAAAAGACGAAGATCGGATTGAAAAATGGCATGGTATTAACAATTTAGTGGATAAACACTTAAAGGGGTCCAGGGGCCCCGGCCCTTAAAAAATTAAAAAACTGAGCCTCAGGTGCATCAGGACCTGTCTTGGGGTATTCACATCTAAAATTTCAGACTTCTACGTGCAGTATTTGTCGCTAGCCATCGCACAAACACACAGAGCGATCTGTTCTTTTATTAGTATGGATGCTATATTAAGTGTAAGTATGCTATAATTAAATATAATTATGCAAAAATTAAATACGCTATATTTACTGAAAGGATGCTAAAAATGGACAAAAAGTCATGTTAAAGATATATAAATAAAACATTCACATTATTTCTCTTAAAATTTCAATTGATTCTAATGGGTGTCCCCAAATACCCACAAGAAATAATTTTGAAAGAAAACACAGGTTTATAATTAATGATTGCAAATATTTTTTTAATACATAAATCATACAGTATAGGGTTATTTATGAAATAGCACATTGTGTAAATGTCCTCCACGCCTTAGCTGGCACATACGCACTCTTTTGTTGACCGTTTGACCGTTTTTTTTTTTTTTTTTTTTTTTTTTTTTTTTTTTTTTTTTACGTTTTGCATAAATGTGTCTGAATTTCGTTGATACAGCGTTCAGTTTCCTCCTTCAAGTTTTGGGATTGTTGGCATAAACCTTAGACTAAAAAAAACGTAAAAGAAAAAGACCAAAAGCGCTAAATCATATAATCTGGACGGCCAATTCTGACACCAAAACGGGAAATTACACGGGCAGGTGGCCTCGTCTTGTAGAAACCGCATACGTGCACATCCTTATCTTAGAATTTAGGCACACACGAAGGAAAATTGAAATCTTGTGTGAATTTTGGGGCACGCAACAAAGCCGTTGAGGCCATTTACCCGATATGCAATTCCATACATAACCCTAATATACTAGATGAAGCAGCACCACAAAGTTGGCAAAAAACGATAATTAAATAACAAAACATTGTATAAATCACCATAAAATTCTTAAAACACACAGGACGCGTTTCGATATGGAAATTATAACAACTCGCCATCAGCCGAAGTAAAAACGTGTCCGTAAGGGGGCAAGGTCACAAATGAAATGACAGGCAGAGAGCTTACAGTGAATGGGACAAGTGGCGCTAGCTGAAAGGTAAACACCAATCCTAAACAATTAATAATCCAAATATCCTCTCTCTGCAGGGTTCTTATTAACCTTTGAAACGAGAAGCAGTACAGTATCATTTTGGGGCCCCCCCTTTTCATCCGTGGAAAATTTTTCTGAATTTTACATTCATGCAAACTTATCAGTGCTACAGAAAATATCTCATGGTATTTCTTAATCGAATTCACTTATACTTCATTATACTGCCTTTTCTATGTTCGCTGTATATGATATAAATAGAAAATATTTGTAGTATCAGGCCCCCCACATATGGGAGGCTTGACACACTTTCTTTTGTATTATTTATTATTTGTTTGAAATATTTGTTAAGGGAAATAAAATCAGTTTAAAAAAGGGTAAAATAACTTAATACTACAGGATTTAATTATTATAAATAATTGTTTGGAAAAATGTGATGAGTAAAATACCTGCTTAGACAGAATTCAAGGTACACGAGAAAATTTCTGTTTTAAACACCCAGTTTATGTGACACTCGACTTTTCAACACTAGTTACCACATAGTTTGGCTTCACCTAATTGTGTTCATCTTTGTGAAATATGTCTGCATTTCATACTAATGTGTTTTGATAAATGTTACTGTCTTTTGCAGAGGCATGAACACTTAACATTTCTTAAGACCACTGCTTTCATTCGTTTTAGTCTTTTCCATTCTTTCTATTTACCTACTATAGGTAATATATAAATGAAATAAATTTCCTACCAACTTTTCAATTTATATTTCCATAATTCATTTTGCTTCTGTAGCAATTTTCCACACCTTCCTGTAATCTATTTTAAATATTTTCCTTTTTATCATCCCATTGTACTGTAGCTTTTCAGAAAAAATTTACATTATTTTATAAATATAACCACGAACCCTTCATTATGTATAGTGTATACTAAAAAGATTTGCAAAAAAAAAAAAAAAAAAAAAAAAAAACTCAATTAAGTGAGCTTTGACCATCTGGTCCACCCTTCCTCAGATTGATTGTGTCAAGCCTCCCCACATAGCTACTTTTTTATTCATAGTAGATGGGTATGTTTAGCCTAATTTACTGCGCAATCTTTATTCCTGGAATAAAAGCTCTGTATTTCTGCATTACTTAAAACCTACTTACTTAAATTTTTGTGATATATTTTATGTGATAAAATCTTACAAAATGTATATAATAAATATACTTTTTACGCTCAAAACTCTTCACTCGATTTTTCCACACATGTTTCAATTATCTGCATGGAACAAAGACTATTGTATGGTCATTTCAGTAGCTTTGGCTGCCAACAATTGTCTAAACATTGAAATCCTTTTAAAAATTAGAACTGAAGAGTGGGTCAAGCTTCCCGTATGATCAACCTTTCCTAGTCTCTCTTAAATAGAATTAAAAAAAATAATCTAATTTTATTATTTAAAAAAAAAATCCGCGTTTGTTTACTATCAAACATCTTTGTTTCTTGCTTTTATAGTAAAATAAATTGTACGGGTATAAATATATCATAATAATATAAAAATGCTGAATTCATGTACCAAAACAACTTTAAAAATTTCTTTTAATTTAATTATGTATCAAATTTCTGATTCTTTACTTAACTTTTTATGCTGAAAACTCTGCTGCAGTTGTCGAAGGGTTTGAACCGTTATTCATGTACACGACTTCAACAACTACCAGAGATTATATTTTATTTTTAATAAAGTTAAGCGAGATAAAATTTTATATTTTCTGCAGACCTAAGTATTAGTTGTGAAGTTTTCCATTCAAGAAATTATTTTGCTTCATAACGTTTTTCTTTCTTGTGAGAAATGTTTTTCTGAAATATTTGACGCTAAAATGCTGCAGAAATGTAATATGAAAATGATGAGAATGACTTTAATAATATTTAATCTTTATCTCTGTTTTCTTACAGTAAAAAAGTCATTTAAAGAAATAAGAGCGAAAAAAACAAGGAAGTGTATTTTCAAATCACGTGCGAATTTAAAACGTGATATGTTCAAAAATTTATATTAAAGATAGTAATAGAAAAATTATAATTTAATAATAGTTTGAAAGTTGTGCAGAATTAATTTCGATGAAATTTTTAATTGCTTTTAATGTAACTTTTTAAATAATCATAATAGATATATTTTGGGGGTTCTACATAAGCTGCACGGCTGCGCGGGTGAAGGTCATTTGAAGGTCGTGCAGCGCGACCTCTAAGAGGAGTGGTCAAGGTCATGCGGCGTACTCTTGGAGGCGGGGTCAAGGTGATGCGTCATCTTTCAGTTCGAGGGGTTATTTTGAGTTTGATTTTTTTTTCTAATGATAATTAATTAAGAAATTTTAATTGGGGGACTTTAACTTTTTTCGGGATAATTTTTGAAGATTGAATTTTTTGGGAGATAGATTTTTCTTTTAGTCGTACTACAGTACGAGGGGTTATTTTGTGTTTGATATTTTCATTAAGGCTTCAATTAAAATTAATTAATTAATTAATTAATTAATTAATTAATTTTTAAATTAAAATTAATTAAGAATTAAATTAAATTTAAGAAATCAGATTAAGAAATTAAATTTAAGTCCCCCAATTAAAATTAAGAAATTTTAATTGGGGGACTTTAACTTTTTTGGAAGTAATTTTTGAAGATAAAAATTTTAGGAGATAGATTTTTTTTCTCACCGTTTTACAGTGCGAGGGGTTATTTTGAGTCTGATTTTTTTTTTTACAAATGATAATTAATTAAGGACATTTAATTGTGGGACTTTAATTTTTCAAGGGTAATTTTTGACATAAAATGTTTGGGGGACATTTATTTTTCTTGTAAGTAGCATTTTCAGTTCTTTTTATAATAAGTTTTTAATATGTAGTGTAGACAAAATGGAATACACAGTTTGTGACAATTCATTTTTATTAATATTAACTTGTCCAAGTAGGATTTAGTAATACATTGTTAGATCTCTTCTTGAGTTTTACAAAATTTCTTCTGGGTGACACAACTTTCGTTATTTTCTTCATTGATGCAGGAGATAAATATTTATTTTTTATAATACTTGAAGGTACTCCAATTTCATGAAGCGCATGAAAAAATTCTGTCGGTGTTTTCCCAGGTTTTTTATTCACATTAAAAATGAGATGAAAGAGTTTCGCTAAATTCGAATCTTGCAAGGTGTTTCCATTGTAAGTGATTCTTCAAGTTTGATCCCAGGCCATGTTGCTTGATTTCGATTTCAGTAACCCGAGTAAAGATCCAGCTTGTTTCCTCATATGTGATGGCGTTAAGGCTATCACAAACCTGTCGTAATCATCTTCTTGAGTCATTTCAGAGGATTTTTCTAACAGTGCAGGTTCGGTCTTGGTAGATTCCTTTTATACAGGTTCCGTTTTAACAGGTTCTGTTTTATCCGGTTTCGTCTTGAGAGGTTTGGACTTTCTTTTCTCACCATCATCGTCAAAAAGCCTTGATCTCCAAGGGACATTAAACTCTTGCTAATTCATTTTCCTTTTTAAAAGTTCATAGTACTGTTGAACTTTCTCATGATCGGGAAGTGAACTATTGAGTACATTGGACATTGCCACATCAAACTCAGTCATTTGCTTTTTCGTGGGCACATGTCTAGTCAACTCTTCTTCCGGTATTAGAGCATACTTAGTAGCGAGCTCCATTGATAAGACCCGTTAACACACTCAGGGCCGCAGGAATTAAAATATTTAAAAATCCTCCGTGTTGCACAATCAGTTTCTTTTTTGAAAAGAGAGTTCCTTTTTTCGTGCCGATTTTTCGAAGAGGGTTTTTATACTTCTTCAAAGACTTCTTTTGATTTGGTGAGAGCAGTACGTTTCCTTTCAGTACGTTGTGGGTACACTCACAAATGGCTTTCACCGAGCGAGAAAGTAATTTTTTCAAAAGTTGCTTGCGTAAGGTTTTAAGGCATGTCTTAATGAGCTCTAAATCACGCAGTTGTTTCTCGGTCAACGTCATGATCGCAACTGAATTAAGAAGAAAATGTCTTTCTTTTTAAACCTTTTTTCAAAGTGTACACGTATTGTCTTTGTCCTGGTAACACCAGTGTTCTTAACCGCAGTTCTTCTGGGGTTTCATTTCTTAGATCGACTAATAAATAAGAAAACGGTTTTCTAGTGGCATCAGTAAACACTTCTTGGAAAAATTTAGTGTTCGTTGGGTATAATTGTCTACCTAAATGACTGATTTGACTCATGTCGCGACGATTTTTAAACAGGAGCAAATATTGATTGTTTAGGGAAACACCTCTCATTTCTTTCCCTTTATGAAAGAGATTTTGTGTAATAAATATCACACTAACGTTTAAATGGTGACTTGCCTTTGTAAAGAGATAAGTCATACGCTCATCTGATCCACATTCCACCATGAGATCGTCTAAGATTATTAAAGAATTCGTTCCTAAATACTCGATGTAATTCGAAGGAAAGCCTTCCACAAAGGTAACATCAGGTATTTCGTTATACGGTTTTTGGTAGATACCGTAAAACCAAATCACTTTATCAGGAGGAGGGTCAAACATAACGTTTCTTTCCCTTAACAAATCACGTAGAAACCAACTTTTGCCCACTCTTGTAGGACCTGCAAGGAGCATCGTACAGGGGTGTTGAAAGCGTGGAAACTCCATCGTTAATAAATGTACACAAGTAAAACACACGCTTTAAATAACCACAGACACATGGGTTCACAGTTAAATTAATATTTATTGATAAAAATGTGCACGAATGCCAAATCGTTTGGCTTCAAAATTATAGACTCGTCGATCGTTCGACAACTCTTCAGTGACAAAATGAGATAAAAAATCCTTTAGGGTTTTACCTTGACATCGAGAATAAAGGTAAAATATACAATACTGCCCGCAGACGGCAGTCACGTGAGTTTGTAATACGAGTGAATTAAACAAAACTCATGAAAATTGCGATACATAGTGTGGTATTACAAATAAAGTGCCGTTAATTTGAAAGGTAAAACTATTAGTGGAAGTTCTTTTTAGTTAACATGCGTTGTGTAGTATCGCAATAAAACCCTCCGTTCTTTGAGGTCAGCAATTGTAAAAAAATAGAAATAAATGAAACTTCTTACTTGTATATCTGTAAATAAATGATGAGAACACCTTTAAGCATAAATCAATCTTTTATTTCATCTTGAAGAAGAGAAGTAAGAGGCCTTCACCCCTTGGTCACCGATTTTCAAAATAAATACGTTGCCGATAAAATAATATATTCCTCTTTAAGAAAATCTTTAAAAATGTAAGATGCGGCACTAGGAGAATTTTCTATAGATAAAAAATCTCACAGCCTTTTTAAACCAACAGAAAATAAATTTAACAGGAGTTATTAAAAACGCAGACATCGCTTTCGGAAGCTTTTTCCCGGATTCCACAACCATCCGCAGACACAGACCGGAGCTGAAGCCCGCGATCTTTAAAACAAGAACTAAGTCATGACAGATCAGCAACCAAACAGATTCTGATTTAAAATTAACGGAATTTTTAATTTATAGTAAGAATACGGGGACTTCAAAAGTTACTGAAAGAAAAGATTTAAATGTATTAGAGAATTTAAAATATTTGGTAATGTCTTAATAAACAAATCCGAAAGAAAACATTTAAAAAGTTTTGTTTTTATTTGCTGTACGCTAAATGAATAGACACACCTCCGAAAAGATCGCCATCCATTCAAAGCTTACGCCGGGAGACAGTCGCTCCGATGACGTCATCACAATACTCACAGATTTCAAAGAAGAAGCACCCTATGCCAGGCACAGCCGAACGTCAGCGAACTTGCCGATATGCGATGAAGCGGCGAATTTGCCGAAGTACGAACTTAAACAAAATCGCTTGCGCAAAAATAAATATGGATTTAAGCTTAAAGAACATCGATGTATAAGGCCAAAAGAATTAAAACAGTAACGTAATTTAAACACTGTGAGATTTCATCTCGCACATAGTTCGATAGGGCTCCTTTAAAAAAGGAAGGCTTGTTTCCATAGGAGTCGAAGAATTCCACTTCATCAGGCGAAGATAGGTAGAAAGCCACCCAGTGACTTCCAGGTTCTGTAGACTTGTCCACATTACACATAAAACAGACAGGATACCGCTCGATTCTTCTTGGTGGCTGATCACTTGGAAAAACACCCAAAAAATAGTTTCGGGTCACGGCTTCATGAGATAAAATGGTCTCGATTTGTAATGAATCCATTCAGTTGGGAAAGTCGCAAATCACATGACGTGATTTACTTATTTCAATAATGTTTTCAAATTCCGCATAAATCAATACGGTCGTGGTTTTTTCTAACGCTTCAGCGAATTTGATTTCAATTCGTAAATTTACTTGATGCTGTAAATTCAGATGTGATCCGTCACACAAGTCAGGACTTAAGTCGAAATTATATAAGGTGTGTTCATCAGCAAATTCTTCACGTGTTAAATAAATGCCAGCATCATGATTAAAACCAGAGAACAGTCGATGATAGGCTCTTATATAGTTGTTTTCGTCGAAATCCAATTCCAAAGGTTTACTGGGCACAGGTTGACCATCCACATAGACACTTAAAAAGTTGACTTTGTGATGATAAAAGTAAAAGGGATTCAAATCGTATTGTCCAGCATAAGCACTGTTGTCTATAAGTCCAACAATGATATGTTTCGGCATCGCTCCTAAAAACACATTATCTTGCATGAAATATTTACTTCCAGTGGAGATTGAACAAGTTTTGCATAACACTCGATCAATGGGATATTTCGCAGAGTTTTTTCCAGGGCTTTGGCATGTCCCAATAACACGCCTCGACTCACATTCACATTGCGAACAAACACAGAGGCATGTTCTAAAATCACTTTATAGTCGTGAAAAGTTTTAAGTGCTTCTTTCTTAGCCATCAAACAAAAGTCTGATTTGCTGCCAGTCATTTTAATTTTCAGATCGACCATATTCAAGAGTAGTCGATTTTGTTGGAAAATATCACAATGAAGGGGACCAATCATATCCAATGTTTTGCTATTTTTAGTCAGTTCATAGCGTTTCTTTAATCCAGAATTTCCATTGGTGGTGGGGTCTGTTTCAGTCAAATTCGTGTCTTTGTAAAAACATTCACATCTCAATAAAGATTTCTTAGCGTCGTCTACATAGTTCAGCAGGGTTTCAATATAAGCACGATAAGGATTTGTGTTACTCGAAGAAGAGATGGCTCTTTCATTCAAACTGATATCCACTTGTGAAAACAAAGCTTGTAAAAACAAATTAACAGGAGCCAAAGGTTCGCTTGTAGGTAAATCCGTTCCGTCTGACTTGGTGATTTTCATTTTGACGTAGAGGTAGGAAGCAGACAAATCAATATAATCTTCTCCATTCCCAGAAATGTTAAATTCCACAGATCCTCCATCTCGAATATTAGCAAGGGGATGATATTCAATGAAATATCCTTTTTCAATAGCCGTCTGGGTAGGTGGAATTAAAAACAGATACAATTCGGATTTGGCACAAGCAGTAGAATTTTTATGAATGAGTCCAAACATCTTTAAGAGAAAATATCGTGTACTTTCACTCTCTTGGCTTTGCGAGGAATGACGGCATTGTTAGAACGTTTCCTCTTTTTATACTGATGGCCCGATCCAATCATCGTCTTCACTTTAGTAGCTGCTTTATCCGTCAAGTTTTGACTGGCTTCTTTTAACCACCGCTTGGCAGCTATTTTAATATCTTCTCCTCGTGAGAGATCACTGAGAACGTTCACGCCGGAATGAAACAATTGTTTTCCCACGGCTTTCGCTCCAGACTTGAAAAGGGGTACCGCTGTACGAAACAGCGATCGAAACAGCCCACCGAATCTATATCCTCTTTGCAAAGTAGTTCCTTGATAATAGTTTAAGCCGCTACCCGACTGATGAGTATAATAATCTTCAAAAGATTTCGCACAACACTGGTAGGGAGCAAACATCACGAGTGGTATTTTTGACGAAAATGAAGTTTCACGTACAAGCGTCCACGTTCAAATGGCTTTAATTCACCCAAGTGGTTCCTTATAACGATTTCTAATTGTCGAATGATTTTCTACTGATGGGTAAGTAATGGGGTCGATCAAATTTCACACAAATCACTTCTCCATCTTTTCCGGTGACATTCACAATTCGTAACAGGGGCGCCAACACATCACCAATAATTTGAGGTTCTACTATATCCGAATAAATCATCAATACTCTATAATGAGCACACGGATCTGCCACATACGAACTATCGACAGTTTGCTCAATATTAGTATCTAAGGAAGCAATCTCGCACGGTTCGAACCCCAGCATTTCAGATAATCCAGCTTCTAAAATCACTTTAGCTTTATCTCGCACGTTGATTGTGACTCTTTTCGTGATGGGATTGTAGGAAGACAAAATTTTTTGTTCCATGTCTTTGATAGCAATAGCTTTCAAAACATCAGGTACCGTCTCATAAAATCCAGGAGGGATTCGTCTACCAATTATCCTTCCATCGTTTAAGTCGAATCCAAATAAGTTCGTGTGTTGATTCACAGTATACCAGGTATGTGGGTAAATAAATTCCACGAGACCCACTTCCCATTCTCCTTTCAATTCGATAGGGGCTGGCAATCGCGTAATGAAATGAGAAATTTTACTCTCAGGAAAATAATTCATGGAACTGTCCGAAGGTAACGTCAGGTAGAAGGACATGTTAGCAAATGATCTTGGATCATTCTTCCATGGACTTATAAGGAAGATAAATCTGAGGAGGGTATCCATTGATTAAATTTGCTGGGATATCCCTTATACTTCACAAAATATTCCACTTGACTTTTTCTCGCGCGCTTCTTTAAAAATTTTTCAATCGTATAAGTTTCTTTCATTTGCACTTTTTGAAGTTCTTGTGGGTAGAAGATTCCTTTAATGGGTTCGTCTAACAAATCATTTATTCGATACACTGGAGGGTCTCTCGGTACACACTCCGTCACCACAAACAGTTCTTCCGTCCAATTGGTTTCATACCCTTTTTCAAAGGTCATTTTCTGTTTCGACACACGCACCACATCTCCCGCTTGAAACACACAAGGTTTTCTTTTCACATGCTCCATGTCTCCGTATAGAGTAAACCACATATCGCTTTCATTTTCCTTTGTCACTTCCACTGGGGGTCTCTTGATACTTGAATGATAGGCATGGTTATAACTTTTTAATAACTGGTCCAATACATCCGTATAACGGTAGGTATGATTATGTGTGAAATATTTCCACATTTTCGTTTTAAGAGTTCGGTTAAATCGTTCAACCACAGACGCCTTGATATTATAATTCGTCGTAAAAAATCGAACACCTTCTTGTTTTAAAAATCTTTGAAACAGTCGGTTCTTAAATTCTTTTCCGGCGTCAGAGACTTGAGCTTTCTGGTTGAAAAAATAGAACGAAAGGCTTTCACAATTTCTTCTCCTCGTTTCGTTTTTAAGAGAATCGCCCACGCATATTTAGACAGAATGTCCATACACGTCAGGAGGTATCGAAACCCTTGATTGTACTTTTGTAAACTGATGAGATCCACCAGGTCAGCCTGCCATTGTTGATCGATCGAATAAACGGCCACTCGGTTTGTCGGGAAATTTCTCCGAGCCGGTTTGTGAAGCGTATAGGAATCGACTCCGCTCAACAATTTCTGAATCGTCTTCTTCGTTACTTTGCCTTTGTCAGCACTATACAAAGCATTTACACCACCAAAACTTGCTGCGTGACTTGGAGCCGGATAAATTGCCTTCATTACAACATAAAATTTCATTATTTGTCATATTAACTCGAAAACGCATCATCTTCAAAGCAGTCTTTCTCGCATGACGTCATCTCATAGGCTGAACATCTACCCGACCTACCTCTTGTTTAAATACTCTTACGAAGAGATTCAATCACATGGTAAGACAGAACAAACATGATGTGATTATATTTACCAAACCTTACTTAAACTTTCAATACCAAACATTTTCCAAATTCATTTGTTCTGTAACACTATACATTTCCTAAAAAAAGGATACCTACAATACTGTCTCGGAATAATGATAACGAATGAACTGTGATTGGTGATAATATCACGTTACCTCAATTACGTAACTTAGTAAAATTTGAACTAGATTAAAATTAGAACTAGACTAAAAGTTCAAAGTGCACTGTGCGTAATGTTTATTTCAAATATTAAATAAATTTCAAAAAGTGTTACTATTCAAATACCCCAATGTATTTATTAAAACTTTCATATTTAAGAGTGAAAATTCACTTATTCGTGATGACTCATCAATGACATGTTTGAAGTATTCTCAATAGTTGTCGGAGCACAGCTCCGGTTTCCCTTCAAAAATTACACTTGCTGTTAACACGATAGCGTCCAAAATATTTGACGCATCCACACAAAAAATGAGCTGGACGTTGGTAGTGCCAAAATCTCGGCGCGTATTGAAAATCATAAATATTCGTCAAACCTAACAGCCTGAAATGTCGGCTCAAAAATTTCCCATAGAGATAACAATGCGAGTTTAATTCTATATATTTGAAAGATATAAGGCTTTCTTTTTTTAGTCATGTACCTTGAGCATTTTTGTGCAGCAATTTTAATAATTATTTTTAAAAATGAATGCTGTTTCTTTGTAGATTTGCCCGCACTAGCTATTTTGTTTTAAATATTCCCATTTTTATACTTAAATTTAAAAATTTCTATGAATTTGTTTCAAAATGGTAGCAATTGGATTACTTCCAATGTTGTAAAGAAAGGAAAAATAATAAGGTTTGCTTATCTTTATTGATGCAATTTTCTCATAAAATTTAAAATAAGTTTTCTGAAAAAATTGAACAGAAAATGACGTCATGCTTTAATAAAATACTCATGTTTTCCGCAAAAAGCTTTTATAATTCAATTCTTTTTTTGTCAGAGCACAGCTCCGGCTTCTCTTCAAAAATTACACTTGCTGTTAACACGATAGCGTCCAAAATATTTGACGCATCGACGCAAAAAATGAGCTGGACGTTGGTAGTGCCAAAATCTCGGCGCGTATTGAAAATCATAAATATTCGCCAACCCTAACAGCCTGAAATGTCGGCTCAAAATTTTCCCATAGAGATAACATTGCGAGTTTAATTCTATATATTTGAAAAATATAAGGCTTTCTTTTTTTTTGTCATGTACCTTGAGCTTTTTTTTTTTTTTGCACCAATTTTAATAATCCTTTTTTAAAATGAAAGCTGTTTCTTTGTAGATTTGCCCGCACTAGCTATTTTTGTTTTAAATATTCTCATTTTTATACTTAAATTTAAAAATTTCTATGAATTTGTTTCAAAATGGTAGCAATTGGATTACTTCCATTGTTGTAAAGAAAAAAATAATAAGGTTTGTTTATCTTTACTGATGCCATTTTCTCATAAAATTTAAAATAATCTTTCTGAAAAAATTGAACAGAAAATAACGTCATGCTTTAATAAAATACTCATGTTTTCCGCAAAAAGCTTTTATAATTCAATTCTTTTTCATTCATTGAGCTTGAGACGCTTGGTGAAATGCTTCAATGAGGTAAAATGACATCGTATTTAAATGAAAACGATCATTTCCTCTGATAAAAGTAAATATTTTAGTACGAACGCCTCTAAAAGATATAATTTTTTGGAATTTTACTCGCCGATACAGAGATTAGAATCACAAGTCAAGAGTGCAAATGTCCACATGGAAAGTCGTAGTTGACAAACTTGATTTCAAGTTCAGAAATATATGTATTGATCACATATTGCGCATTGTAATATTTTTCAAATGGTGAATGGTTTATATTGATAACTTTTAACATTCATTAACTTTAATCCATGAATTATTCCATTTATATGAATTCAACAACTTTAACATTTAATAAGATTAACGATTGACTTAAGGTGAAATCATTTTTTTAAATTTTCAATCGGCAATTTTAAACGGCATAGACGCCCCAGATTGGCGCAATATTTTTCTGACGCCAATGTCATATACGCAACGGGTACTTAGCTGGCGCCAAAGTGTCGTTATCTTGCTTGATATGGTAACCCGGATGTTATTGTTTATGCTGTTGAAGTTTACGCCAAATTGGCGTGGGAAAAAATTCGCGCCAATGACATCTGTGCCTTTTAAACATAACAGTCTCAATGGGTAATTTAATCAAAATTACAGATCTTGATTTGGTATAATAAATAATACAGTTTAATTTTTTAATATTTTGAACAGTCGAAGTGTATGGAATTAGTATTTTGGTAACTTTAAGTTAAAAATAATATTTGTTTTAAGAGACTAAGTAATAACCTATGTATGAGTTCGTTTTTAAACAATTTATTTCGTAAATTCGACGAGATTCATCCCGTTATTAATTAAAATATTAGCTCCATTGCTGTAAATTATGCATTCTAGCCTCATACGGATCATTATGGAGTCGATGTTCATACACTGGTGACCTGAGCAGGGCTTAATTTGCGCCGGAGCCCACCAGAGCCCGGCTCCTGTACTTATCTGTTTTTAGTAAATATTTAAATATTGGTCAGAATTCACCGGAGCTCATAAATTCAGGGCTCCGGAGCCCAGTGCAATAGCGCTTCCGAAAAACCGAAGCCTAAATTTTCTTTTCTTGTCTTTTCCATCTCCAAGCTTTTGCGTTCTTTTTTACCAAAACACTTATATGTGACGTAATGTGTCGCACACGTAGGAGATGGAGATAAAACGGACTCAATTTTTATATCAGTTTTTGGGTTTGGAATCACTCTCAATCTGCACACTGCTCAATCTGTATTACAATTAAAATTTTATTTATTCGTGTATAGAAAAAAACTTCCCCCCCTTTAAAATTACATATTATATTCTATTTCAAATCATTTTGATGAGAATGAAGCGTATAGTAATGTTTTAATTTTGGGATTGGGTGATGATAACTCTTATGAATTTTAGATATTGCGATGGTAGTAAAAGGAATAAACATGACATTACAACTAGTGGCCGTTAATAACTACTACCAGGTTCGATTTAAAGTAATTAAAAATTTATTGAAACTCCGTTGAAGATGGGAGGCCCCTCAGATGGGACTTGTACAAGAACGGAAGCTAGAGAGACTGGTGAATAACATATGCATATGAGAAATGTTAATTATCGCCAATATATTCGCCACAATGGTTACAATACTGCAATTTGGCGTACTTCTCTGAAAAGTTTGTTTTATATGAACTGTGCTATTTTGGCATAATTAACGCGTACTTTTTGTATTCAAGCTGTATGTAGACGTATTTTAAGTCAAGAAAATAAGCAGGGGCTCATGAAGGGATATCGGAATTTTGTGACCGCGGTTTAAAAACCAAATAAGGAAAGGTTTATAAATTTTTGATTAGCGAGCATAACTAAGAACTAATAGCGACTTTCATGGAATACCGAATATGGTCATGAAAAGATCTGGTTCACAATCGAAACTAAAATCATAGCATATGGCTTCTAACGGTTAATTTAGGATGGGGTCATATATGTATTACGAAAATAAGAATAGGGAATGTGTATCTATGAAAAATGATAATTTATCGTATCTTGAAATGTAATTACGCTTATCTTAAATAAGAGAACATATTACATAAATGAAAAGGGGGGTTTCTTTAAGTCATTATAAGATAGGACAGGTGAATAAAATTATGATAAGGGGAAAAGATTAATATATATGATTCGATAGCATATATTTCCCCCGCAAGTTCAGGAATTTGAACTGTTTTTTGTAGGCCAAAATTTAAGCACACTTTTCAGAGATTACATTGAAGGGCGATAATGACGAAGTAAGATAACAAATATAAAAGACAAAAGAAAAAAAGAGTTATCTGAATAAATATATTGTATGACTCTCTAATTGAAATGCTTCCATTTAGCATTATAGTATACATTTAGTAACATAGTATACTCCATATATATAAACAAGTCTCAAAAGTTTATGATTTATTTTTCTTGGCCTTTTTTTATGTGTTCCGGAACTTTTTATTAAAAGGCACATATTTGCTGGCGTGATTTTTCAAAACTCAGCATATTCCACAATGGTAAAATGTTTCTAGATACTGGTATACCAAAAGTATAAGAAAAAGCTTTCCGCGGAAACATAGTGTATATAGAGACAAAGAGTAAATATTTTGTTTGGATATATAATTATATAACGAATACAAGACAAGTTTATGTAAATATTCAAATGAAATACACAAATACAATAAATGATTTAAAAAAAAATAACTTTTTAATGAATAAATTTTAAAAGAATCCGTTTTAAAAGGTCAAATTATAAAATAGTTAAAACCAAAAATAATTGTGACACATGAATTAAATTTCTAATATAGTATTACTAAATGAATATTCCAATTTTATTAAAAATAAATCGATGAGAAAAATTTGCCCCCAATTTGATATAAATTCTATATTAATAAAATCATTCAAAAATTGTAACGAAATATTAAATCTAAATTGTGCATTTATTAATTAAGTTCGTTTTGAGTGACGTAATGTTTAATCTCAATTATGCGTTCATAAATTAAATTCGTTTTTAATGATGTAATGTTAAATCTTAATTATGCGTTCATAAATTAAATTAATTATTTTAAAATCTTAATTATGCATTCAAAAATTAAAATCGATATGAGTGACGCAATATAAAATTAATGTTGAAATCACATGAGTCAATCTTTAATAGTGTTTCTAATTTAAAGCCCTTTGAGAGAAAAAAAAAGACACCCAATTACGCTACACATTTATTTCTAACTCTCATTAGCTTATCTTAATTTGTGACCCCCATTAGTCAATCGTAATTAAAATCTAATATCATATTACTCAGTGTGCTCAGGAAAAACCCTTATCTCCTTATCTAGATAAAGTGAATCACTTCTAAATTTTCGCAAGATAACGGCAGTTCAGTATAGTGGAACTTGCCAGGTATAAACATGCGTTTCTGGAAGGCTCCGAGATTTTACCTGTGTCGAAAAATATTAAAGTAAGTGTATTTTCTTTTTCGAAAATATATGTAACATCAAATAGTGTTTTAAACTTAGGTATTGAGTAGTTTTATTCTAAAAAGCGCAATTATTAATATTAGCATAAATTTGCAAAAAGTTCGTTTTTTTCCAATATCTTATTCAAAATTCAACGTGTTTCGATAGAAACGTTCAAAAATTATATATGTTTAAAAAGCGCTTCGTTTTGAAAATCGATTTTCTAGTTTTTAAAAATATGTAACTTTTCGAAAACATGCGTAAAAAAATGATTAAAGGGACATTGGTAATTCAAACGTACCATTTAATTGGTAACCCTGTATTTTACAAATATATATATATTCAAAAAGGGGGGAAATTTTCCTAATACCTTAAAAAAGGACACTATATTTATCTCAAAATATATTTTCATATGGATTAAACAATGCATACGTAGCTAAAAATTGCATAACAAATCGTAAACCGATATCCTTATAAATATCTTACCAATTTCTATTTTTGACTAAAACCGCGAAAAAATATCCACTGATCAAACACGGATTCAGTAAAAAAATTCTAAAGTTTACTAGTAATATTTAAAAGGTTGGTTGATTTTGACGGCCGATTATATACACTAGGGATATAGGGGAGATTGCCCTTCGTGAGGGTCTTTCTAAGGGAACCCAACCCGTATTTACGCATGTAACTCCATGGCTCGAAGAAAACCCCGAACGATTATGCCGACGGGTGCGATTGGGATCGAACCCAACACTTCACGTCTACCAGCTTCGTGAGCCACTGGTGGGGCAGTAAGACCGAAAACTCAAGTGCGCTATATATATATATATATATATCTCAAAAATTATTCCTCAAAATTAAAGTCTATCAATTAAAATTTTTAATTAATGTTTAAAATTCGATTGCTAAGAGAAAATCGCGTAAAAGTAAAAATATTTTTAATTTCTCAAATTAATATTAAAAAACGTTGCCAGTAATAAATCTAACACAAAAATTGCCCCCCAAAAAATAACACCGAAAACTCAAGTGCGCTAAAAAATAAGTGCACGTAAAAAAAAAAAGAAAAATCTATTTCAAAAATTATTCACTAAAATTAAAGTCTCCCAATTAAAACTTCTAAATTAATTTTTTAAAAGTACAAATAACCCCTCGTACTGTAGTACGACGAAAAGAAAAATCAATGTCCCCCAAACATTTTATCTCAAAAATTACCCTTGAAAAATTAAAGTCCCACAATTAAATGTTCTTAATTAATTATCATTAGTAAAAAAAAAAAAAAAAAAAAAAAATCAAACTCAAAATAACCCCTCGCACTGTAAAACGGTGAGAAAAAAAAAATCTATCTCCTAAAATTTTAATCTTCAAAAATTACCCCCAAAAAAGTTAAAGTCCCCCAATTAAAATTTCTTAATTATCATTAATGAAAATATCAAACTGAAAATGATCCCTCGTACTGTAGTACGACTAAAAGAAAAATCTATCTCCCAAAGAATTCAATCTTCTAAAATTATCCCGAAAAAAGTTTAAGTCCCCCAATTAAAATTTCTTAATTAATTATCATTAGAAAAAAAATCAAACTCAAAATAACCCCTCGTACTAAAAGATGACGCATCACCTTGACCCCGCCTCCAAGAGTACGCCGCATGACCTCGACCCCTCCTCTTAGATGTCGCGCTGCACGACCTTCAAATGATCTTCACCCGCGCAGCCGTGCAGCTTATGTAGAACCCCCAAAATATATCTACTAACTATTAAATATAAATGATGATCTTCTATAAATTAGTTTTTTAACACTTTCCAATCTAGTTGAAAAGTGTTTGTGATCTCATTTTTAGGTCGGTTTGTAATTATATAAATACGTAGCACCTATAATCGTCGTTCGGCCCGCCTGTCTGTCTTAACTGGCGTAAATATACCCGGTTAGCTGCAAAATTTAATATGTTTTTAAAGTTTACTATAGAATGTTCGGTGTTGACAATGACACGTGTGTAGCATTTGCAGTTAGTTTACAGGAACACACATATGGATTCCGATACTTTACGATCTCTGAACCAAAATTCTTTTCGGTGCATTTTACTTATGTTACAATATTTCAAATATAATGCCATTGATATACTTTTTTGAAATTTACAAAAATAATGCCTTCCTCTGTGTATAGAAAAAGTGCATTTGTATTTTATATACAGGGACGAACAAAAGCTTACCATTACATTATGATGTATAGGAAAAAGTCGTTTTCGGTGAAATTTAATGATGCTATGACGATTCTAGCATATCGAAATAACTGAATTGCACTTAATGTTTTCAATAGGTTATAGAGTCATAGCATTTATCGTCCATTTACAGAGACACACAAAATTACTCGGTCATTGAACCGAATAAGGTTGTATTTGTTGGAAGTGAGAACCTCTGTGGTGTGGATTTTTAAACTGATCTAATTTTGAGTGTATTTTGTATTGCATATAAAATCTATAGATCGTATACACACGAAGGACTTCGCACACGTTACTGGATATGGACAGCAACTGCTAAAATATTGACATTTTATGAGTATAATTGAGTTTCATAAAATAAATAAATAAATAAATAAAAACAAAATGTGCTTCGTAATTTGCCATTTTCTTTAAAACACCTTGATCTTAAACCTTTGTAATACACAGTAAAATACTTAAATATTTCCATT
Source organism: Maratus speciosus (assembly GCA_963932465.1). NCBI lineage: Eukaryota > Metazoa > Arthropoda > Arachnida > Araneae > Salticidae > Maratus > Maratus speciosus. The sequence goes on from OZ010790.1 coordinate 268,243,245, forward strand.
TTGAAGCAGTGGAATACTTAGATATAAGACGAGTAGGGGAGAGTTGTACAAAACCGGATAACGCTGGTTCCTCCTTAATTTGATCTTTTATCTGTCAGTCAACACCAGGTGTTGCTTGTCGAAAGTCATTACGGCATTTGTAGCTGAACGTAGCACTATTGTGTGCGGTTATTTTTGTGTGAAGGAATACCTTTGAATTTCTCTTTAAAAATTATTTTGTTTGTTTCTAGGTTTTATGCATATATTAAGTGTTTGCCAGAATAATTAAATATTGGTGAGTACTATATTTAATTATATGCTTTCTTGCAAGTATTTTAACAGTTTTACTGATCTTTTAGTATAGGACTGAGAGCAGTGACGTGATGTTTAAAAACCTGTGTCACGTTGGCGTAAAACTGGGTACTTAAGAGTGGAACAAAACCGGGTTTACCCATTTCTGTCCTACACTCATGGAATTTTTTAGAATAGTTAACACTTTAGCATGTAGTTTTAAAGTGCAATTTAGTGCTGTTAAGTACTGTTAACCCTTTTATGTGTTATTCACAGCACCTCTAAACTTATATTACAAACAAGAGGTGAGAAAGTGCTCACTTCCAATACTGGGCGATCTGCAACAATTTACTAAATTAGAAAATCTTTCAAAACTGAATACTTTTAGATCAGTAGTCATTTAATACTCTAATCAGACGGTTTGAGAAAACAGGGATTTTCCTTACAACAACGATGTTTTTCCTGGATATATTTGCTCCTTCCGAAATGACAGAGAAACCCATGAAAGCCAATGATAAAACACCTAAGTCTACGCAGCCATAGGTTGGCATAGCTGCAGCAATAAATATTTCTGAAATATCACAGGATAATGAAGCTCATCTTTCCACATTTAAAAGTGTCGACATCACACATCCAGTAGTTGACAACATCCAGCCTCTTCTATCGAGATCTGATACTGCGTAGCCAGCAATCTGCATTTCCAATTTCAATTAAAATGTTTTTACTCCTTCCCAGGAACACTTTAAGATTGAGAAAAGAGCTGGCAAAAGAAGTGGAAACGGTTATTTTAACTACTTCACCCTATAAATTAGAGCTCGAAACAGATATTAAAGAGAAAGAAGCCAACAGTCTGCAAAACGAAAAAGGAAGATTTTTAAAAAGAAAATAAGAATCAACAGGAAAAGAAACCAAAAAAGGTTGATGAGGTATCATCAGAAGATGAAGAAGATAATGAAACCTGAATGTTTTGCCATAATCAACCCGTGAAAGACAATGATAAAACACCTAAATCTACGCAGCCATAGGTTGGCATAGCCGCAGCAATAACTATTTCTGAAACATCACAGGATAACGAAGCTCATCCTTCCACATCTAAAAGAATTGACATCATACATCCACAGTTGACAAAATCCAGCCTCTTCCATCGATATTTCTTCTTCGCCCTATAAATTAGAGCTATAAGTAGATATTAAGGAGAAAGAAGCCAAACAGCCTGGAAAACGAAAAAGAATTTAAAAAAAAAAATTAATTAAGAATCGACAGAAGAATTTTTTTTTTTTTTTTTTTTTTTTTGAGACATCTTTAGAAGATGAGAAAATAATGAAGCCTGATATGTTTTGCATTGAATGTTACACCACTTCTAAATCCAATGAAGATTGGATACAATGTTTGAATTATCGCGGATGGGCATACGAAGCATGTAGTATGAAGGAAAATATGATAATAAACTTGTTTGTGATTTTTTTTAAGTTAAAATAACTCTAAGACTTCCAGCGTAAAATAAGTAGTTACAAGTAGTTATAAGCATATACGATATAGATAATTTGCTACAGATTTATTTTTGACACATGGAAGAACACATGTGCAATTTCGTTTTGTTAAATATAACAAAAATGTATTTTTTTACTGTATTAAACAAGATTTTTTTTTTATATAAGAAAATGAGTTTTCCACGAGTTTTAAAAGGGTACCCGCCTTCACCCAACCAGTGGAGTAAAACCGGATTTTTGCATATGTCTGAAAAAAGCTATTTTTTTATATAATCAATTACATTTTTTACTGAAAAGAGTATGTTTTAATATAGCCAAAGATTCTTTTAAAATGAAAAACGGTGTTCAGAGTTTATTTTCCAATTTGATTGCCTTTAAGAACAACAAACATTTATGGTACCCGATTTTGCCCCACCTTCCCCTACTTGAGTTTCCAGAAGTAGGGTTGTTAATAAAGCTTCTTTAAAAATTGCCTCTTTTACGGAAAATCCAAACAAATATATTAAGTTATAAAAGAAAATAAATGCTTTTTCTCTTTAAACATAGTTTAAATTGGATTTTTGGAATTAAGGATAGACTGAATATAAAAATTAAAGGCGATTTAATTTTTTAAATATTTAATGTTTGTGGAATAATTTTAAAAAGTACATTTTGATTGAACTAATAAATTTGAGCATTTTCTCAAACTCTAAATATAATTTAAATAAAAGTTATAAATATTATGGAATTTTCTTTTAAACTGATACAAATGAAAGAAGATACAAATATTTTTGAAACTAGTTTTCGTAATTTGCGCCTAAATAAATTTCTTAGTGTTTCATCTACATGTTTACTAATTTTTTGTTTGTTTTAAAATGCACATATAATTCAGGCTTTCTTTTAGCCAAATATAACATTAAATACCAAACTGTTCTATTTTTTTAAAATTTTAATACATAAATTCTAAATAAACTAAATTCTTTAAATAGTTCATCTATTTACAAACAGAAATAAAATATTTCAATTTAATAGATTAAAATGCATGTATTTCTCGACTTAGTCGATTAAAAAAAACTATTCATTAGCACATTGCTAAGTAGATAACTAATTTTTTTTTTTTTTTAATAGCATTGATACTCAATCATTTCAATTTTAAAAAGAAAAAATCAAGCACTTGAAAAAATAAAACTGGATTGCTTTGGAAATTCTATTTAATTAAACGGAAATTTTCTTATTTCATTAAAAAAAATGATAATTTAATTATTTAGCGATAATTAACTCCTTATTGATAACTTTTGTTTTTTGATAAATTTAAATGTAGGGATTCTACCATAACATTTTAAGGAATTAGTTCAAGCTATATGAAAAATTAGAAAAACTTTGTGATTTTGTAAAATAAATTTATCATGTTTTTGTGCATACACTCACACTTATATAAATGTGTGTGTGATATTTTTTATACACTTAAAAATTATAAATAGCTAAACACGTGTCCTAATAAAATGTTTTTATTTTTATTTTCGCTATTTAAGGAATAATATTTGATCCAACGTTGCATTGAACTTAAAAACTTACATATGTAATTTACAAACATGTTGTGCTTATTTTGAAAATTAAACACCACGTCCATATTAGTGAAACGTTCAAAGAACGAATAATAGATATTTATTCTTTTTAAATGACTCCCCCGTTCTAGGTAGTTAAATGTGTGAAATTTATAAAATATAATTATCATATTTATGTATAAACTCACACACACACACACACACATATATATATATATATATATATATACATATGTATATGTATATATATATGTGTGTGTATGTGCGTGGAATTTTAATATTTTTTATAAAGATTACCCATTCTTAACTATGTCCAATGTCTAATTCATAAACCGTTAGTCATAGACATATAGTTCCAAGTAGAAAATAGTTTTGAATGAGGCAAAAAAGCATTTTAAAAGCCATGCGGGTCAATAAAAACATTTCTTAAAAAATTTCGAAATTAATTTTTTTGCGGTCCTCCGGACCTGTAAGTTATATTTAGTAAAATATTCCTATCACGCGGACAAGTAACACAAATAAAAAGTGTCATTATTCTACAATTAAAACTGACCGAATAATAGCTGTTTAAAGTCTAGAGATCTTCACGGGCCAGCCCGAGAGCCGGGCCGGGCCCGACCCATACTTTTCTGAAGGCTCGGGCCGGGCCTAGTGACTACTCTTTACGGGCCGAGCCGGGTCGGGTTCGGGCCTTACTTTTTTCCGGAAGAATCGGGCCGGGTCGGGACTAACTTATTTTTTCTGTACAGAGCCTGGACTGGTTTCTTTTCTAGTTTTCACGGGCCGAATTTTTTCAGACATAGTTTTGAGCGAGCCCGTATGAAAATCATTGTCTCGGCGTGACTTGTCAAAGGTCAATAAAATTAAGCCTGGCCCAAAGATTTTTGCAAAATATGCATACATTTTATTTTTCAATCGCCATTATTCTATAATTAAACATTAAAATTTATTCTTTTTAAAGAATAGTACATTTTTACGCTAATTAAAATATAGCTAAATTAAAATATAGTAAAACGTGTGAAAAGCAACCTGCCTATGACGAAATCCTGTTTTAAACTGAAAAACGTGTTGATACATGCAAAATTAATATACTAATACTTAAGAAAAGAATATATAATACATTTACATTTGCTACGAAGGGAACGTGTCTATAACGCATTTTTTTTTTCTTTTCTATGTAATTGAGTCTTAGAAGATTTTACTGTATAGCATTTTTCAGATTTTTAACAATTCAATGCATGGGATCTGGATTAAAAATATTAATGATAATTGAAATATTTACATAGAACAAATTGCGATTCATTAAAAAAATAAATATCACAGCCTGCTGCACTTCTATAAAAATGAAGTTTAGAAACATGAAAAAAAGAGTTAAGATAAATATTTTTGGTCACAACTCCTCGTAAGAGTCAAATTTTTACAAATCGACGTAAAAATCAATGTTTTGTAGCAATTCACTCGGGACGGGCCGGGCTCGAGCCGAGATTTTAACTTTTGTCCTGATCGGGCCGAACTTTTAGCTGTTACACCGAGCCGAGCCAATAATTTTTTTTCTACGGTCCGGGCTCTGGACGAACTTTTAACTTTTCTACCGGTCCGGGCAAATATTTTTTTTTCTACGGGCCGGGCCGAAATTTTTTTTCTATGAGTCGGGCCGGGCCCGGACCTGGAAATTTCAGCCCGTGCAGCCCTCTAGTTGGAGAATATTTTTTGTTGCGAAATGAGGTCATTCACAAATTAAGTAGAAATATAAACAATCGTCAGATATATTTAAAAAAATATATAGTTGAGAGTAAAATTGACATTGCAATACAAATTTGAAATCTGAAATCATTCTGAAATATTAATACATCTTGTACTAAACACATAAGAGGTCAAATGGTGTGAAGCAACAGCTTCTTACAAAATTATACATACATTAAAATGATAGTAGATTACTCTAGCCTACAAAATTTGTGTTGTGTGATATTTTTTAGCTTTTGATAATTAATTCTTGTGTATTTTGTAGCGCTGAATCCAAAAATTCCTTTCATTTTTAATCATCACATTAAGACTTTTCGGAAATCGGAAGTTTAAATGATGTAAGTTAAAGTTGAACCTGACGACCCTCACCCCCCCCCCCCCCCACACACACACACACATACACCACCACCACCAATATCACCTCATCATCAGGTCCCTGAGCTGTTCAGTTGTAAGAATCCCATTATAAGACAAAAAATTGGATAAATGTTTGAATTAAATAAAATTATACTGTGAAAAAGAAGTTTTAAGCACATTTTATAGTATCAGATTTTTGCTATTTTAAAATTTAAAATTTACGATTTGCAAAAGAGCCTAACGTGATGGTTACATATGAAAATCATTTTCTGATTCATTGCTAAAATGTACATAAAAATCAATTATAAAAAAATAAAAAAACACAACCGTCTCCTCCATTTTATAGTGCTATTGTTTGCTATTTTTAAATTTTGAAATTTACGATTTTCAAAAGAGCCTAACGTGATGGTTATAAATGAAAATCATTTTCTGATTCATTGCTAAAATGTACATAAAAATCAATTATAAAAAATAAAAAAACACAACCATCTCCTCCATTTTATAGTGCTATAGTTTGCTATTTTAAAACTTTGAAATTTACGATTTGCAAAAGAGCCTAACGTGATGGTTATAAATGAAAGTCATTTTCTGATTCATTGCTAAAATGTACATAAAAATCAATAAAAAAAAAAAAAAAAAAAAACCTTTTTCTCCATTTTATAGTGCTATAGTTTGCTAATTTTTAAACTTTGAAATTTACGATTTGAGTAAAATCCGGACACGATGGTTAAAAATAAATGTAATTTTAGGATTCAGAGCTAAAAAATACATAAAAATTATTTTTTACAGTTAAAAGCAAAGCCGTCACAGGCTTGTGTTATTCAATCTAAAACTTTTTTTTAACTTGTGGGCGGTAATCTATATGTAATATTTTTTTTTGTCTGTGTGTGTTATCCTGTAAAAAAGGTATAAATGGTAAGCACTGAGAATAATAATAATAATACATTGTCATCGGATTTACGTCAGTATGTAATGATTAACCTCGAACGGATATTTTGAAGTCAGACTGAACTGAAAAGACATACATACGATCGTTTCAATTTAAATAAAAGCTTATAAAATAAAATATTTTTTGTTAAAAGAAATCATGTTAAAAACAGCCTTAAATGCTTACAAAAAAAAAAAAAATGTTAAAATGCAATAATTTTAACCATTCAGAAACTTAATTAATAAAACTTAACGCTTTCGTAATATTTGTACGATTTCTTTCAAAGCGCAGATACACGTGAAATAAGTTCTATTAATACTTTAAGCACTTTGAATACGACCCTCGAAGTATGGCCAAACTCATCTGTATTCAAATTCAGAAAAGTGGGGTAAGTCATGCATTTCAAACTTTCATAACTCGGTTAATTTTTGAGTTAGGTGAACGGGAATTTTTTGTCTTTATTTTTAGTGTAATAGGAAATTTTTACTAAATATCCCTTATAAGATCCTGGACCGTATAAAAAATTAGATTTCGTAGTTTCCAAAGAAATGTTTTTTGTTGTTGTTGTTTTTTAATGCAAGCGACTTTCAAAATATCTTTTTGCCTTAAACCCTAAATGCCTGATATTTCAAAAATCATTGTAATAATGCTTTTCGGCTTTCATTTCTTAAATAAATCATAGGAAAAATACTTAAAAAAATCATATTTTGTTTTAAGTATAGTTTACGGCTAAAAAACAGTTTGTTACTAATCGGCAATACTGGTGTTTAATTGAAAAAATAATTTTCCTTGATAAAATTCTAAAATATTAAACGCACAAGAATTTTAGGAACTATAATAAGAAATACATTTTACTTGCTCACTGCAGGTCAAAATAGGGTATTTCGCAAGCTCCCAAACAAACAAAAAAAAGAACAAGTAGCAACAATTGAAAAAATAAATCTATCTTTAATCTTAAACAGCACAAATGTTGTCATCTACATGTTGAAAATCGATTTAATAATATTTTCAGAATGTATTTTATTGGCAGCATTAGGCATTATAGCTTCAATATTATTCTAATAGTATTTTAGAGCCTAAATTGGGTATGTTGCCGAAAAGCAACACCAGCCATTTAAGGGTTAAAACATTTTTGTAATTGAAACTATGACTAACGGTTACTAACGGTTTAGGAATTAGCCATTGGAAATAATTGAGAGTGCACGCCCTGTATAAAGTGTATATTTCAAGCATTAAACCTAAAAATATTAGAATGAAAAACACGAGAATTTTTTTTTTTTTTTTTTTTTTTTTTTTTTTTTTTTTTTTTTTTTTTTTTACACTTGTTTATGGAAAAGTAACATTTGATTCAAAGTTGCGAATGACGTACATATATATTTACATACATTTTGGGTTTATTTTGAAAATGAAACAATAATACCATACAAATAGAACTGTCAAAGAACAAATAAATCATCTTTATTTCTTTAATTATCTCATTTTATGTTGCTGAATATATGAAATTTATAAAATTTATTTACCACAGTTATTTATCTAGCCAGACATATAGAGGTGTGTGTGCGTGCGTGCTGAATTTTAATAGTGTTCCTACATTTAAGATATTAGACTTTAAAATATTTAAAAAGTAAAACAGACTCCTAAGGAATCGGTTTTTTTTTTTTTTTTTTTTTTTTTTTTTTTTTTTTTTAAATCTCATATTGCACCGAATTTAAAAACCTACTACATATACGTGCATACACTTTTTTTAAACATTAGTGAAATATAAATTAAACGTTCTAAGTACGAATGCATATACAGTGTGTCCCCGTATAACCTGACCGACCTTTATTTTCGCAACCGTTGGTCCTAAATACATACTTCCAATTACAAAAGTGGTTAAATTAAGTGCAGAGTTAAGATAAAAAAAGTTTGAAGCGAAGAAACAATTTAGTGAAGACTTACAGAATCTAAATTTTTATACGGTCCTCCGGTCCTATAAGTTATATTTAGTAAAATTTTCCTGTTACACTAATAATTAAGGCAAAAAAAAAAGTTCCGTTTTTCTACGATTAAAATTGACCGAGTAATAGCTGTTTGAAGTTGGATCGTATTTTTTGCTGCAAATTAGGGGTCATTCACAAATTTAGTAGAAATATAACTTCGTGAGATATATTAAAGAACAGGTTGAGAGTAAAATTAGCATTGCAATATAAATTTGAAATCTTTAATCATTCCGACATATTACTGCAAAATCTACAATTTGTACTGAATATATAAGAGGATAAAAATAACAGAAATTTTGTTAAATAAAAGGATGAAAACAACAGCATCAATTCTTTACAAAATATACATATTCTTAAATGCCGTTACATTACACTGTCTTTCAAATTTTGGGTTATGCCATGTTTTTTAGCTTTTGAAAATTGATTCTTATGTATTTTTTAGCGTTGAATCCGAAAATGACCTTCATTTTAAACCATCACGTCAGGATTTTTTTCAAATCGCAAATTTCAAAGTTAAAAAGCTCAGAGTTAAAATTGATCCTCCTCCCCTCCCAACCTCAGCGGATCCCTGAGCTCTTTAGCTGTAAGCAACCCAGTATAAGCCAAAAATTAAATAAATTATTGAATTAAATAAAATTAAACTGAATAAAAAAGTCCTACATCTATTTTATAGTATCAGATTTTTCGCTATTTTTTAACCTTGAAATTTGCGATATCCGAAAAATCCTGACATGATGGTTAAAAGCGAAGGTAATTTTTTTATTCAGCATTAAAAAAAACATAAAACGTAATTATAAAAGTTAAAAAACACAACTATCGCCGTTTTATGTTGTCTAATCTAAAACTCTTTCTTAAACTTGTTGACGGTAATCTGTCCGAATTTTTTTGTGTTATCCACTATTCTATGTATAAGATGGTAAGCGTCGAAAACCATTAATGTTACATTATCGTCGGATTTAAGTCCGTATGTAAAATTTAACTTCGATCGGGCATTTGAAAGTGGGTTACAAATTTTAAACTGGAAAGATGATCGTTGCAAGTTAAATAAAACCTTATGAAAAGAACATAATTTTTTTAAAAAGAAATCTTAGCCTCAAATCCTTACAAAATAAAACATATGTTAAAATACAATTATTTTAACTAATCTGAAACTTATGTTAACTCATTCGTAATAGTTGTACGATTTCTCTCAAAGCGCAGATACCTTGAAATAAGTTTAAGTACTTTATATACGGCCCCCGAAAGCATGGCTGTTTTGATATGCAAAAAAGTGGTGTAACTCATGAATTTCAAAGTTTCATAACTCGGTCAATTTTCATGTTAGGTGAATGGGAGTTTTTTTGTCTTACTTGTTAGTGTCACAGTAAATTTTTACTGAATATCACTTATAGGACCGGAGGACCGTACAAAAATTTAAATTTCGTAATTTTTTAATAAATGTTTTTATTGACCTAGATCGCTTTAAAAATAGTTCTTTACCTTATTTAAACCATTTTTGTAATTGGAAGTATGCATCTAGGGCCAACGGTTTCGAAAATAAAGGTCGGTTCGTTTATACGTGGACACATTGTATATAACACATTATGTATGACATTATTTTTATTTTTATTTTTAACATTTTTTGAGCTTATATATCTGGGAGCACGGCAGTGCGTCCGCCAAGTTCGCACAAGCCGTAAGCTACCTTTTCCTGAACCATTTTGGCATTCTTTTCACCCCCTCATAACGTCGTTTTAGAGAGAGATATAGAGAGAGATATAGAAATTTTTCTTTTATACACATGTTCGTATGGTCAAACTGAACTAAGGTTCCACGATTTCATGTTTCTATATTTAGTAGTTTTCGAAATATTAAATTCCGAAAAAGCGCTTTTTTGTCACTGACTCACTTCGCATCATCAAATAACTAAGGTACTTCTAAAAGTCGTAGAATCATGAAATTTCACAAGTAAGTCGGCTTTGTGGCACAATTAACTAGAAAAATCTGAAAACACAGAATTTCCGCCTCTAAACCCTTCAAACAGGGGGTGTTCATTTGGCCGTAAACAGTTCCTTAGCGCATTCAATTGTGCCAATGTTGGTCGCCAAAAGTCGATTACAGAGTTTTGAAGAGAGTCACGTGATTTCAAGCAGAATAATTTTTTATATATATGCTTTTCCAAAGATGTTTGTTAAGTAGAAAAAATGAATATACCTAAAAATTTTAATCAGTATAGGTTATGATATAATTACGATATTAAAACAATAAAACATTTAACAAAATATAAACCGTAATTCTGTACGTTTCCGATATAGTAGCCTTGGCGAAATACAGAAAATAGCCTTGACGAGAAAAGAAATTTGATAATAACGTATTTTCTGGCAACCTATTTACTGCGTCATATACACAAGCAATTTTTTCCATATGTATACAATTTATTTAATGTAAGGAACTCGTTTATTTATTTTTATATACCAACATAAATAATTTGTATATAAAAAATAATGTTTTATACATGGATAAATAAATTGGGTACTTGTTAGTTATCCCGTCGACCAGTTTCGACAAATTATATAAATCGCCAAACCAATCGCCAAATTATACAAATTGACATAATTTTTGTTCTAAATAACGAAAAAACAAATAAATTAGTATAACATTAATAAAAATACAAATAAAACGTCGAAATAAAAATCACTTGATGACGTAAACACGTGTTGTCAAGTGAATGTGACATTTACGATCTATTATTATTGGCATTTAATCTTACAATTTGGCGACAGTAATTTGGTCGACGGAATAACTAACAAGTACCATAAAGTATTTATATGTATATAAATACATATATAAATAACATAAAAGTCCAACAATTTTGTTTTCATAGTTGTTTATATCATTTGGCAACATATCTCAGTTTCTGAAGTCCAAATTATGCCAAGATTTAAAAAAAAATGCCAAGGTCCCTATAGTGGAAAAATATCCTAATTCCATATGAAAATTTAAAAATCTCCTTTTAATTAAATGAAATGTGTAACTAATAAACTGTCTTTAACGATGTGCGATAGATGCGGCGTCCGAAATCCGCTTCTAATGTTATTATATTGTATTATTAGCCTACTTACTGTTAATTTATTGTTAATTTTAAATCTGTAAAAGAAAGATTATAGTTACAGATAAGATATGATTGTCACCAAAACCCGATTACAGAAAATTAGCCTCAGTTATAAAGGTGTTACATGATTTCAAGCTGAATGAATTTTTATATGCTTTTACAAAAATCTTAATAAGGCAAATCTTTCAGTTTATCTGTCCATCTTTCTATCTTTTACTTCCTTAAAACAAATTTGTTACTTGTTAGTTATCTCGTCGACAAAATTACTGTCGCCAAATTGTAAGATTAAATGCCAATAATGATTGATCGTAAATGCCACATTCACTTGACTAACACGTGTTTACGTCATCAAGTGATTTTTATTTCGACGTTTTATTAGTATTTTTATTAATGTTGTACTAATTTAATTGTTCTTTCATTATTTAAAATAAAAATTTATGTTAATTTGTACAATTTAGCGAGTGGTTTGGCAATTTATATAATTTGGCGAAATTGGTCGACGGGATAACTAACAAGTACCACAAATTTTATTAAAGACCGGGAGGCGTCTGCACAGGTCATCACCTCATCGAGTTGACGGCTGAAATTTTAGGATTAGTTAAATATCGATTAGCGTATTGAAATGTAACTGGTCTGCCAAGTCATATCTTTGTGGAAACCACCTACAGACCCAATTTTACGGGTTAATTGGTGGATTTTCCATTGTGTTTTCCTGCACCCATTCCTCCATGTTTACAAACTTTTTGATGCAGGAAAAATACAATAGTAAAGAGCTGTCAGTTAACCGCTAAAATTAGGTCTTCAGGTGGTTTCTACAAAGATATGATTTAACAGACTAGTTGCATTTAAATATGCTAATCTAGTTTTAACTAATCGTAAAATTCCAGCTGTAAACTCGATGAGGTGAACGTGTGTGCAGATGCCTCCCGGTCTATTATAAATGTCGGAATTCTAATCTCAATAGCACTCTGGTCAATCTGGCAATTATCTCTACTATTTATGGAACACTATTCCTTTAAGTGCGTTTTAGTGATGTTAATGAACTTATGCATATGCATCATACATATTATACATATGCATATAATATATAATACATTTGATTCATACATATTATAGGTATGTGTTTAATACATAATACATATGCATCATTAGGACGTCAGAATAAACATAACATTTTTCGTCGCCAGATTTGAGAATTGACATGGTATATTACCAACTTTGGCGACACTTCGCTAAATGTCGCCAAGCTTGGCGAATATTTGACGCTAGTGGCGATTTTTCAATGAGTTAATTATTAATGCCAGCCATCTATTTTTTTTCCGCATATCATCTGAATAGTTAAATGATATAACGTACTAATATTTCCAAAGTGCTAATAGTTTCGTCACTGCCTAAAGCCTCTGCTATTGTTATTATATTGTACTGTTATTATACTTACTGTGACTATGTTGTTAATATTTACACCGCTAAAACTTCTGTATTTTATAAAGAGAATTTACAGAAACTATTAAAGCATTGAAACTGCCAGTTTTCCTTATGATTATTATAATTCTATAATATGTAACCTGTTAATCGATATGTGCGTTAGAATGAATCTTCTAAAATCCGGTTCCTCGCATTTTAGTTTTCAGGTTTCGAATAAAATTAGTTAAAATCTTAAAACCATGGCACAATGACTAATTCTTCAACACGATCAGATGAGAAGAATGATAGATTTTCAAATGGATCATGGCAGTGAGCCGGTAGACCTTCTATTCATCCGTAATCGAGTCTATTGCAAAAGTTAATGAGAAACAAAATGATATTGGCATCAGTATGGTTTAATGCAAATGCAGATATTGTCAAAGGATTTCATAAGAACCATTTCACTTGTACCCAGTCGTATGAGTTAAAATACAACAATTGGCAGTGAGCCCAATTAGAAAAGATTACTTAATAGGATTAAAAATTTCCGCATTAGAGAACGAATCGTAACTGCTAAGGAAACATGCATAAGTGAGTTAAGAGATATTTGTCACGAAAGATGAAATACCTATCAACACAAAATATATGATGTGCTTCCATGATCGTAAAGAGTTCTTGATTTCTCTATCAAAAGCTTCCGACTTGACGAACGAATGGGCAAGTAAATGAAATTATGAATACCAGTAATATGATGCAACGTTTAACATGGAATTAATACGGTAAATATTGCTTGCTAGAAGCGGCTAGTACTTTAATATAAAAAGAAATGAAGTATAAATTTGTAAAGCTCAATAAAATAAATTTATGTATTTTTATGTTAGCTGGGCGCAAGTGGCAAATCGCCAAATACTGTTCTAAACTCCATTGTTTATATTGCATTCATTTCATTTAAAGATATATACTTTTCAGTCATCTCATTTAAAATAGATGCATTTCCCTCATTTTATTTAATAAAATATTTAACATAGAAATAAATAAATAAATAAATAAGAAATAAGAACTTAAACCAAAATATTTTATTTGAAAATCAAAGCAGTGTTCCTAAATTGCACATGTGAAAAATGAAAACTGCTATTGGCGAAAAAAAAAAAAGGCTAATGAGGAGATTTGCTCCCGGCTAACATAAAAGTACCGAAATTTAAGTTTTTTCATATTAATATAGTTTAGAATAACAAACTTGAAAAAACATACAAAAAGTAGTGATATCCCAACAAAAAGTTTTTCGGTAAAAAAAAGGGCCAAGTTCTCCTTAATGTTTCGGCCAGAAAAAGTAGTGATATCTGAAGTTCGCACAAGTTAAAAGCCAAACATCCCAAATCTTTCTTTGAAAATGGCTTCCTGCGACTTGGCCGTTAATGCCTTCGAGAGAATTTTTCAAAATTTAAAATGTGTACAAATGAGCTACATGCTAACTACTATTTTTGATTATTTTAGGCATTTTGTGGCACAGAGTACAGAAATAAAATACACATTTGAAAAAAGCATTAAACAACTTCAGTCTATTTAAATGCTTAGAAGTTAAAAATAACAAAATGCTTGTATTCAGGAGATAATATCCCTAATTGCTAAAACATAATTAGTATTAGCTTTTAACAGTTTATAAATCGAATAACTCTTAATGTATGCAAACAAACTATAATAAATGTTCAAACGAAAAAAATCTCTTTCGTCAATACACACGATTTCAATATTATACAATAAAATATAATGTAACATATTGTGAGAATTGAAGTAAGTAAATTTTGTTTTATTTCTTGGGTTTTACGTTAATGACTTTAGCTTTAGACCGTACAAAATGGCAATTAAACCACAAGTGGACTAAATGATCAGTAATCAAAACTAATGTTTGTTGAAACTGAATGGTAGTTATCAGAAATCGTTTACTTATAATGCCTTTATGTGAATTTGCCTCTTTGCATTCTAATATTACTTTTAATATTTAAATAATTCATAAATGCGTAATTTCCAATCATTAATTTTGAAATGCTGTAGAAGGCATTAACGGCCAAGTCGCAGGAAGCCATTTTCAAAGAAAGATTTGGGATGTTTGGCTTTTAACTTGTGCGAACTTCAGATATCACTACTTTTTCTGGCCGAAACATTAAGGAGAACTTGGCGCTTTTTTTTTTTTTTACCGAAAAATTTTGTTGGGATATATATATTTATTTATATATGTATATATATTTGTTTTTTAAATATATGTCCCGTTCTATATAGCTGAATATATGTAGAAGGAAAAGCGTTATAATATTTTTTGTAAAAGGGTATACCATAAAGCAATAAACACCTAATTATTTGTAACACAGAAAATATTTTATAATACATATTCAATGCTAAAAATCTCATTTTTATTTACAAAGTATCTGATTATTTTTTATTTTAAAAACTTCTGAAAGTACACAAACACTCAAAAAAGATTTAGATTCTATTGTATTTGGATATCTCCCTTTCTGATTCTCCTCTTTACATTTTTTAACGGTTTAAGAACGAGCTCTCTTTGAAGTTATCACACCTGCGAAAAATCGATTAAGAAAACATTTTTTTTTTTTTTTACCTTTTGTTATCAATAGTTTCTCCGAATTTTTTCGACAAAGTTTGTTCCCATAAGTGCCTCAAGCAAATAATGTTTATCTTTCATTCTTCAATGACGTAAAAAAAATCTCATTATAAAAATATTTGAAATTTTAATACAATCTAGATGATAAAGAATTAAATCCGATTCGTTTTCTAATGTTTTCGGGTATCTTCTATTATTATATTCTTTATCATGCTAAATTTTGAGCATCATGCGTTTCTATTATTTGTTTATGAGTTTTCTGCATGAAACGTATTTTTAACTTATCCAGAAAAAATACTTTATTTTTTTTTATTAGATTTTTTTAGATGACGAGATGTAGATTTGCAAAGTTTAATGTGCTAAGTTTATGAGATGTTACAGATTGTGTATTGTTACAATGTGTGCACCAAATTATAGATTTAATAATAGTTCACGAAATGAAAAATAACATCGCATATAAAAATATTTTTCTAATACTAAACATCGATTATTTTTTCCCCTTGGTTATAGCATATTATCGATAATGAAACTTTCAGATAAAAGAAAATAATTATAAAGACAATGTTTAAACTTTAAAAATGAAAAGACTATCCCTTTGAATGAAATGACTATCCCTTTTCTGTTACTGCGAACATTGATATTTCACATATCGTCTAAATATCTCATCTAATTATTTATTAGGAAGTACAGACTCGGTATCTCATAATGAATAAAAAAAGATAAAAATACACTTAAAGAGTAATATTATCAAATTTTTTTCTATGTATCTTATCAGTTGATATCAAAATGTTATTATTATTTTTAATATGGTCCTCGTATCCTAAATGCTACATTTATGCTATATAAATATATAAAATATAACTGTTTGAAGAGAGATTAAAATACAAGTGGTTATAATAAAAACCAATCACAATATATGCGCCCCTAGCTATCCTACAGTACATAAAAACGTAATGAAATTTTGTTTTAAAGTATATTGAGGTATGCGATCATTAGTGATATGGAAAACAACAGTTAAACTCTATCAGTTGCGGTCACAAAATTTTGAAACTTTATATCAACACCTATATATTTTTTAATTGAAATGTGACATCCATAGTGAAAAAAATCCCTGCCGGCCCGGCCTACAGCCAGAGGTAGATTTCGAAGTTAAGTATACTAATTTCACCAACAAAAACTAAATCATTATTAGATATAAATCCCCTTTAACAGTTTTATCTGTCTGCTTTTGATGAGTTTTTATTTTCTTTTTATAAAATAGCTGGTTTTATCAGAATCATGTTAAGGCGATATTAAAGAAATATTTTTCCATACTCAACAACTCGAAATTTTCTGGCACATTTTAAGATTAATTTTTAATAAAAAAAAAATATGAAACATGCCTGACATGATTTTTGAAAAGATTTATAAGCGACCTGTGTTTTTATTTTTCTTTCAATTAATTAAAACTTGATTAATAAACAATTATTTTCTCAGTAGGGCAATATTTTTCGTTTCTAACACAATCGTTTCGGGAAATTCTGTTCAAAATGCCCACTTTGACATCATTTCTTGAAATATATTCTGCCTCTATTAAAAGATCGATCATTACTGTACATTATATAGTTTCTGAATAAGAGAATCTAGCAATTGGATGCGTTTGAGAGCAAAAATAAACTTAAAAATGAGCAAGAAAATAGACAGTTTGAATTTGAATGCACCCATAATAAGATGATTTTTTTCTTCAACCGCTATGTATTTTTAATTTGTTTTTGCTTTAAGAATTGGCCCTATCAAAAACTTGTCTATAGAAATGTTGAAGACAATATTAAGAAGATATATGATAAATTCATGGCGATTTTATATCTTGTGAATTGACGCAGTTATGAAAATTTTTCTACTTCAACCCACCTTTTTTGTTTTCGTTTTTAATTTTTTTGCGGTACGAATTGGTCCTATCAAAAACTTGTGAATATAAAAGTTGTAGATAATATTAAGGAGATGTATAATAAAATTATTGGATTTGATATTTTGAGAATTGACGAAGTAAGGAATTTTTTTCTCCCAAAAACCCTATTTTCTGCGCCCCTTGAGCCCATTTTTAACTTTATCAAAAATCTGTGATGCATGAATTTTTGGCGCTATTTTTAGAAGTAATAAAAACTTTAAAGTGATTTGATATGTACAAAAATTAAGAAGTTTAGGGGGGTTTTTCGGTTTTCACAAAACCCCTCCCTATGTCCATCCCCTTTGTCTGCTTTTGCCCATTAACGAACTTGACCGAGATTTTATGTCCCTTGATTTTATGTATCAGTTTGGAATAGATTGGTGCAGAATTGCGGAAGTTATCGTGTCCAGAAGAAAGTGATATATATAGATAGATAGATAGATAAATAGATAGATATATATATATATAGATAGATAGATAGATAGATAGATAGATAAAGTTTTTTACTGGGGGTGGTTTTGGGTTCTAGTAGTCATGATCGGTGTAGATCTGAAAAAAATTTCAGAAATTCCAACATAGGAACGATCCCAATAGGTAGTATTTCATACGAAATCTACCTAAAACCATAAATAGCGTTCCAACGGTACCTCTACAACGAAACTCGCCGCCTCCAGACAGACTTAAAGTGCTATTATATAATGGGTCAAAGTCGTTTCAAATTCCAAGCGTCTCCATGTTATCCTATGGATCCAGGGGATTCGCTTCGAAAGCAAACAACATTCTTTTGTCGCCGCGTCTTTGACGCCAGAAACGAAGCCAGTTGCTAGTAATAACCAATCAAATGCTTGGAAATCTGACGATGGAAAAGACTTCTCTCGAACAGTCAATGAAATGTTTGGAAAACGCAAAAATTGGCTTTCAAAAGCGGGAAATCAGACGAGTCGCAGGCGATTTTTTTTCGCTTGGAATTTTTGCTGGTAATAACACTTTTAGAAGAAAATGGAAAACAACAGTGGAGCTCGCCAGAGCACGACTTTATTTTCATATGACGTCACATTTCACACTGTGTCTTCAGTTCAGATTCCAGCGTAATGAATCTCCCTTGAAACGAGAAGAAGAGATGAACGTTCGCAGATTTCCTGTTACGGCTTAAGACACTGTCATGATTCACGTCGTCTCACTAAGTGAAAGAAAAGGCATTGTGAAATGCGTGCAGCGTATCTTACTTTCTTACACTATGAATACATGCCGTTGACAGAGAAAGAACGTGTGGAAATTGTAAATATTTATAATGAAATTATAAATATTTATCATATGTGCGGACAAAATGAGGCTGAGGCATTGCGTGTTTACTGCAGAAACCAAGGGCTAAGCCGAGGCCCGTTTACTGTAAGGCGCGGCGCACAATGAGATGCAGCCGACACACACAGGGAATGCTTTCGTGTCTCGCGATTTTGCAGATTATTGAAATGAAGGGAAGAGCTCATGTTGACTCATACGCAGTTTTTTCTGAAGCATGTCCTACTTGTCACTTCTACTTGCAACACAGTTTCGAGTGCGAGTCTGTCACGTGTTTAATTTTGGTTTCGTAGAACACATTGAATATTCCAAAGCAAGATATTTCAAATAATACTATTAAATATATCAAACTACTGTGATTAATTATTTTGAATTACATAATTCATAATTAGTGAGATTTATTTCAATAATTGGTTTTAATTTTCTTTTGTAGAAATATTCTTTTTCGTGATCAGTTATTGAAAATAAGAACATTTTTGTATCAGAACGTTTTAAACAATCCGGAATCTCTTAAATTTATTATTTTTAAGTTTTAAGTTTGGAAAACATACCGGGTGTCCTAAAAAGGACTGGCTGATTTTAAAATTCAATTACTTGCAATCGATGGCAGATATTTAAAACAATCTTACAGTAGCGTTATGTATGGTGTTAGGTTTTTTTTACTAGGATTCTTGAATTTAGTTCGAATTAAAAACAATAGATGGTGCTGCGAGCAATATGCGCTAAATCCAGGCCCGATTTTGATACTTCGGCACCCGCTCAATATATTTTAATCTCCTTTTTTTGGCATGACAGAAGAGAAAGGCCAAAAAATCCAGCTTATAAATATAAATATATATATATATGTATATTTCAATAATAAACATGAATTCAAACTTTTTAATGATTCTTTCTGCAATTTACAAAACAATATGCACACATTTAAAAATGGATTGAAAACCCATTTTCTTCTAAATATCATTGAGATCTTTTTTTTAAACAAAAGTAAATTAATGCTGTACAAAATTACTCTTTTTAAGTACATCTATACTAATAAAAGAACAAATCGCTCTGTGTGTGTCTGTCTGTCTCTGTGTCTATCTGTGTGCATGTTTACGATGGCTAGAGAAAACTGCTGCGCGCAGAAGTCTGAAAATTTAGGTGTGAACAGTCCAAGATAGGTCCTGATTCACCTAAGGCTCATATTTTTAATTTTTTAAGGGAAGGGCACCCGGGACCTTTAAGTTTTTATGAACTAAATTGTTAATAACATGCCTCTTTTCTCTATGATCTTCTTCGTTTTTGGGGAGAATTCTGCGCCTTTAAGTTTTAGTGCTCTAAATTGTTAATAAATTGCTTCCTTTTAATCTTATCTTCATTTTTGGGATCCTTTTCCCATTCAGTTATTCTCTCGTTTCTACATTCTAGTTAAGTCCCTGGGCCCGTTTAGGGTTCCATAGGGTCCGGTCAAAGGCTGCTTGAACTTTTTGTGTGCTATGCATTTTTCACCTTGTGAGTACGTAATTTTAAAGTTGAGCCTTGGACTCATCTCCCTAGACCAACACCCACTTATTTTTATTGGTGCCCTAGGACCCCTTTTTACGCATTTCCCTAATTTTTTGCGTATTTTTTTAAAAATTATATTCTAATGATTAATTCATACCCTATGCTTAATTTTGACTAATCGAACTATAATAAGTCTAAAACGCTAAGTACTAAAATATTCTAACATGTTTTCATATTAGGGGGCCTTACTCACAACAATTAGTTGGCGCCTTTTGGGCTCCATATAACTCCCTTAAAAATAGTCCGATTCACTAGCTTTTTTCCCAACAACTCCTTAGGATTTTCAGCTACAACATGAACGACAAAAAAAATAATAATAATAAGACTTCAGCTACCACCAATTTCGAATATTAATCGCCTTCTTTTTGCCTTTGGTGCAGCGTCTTTAAAAATGATCCGAATTGCTTGCGGTTTTCTTTAACGTAGTTCTAGCTTTCTCTGATTACATAAAAACTACTACAAAGTATCTTTATACCCAACTACATACCACTTAAGTCCCTGACCCCTTGGGGCCGGTGCAGCTCCCCTTGAAGTTTTTGCACCATAAATTGTAAATAAATTGCTTC
Source organism: Maratus speciosus (assembly GCA_963932465.1). Taxonomy (NCBI): domain Eukaryota; kingdom Metazoa; phylum Arthropoda; class Arachnida; order Araneae; family Salticidae; genus Maratus; species Maratus speciosus. Next base: position 268,264,008 of record OZ010790.1, read on the forward strand.
CTATTATTCCTATCTTTAATTTTGGAACCCATTTTCCATTTAGTTATTCTCCCGTTTCTATATTCCAGTTACAACTCCTGGGGTACCCTAGGGTCACCTAAGTCCGGATACGGTCCCATGAAATTTTGTGTGCCATTTTCACCCTCTTAATTTTCTCACCTTCTCAGTGCATAATTTTAAAACTCAGTCTTGGACTCCTCTCCTTGACCAACACCCTCATTTATTTATTGGGCCCCTAGGGCCCATTTTTAAGCATTTACACATTTTTTGCGCATTTCTTTAAAATACTATTCTTATGATTAATTCATACCCTAAGCTTAATTTTGACAAACTGAAGATCTAAAATTTTAAGTACTGAGACATTTTATCACGCTTTCATGTTAAGGCCCTGTTTTTAAAAGCCAGTTGGGCCCTTTTGGGCCCCTATTATAGCTCCCTTAAAATGGTCCGATTTAAGACTTTTTTTAAACAACTTCTTAGGTCCTCCAGCTACTACATGAACAACAACAACAACACATTTAGATCTGCTACCACCAATTTTGAACATTAACTGCCTTCTTATGGCCCTTGGTGCAGCTTGAAAAGATCCGAACTACATGCAATTTTCATTTACATAGTTCTAGCGGCTTCTGATTACTTTAAAAACTACTAAAAAGTATCTTTATACCCAACTACAAGCCACTTAAGTTCCTGGCCTCTTGGGACCCGGAACAGGTCCCCTTAAAGTTTTTGCATCATAAATTGTTAATGAATTTCGTTCTCTTAATCAGATCTTTATTTTTGGAATCCTTTTTCCATTTAGTTATTCTCCCGTATCTTTATTCCAGTTAAAATCCTCGGTAATCCTAGGGTTCCATAGGGCCCGATCAGGGGTCCATTGATTTTTTGTAAGACATGTATTTTTCATCACCTAATTTTCTTGCATTCGCAAAATTTTAAAATTGAGTCTTGCACTCTTCTGTCTGGACCAATATTAATCTCCTTCTTTGGGCCTTTGTTCCAGCTTCTTTAAAAACTATCCGATTCTATTACAATTTTCTTTAACATAGTTTCAGCGTCCTCCAGCTACTTTACTAAACATTCTCTTATACCCAACTACATTCCATTTAAGACCCTGGCCCCCAGGGCCTGGTCTTTCTTTTATGGTCGAAAAAAGATTCGCAGAGGTATAATCGCCTTTTACAGCATGAACTTACATTTACTCACTGTAGCCGTAAATTAAAAATCGCGTTATATTAAAGTTAACTTTAGATAAGGGATTTCATCCTTTTACTAAATATCGTGTTAATGTTTAAAGTAATTCGTGAAATTTACAAGGGGAGGGAAGATCATCCACCACTTTGGGGCGCATTCTTTCCTCGGATTCTAAGGACTCAATTTCAACGGGATTTGGGTCATTCAACTTACATTATAATTCAGCTACTTTCTGTATTATGAAATTTTACCTTAGACTTCAGTACCAACATTTTATAACATTTATGATGCATTTTTTTTTAATCCTCTGGGCTTGTTTACTACGAGGTTTGGCTCACTCAGCTTGTTTTTTGAGTGTCTCCGACGCGTGTGATGCACTTCCGGTACATGCTGCCTTAGGTAGCTAGGACGCAGGTTACAGGTTTGTTGAGAAAATAGTTTATTGGGAACACACTAGACGTTGCGGAAAGGAATGTGGGCCTCCGAAATTAGGTTATTTGAAAGAACTTCAAAAGATATAAAAGTATACAAAATTCGGTTTCGTTTAAGTTTATTATTTAGGACCCCGGACAACGCCGGGCGGTCTGCTAGTAAATAATAATTTAAGGGAAAGGTAACTTTAAAAACTCGGTAAACTGTTCGAACTTAATATAGGAATAGTACCTTTATTAAGCGAATAATAGAACTATTATAACAATATTAATATTATATGCAACTATTATTAAGCGAACATTCGTTTAAATGCAAATTAAAACCCTAATGATAGTTCTAGCCTATATTAATTTTAGTAGCAAAATCTGATTCTGAATATAAATCGATCTACTCAATTAAGTTAAAATATTTTTAAACATAAACATGCCGAATTTCTTCAACAATGTCAATAGAAGTGACGGAAAACTAAGTTGCAATATGCGCTCAAACTGCGTCGGGCAGTTCGTTCCGACCAGTGTCACTACACTTGCGAGTGATAGCTGAGTTTCAAGATGCGCCTTGGCTAAAAGCTGAATGGGGCATCATACGCATATTTAAAGAAACTTGTTGCACATGCTGTCAATCTCGGCCTGGACGGCTTTCTGTTCCTGTTGTGGCTGTTATAGAAAAAAAACAAGCCATAAGCAAATTCTATCTTGTGCACGCAAGATCAGCAGCAATTTATGTCAACATGGATCTCAATATGCATTTCAGTGAATTTCTATGTATTATTTCTTACGCTATATCGATGACTGAGGCTAATGTCAGACGGACGTCTTTTTGCACGCTTTTTTCCTTACGTATTATCCGTACACAATGCTAGTGGCATTGTGTAGGGATAATACGTAGGGAAAAAAAGCGAGCAAAAAGACGTCCATTTGACATTAGCCTAAATTTCTCTCGCTCAAAGACGGATGTTTTCAAAAAAAAAAAAAAATCAAGAACAGTCCGAAACACCTAACTTCATCAAAACATTGATAATGAACATTTTCACGTTTCCACCAGTTTCTTTTAAAGTTCGTGTAAGACAGTTATAACATATGAATTACCTTTTATTAGGAAACGTTTTGAACGATAAACAAATTTTTAAAAATATTGTCCACTATTAATATGCACCGGAGAAAAGGTATACCATATCAGAAGGAAACAAAATAAAAAATCTATCTGTAACCTTAGAAAACAGGAATATATGCCAAATGTGAAAATGGCGTTTGTGTTAAACTAAAACTAAACTCTGTGGCTATACTATCCATGAAGGATCAGGGCTGACAGTGCCCATCTCTGTTTTCTTGACCCTGGACCCCAAGGTGCTATACAGCATGCGTCTCGGCCAGGTGGTCAGCCTAACGCGAGACCCTCGGTGTTTAGTTTCCAAGCAAGCTTGGTACTCATTTTATAGGCCGCAAAGCGATGAAAGGCTGAGTGAACCTTGCCCAATCGGGAGTCGAACTCTCGACCTTCGGTGCGGCAGTCAGAAGCGGCAGTCAGCGGCAGTCGTTTGTGTTAAAATAAAATTTTAATTTTAACTGATAAAAACTGGGATATTTTACCTTAATTCCATCGAAATGGTATCATATTAATCGTTTTTCTATTCGATGAATATCGACATCGATGTCACCTTATCACATTAATATTAATATAAAATTGTGGCTTTTATCGAGATTATGGTTTTTATGATCCTGGACTTATAGTCCATTAGACGACTACATAAAACCCTATGCTATAAGATACAAGTAAAAAAAATATACTTTATGTATGAATATAAATAGGGGAATCTAATGACCCATATCTGCCGGAAGTGAAGTGTTGCCTATGATAAATGTTAATACCACTTCCAGTGTATTTTTAGAGGCTTAACCTATGTTTTATAATACAAGAGAAATAAATATGGAAAATGTTGAGTTCCTTTAGTTCTATAATAATATATTTGTCTGTCTCGTCGCAACCGATGACATACACGTTCCAGACGTATTTTTATCGCAAAACTATGTTATCGAATACAAGGATAATTTATATTTAAAATTAAGTTTAAATAGTGTTATTATCGAAAATCGAGGTCTTTCGATGTTCATCTGTAGCTAAACCTTCGGCAGACAAATTTATAAAGTGTGCGTTCATATCATTTTGCATTGATTTCATCGAATAAAACTACGTAATTTGGAAATTTTTTGTGTTCATTTCTTAATACCATGGACGATGTGAAACGTATGAAAAATATAAAGCTGACACATTTTGATAGGCGTCCAGATTGATTTTCTCGCTACTGCCGAAATCAGACTGACCAATTGCAAGCCTACATTTTGAAAAAAAAAAAAAAAAAAAAAAAAAAACGCAAGGGCTGAAACTTTAAAAAAGTGCAATTCCTAATTGGTTAATCTACTTTTTCGAATATAGATTTAGTAAAGTATTTTTCCGGACCCTTCAATAATTCCTTTATATAAATAATTATCGGAGTTTATCTCATTTTGCATAAAAATAAAGACTTTTTTTTTTCTGGTAATTTTAAAAATATCATTTCATTTTCGTTTTAAATCCTTAAAACATTAGGCTTATCATGCACGATTTCTTATAACAATTACTAATCCGGGATTAATTACGAACCATAAACTTGGGATGACAAGTAATCCGAAAAGACTAATATTTCCGAGCCTAGATATGAGTGATGCGACATTCGAGGTACACTGTTAAACTTTTGCACTCGAGAGGTGATTCTCGCTGACCACTAGTGCCCCGCGTAAATGGGTGCTCCAAATACTCTTGATAAGTATTTTAAACTAATTTTCTTCGCCTTATCTAATGGCCGAATAATATGTGATAAAAGGTGACCGAAATAAATTGTAAGATATTAGTGGTGTCCAAAGCATTTGGCGTTCCAATTTATGAATGACCCCTGACAACACTAGTGGTGAATGTGAGTCACCTCTAGAGTGCAAACGGTTAAAAATCTGCCATAGTTACTCCACCGTTTTTACAGAATATCTCTACTCTGGTAATGAGAACGCTTCATAATACTGTCAAATAACCAATAGAGTCCAAACACTGTTTTAAACGCTAGTGTCGTGAAGCAAATTTTCACCTTGTTATTAATAAACTTTATAATATATTTATAACTACTTAAAAGGTGACAAAAACACATAAAAAAAAGTCCTTCCGGCCAGTGCCTGGAGAAAGAGGTAGCTTTCATATTCCTTATTTTAAAAAAGCCAACTAATATAATTCAAGCACACGAAGCTCAATTTAGTGGAAACCGAATACAGGAGATTCAATACTAATTTTCATCAATATAATGAATGAGAATTTCGCGAAATTAGTCAGCTTTATCCAAGCTGCTTTTCTTTAAAGTAACTTATATTTGGCTGCCAAATTCGGCGATTTCTTAAAGTGCGCGCCATTTTAAGACAACATGGTGGATGACGCTAACCAGTGAACTTGGTCGAGACCTTAGTAATTGCTGTGCACATGCTCACTCACATCGCAATCGGTTGATATATACGAGTGCTGTCGCATGCAAAATATCAGATTTTTCAAAATGTCACCCACAATAGAAATTGAAACTGGTATATCTGAGCCATTTTTAGGTGCGTTCGTAATTATATAAATACGTAGCACCTATAGTCGTCGTTCTGTCCGTCTGTCCGTCCGTCCGCATATAACAGAGCAAAAACTACCCAACAGAATGGTCTAAAATTTCAAATGTATGATTGGTGCAAAATTTTGTCGAGCCATTTCAAATTTTATAAAAATTGGATGTATAGTTTAATTACAGGGACAGTCAAAAGTTTTTCTTTACATTACGGCCAATGGGAAAAATTATTGCAAGTGCATTTTAATGTTGTTACAGCCTTCCGAATCGTCTGAAATTTTAAATATATAATTGTTGCAAAATTTTGTCGAGCTATTTCCAATTTTATGAAAATCGGATGTATAGTTTAATTACAGGGACAGTTAAAAGTTTTTCGTTACATTACGGCCAATGGAAAAAAAAATATTGCAAGTTCATTTTAATGATGTTACAGCCTTCCGAATCGTCTGAAATTTTAAATATATAATTGTTGCAAAATTTTGTCGAGCTATTTCCAATTTTATGAAAATCGGATGTATAGTTTAATTACAGGGACAGTCAAAGGTTTTCCGTTACATTACGGCCAATGGGAAAAAATTATTGCAAGTGCATTTTAATGATGTTACAGAATACGAATGGTCTGAAATTTTAAATATATAATTGCTGTAAAATTTTGTCTAGCCATTTCAAATTTTATGAAAATCGGATGTATAGTTTAATGACAGGGACAGTCAAAAGTTTTCCGTTGCATTACGGGGAATGGGGAAAAAAATATTGCAAGTGCATTTTAATAATGTTACAGACTATGCACTTATGAAGTGCAAAAAAATATACATTCAGTACAATATGGGGTGCAAAAAATAATTATAAAACTAGTTATAGTACGAACGCACCTCATTTGCCACGTCTGACGAGCAATTTCCAACTTGTTTAAGGTAAAGACAAACAAAAAATGCTCCTGAATCCTTATATCAAGGTCAAATACTTAAGAAAGAAACCTTTTTCAATTTCTAATTTTTTTGCACCTCACTTTAAATATATATATATTTTTTTAATTTAATGGCCGCCATTTTGAAACAAGATGGCTGATGAATCTGGCCAGCGAACATGGTCGAGGCATTAATGTATAGTATCCACATGCCTTCTTATATTGAAATAGGCGAATACGTGTGTTATCGCGTAACAAATACAAGATCGTTTCAAAATGTTAGCCATGCTAGAAATCAACCATTTTGTGTGACATAGGTCAGATATATATATATAGATATATAGATATATATCAGTTTTAAACGGAGGCTGGTTTCGGGGTGTGGGGGTCATGATCGATGAAAATATACCAAATTTTTTGAAATCGCTTTCCTCCGAACGTCTGCAATAGGTAGCTTTTTGTAATGAAAGCTACCGAACATATAAAAATATTATTTAATGTAACCCGAGATCTCTCGAACACACACGCGTTCATTTTCAAAGGGATAAAAGATGATTGACTAAATAGAAATAAATTTTAAAAACAAAATCAAAAATAGTACGCATGCGTAAGCGGAGTTCAGTCCATTTCTCTGCAGAGGCGTGAAAAGATCAGTTCATACTATCAAGAGGCCGTAATATATTTAGGATATTGTACCAAATTGCGGGAATATTATAGGAAAGGACATCGTTACAAACATTATCACTTCTAAGTAAAATTTCAATGGATTCACGGATTATTGATGAGTAGTGGTTAGACTTTGAAATGATAATTTTAGCTTTTTCGAAGTTTATATTAATATTTTCTGTTTGATGTAATCTGGATAAAGCTGTATTTGGTTTGTTAAACTTGATATCAGAAATGTGCTTTTTTAATCTTTCCTTAAATTTTCGACATGTCATACCAATATAAAATTAGACCCTTAGAAACAAAGATTATGGAAGATTTTCAAATCAAGCCTTCAATTTGGATAAGATATGTAAATGACATTTTCATAATTTGGGATCGCGATTTACGGTCTTTAAATAATTTCCTGTTAAAACTTAATGAGTTGGATACAAAGATAAAGTTTACATTAGAAATTGAGAAAGAGGGTATTTTACCCTTCCTTGATATTAAATTAATAAAGAATAGTTATGGAAATAAATTGAAGCGTACTATTTACAGAAAACCATGCAGATCTAACAGGACTATTCCTTTTGATTGTAACTCACCATTTTCATATAAAATTGCTGCCTACAGGTTTTACGTTAAACGTGCCTTCGAAGTTTGTACAGATAATTACCTAGAAAACGAGATTAGTATAATAAAACAAATTGCTATTGAGAATGGTTTCCATCCTCAACACGTTAATAAATTAGTTAATCAAGAAAACAAACAACCAAGACATAAAAAGGAATTAAGTTTGAGGAAGTCTATTTATTGCACATTTGAATATATCCCACAGCTTTATGAAAGATTAAGATATGCATTACTAAAATATAATATTCATTTAATAGCTAAACCTCCAACAAAATTGAAAGAATTGATTCACAGCAAAATTGATCCTATTCCCGATTATGAAAAGGCTGGAGTCTACATCATCCCATTCAACACAGAGCAGCATAAGAGATTATTTTATATTGGTATGACATGTCGAAAATTTAAGGAACGATTAAAAGAGCACATTTCTGATATCAAGTTTAACAAACCAAATACAGCTTTATCCAGATTACAACAAACAGAAAATATTAATATAAACTTCGAAAAAGCTAAAATTATCATTTCAACGTCTAACCACTACTCATCAATAATCCGCGAATCCATTGAAATTTTACTTAGAAGTTATAATGTTTGTAACGATGTCCTTTCCTATAATATTCCCGCAATTTGGTACAATATCCTAAATATATCACGACCTCTTGATAGTATGAACTGATCTTTTCACTCCTCTGCAGAGAAATGGACTGAACTCCGCTTGCGCATGCGTACTATTTTTGTTTTTGTTTTTAAAATGTATTTCTATTCAGTCAATCATCTTTTATCCCTTTGAAAATGAACGCGTGTGTGTTCGAAAGATCTCGGGTTACATTAAATAATATTTTTATATGTTTTTATATGTTTTTGTCACCTTTTAAGTAGTTATAAATATATTATAAAGTTTGTCAAATAACCATTTTCTATAAAAACGCGGGATGACTATGGACATCTTGTGCAGGTTTTTAACAGTTTATAATATTTGACTGGTTTCTATGGTTTTGAACAAAAGAAAATCAACAACCATCTCTGAGAGCCTGCCATTATCGCCAAGCTAATGCTTGCTAAACTTGTAATCGAACTCATCCAGGCGAGTATCACCAAGTTCTGTAATAAAAAATGCCTAGATTTGCCATAGTTTGTACAAACCCGTCTGTTTAAGAAAAGTCTGGGCATCTAATACAAAGGCACGCTATCAATACATACCTATTTCACTTATATAAAGTTTGCAAATGTATCCCTTTAAAAAAAAATAGATAAATTGCGATAAATATTTGTCTAAAGAAACCATTGTAGGGGTCCGGGTAAATATTTTACTCAAACTATATTCGAAAATTTAGATTAACCAATAAGGTATTGCAATTTTTCAAGGATTCGCCCTTTACGAAAACTTTCAAAAATGCAGGCTTGTAATGGACAATATTCGCCTGACGTCACACTTCCCCATCATGTGACTTATAGGAGATATTAGCAGATGTAACTGTAAAAATTACTGTACTTACTAGACTTGCTACTTGTCTATATAAGCTTTCGATTAAACTTTTGTCGCCAAATAGTGTGATTTAACGCCAAAAGTATAAGCATGCGATGCTCGCAATAACGTTGTTTCAAGTGTATGCGAGCAGCTATGGATGAAATTTTTATATTCAATTGTAAATTATATAAACATGGTCTATGCATTTAACTTAAAAAAATGCTGCTATATAAAAATGGAGTAAAAAAATTGAATTCCAATGGAAAATTTTTGATATACATAAGAAACAATGGTTACGAAAGTTAAATTAAATTTGCGCAACCGATGCTGAATAAATATGCCAATTGACAGTATAATAGAGATTGGAGAACGGGTTCTGATATGCACGGAAAAAATTTATTAAAAAAACTCCAACTACCACTTTACTGGAAGAACTATTTATTTGAATTATTTTAGAAGTGGTTCAGTTAGCAAAATGAGAGAGAGATCCCCAAATACAAAATGGGGCGCGAAAGCGCCCTTTTTTAGAAACCTTCACATATCGAAGGCTAGAACAGAAGTCGCAGTTTTCGCTAGAAGTCTAGAAATCTTGGCGTTGCACAGAATCGCCAATTTACAAACTTAGGGTGACTGCGTGAAAGTGAACAAAGGTTTTTGGCAATAAACATTACCGCAAAAATGTGGTGTCTCTACCCGACGGGTGACGCCGAGAATGCAAGTAAGCGCTTCTAATTACGATGAAAAATGCCTCAGAAAAAGCGAAAAATATTTATACAACAGATAGGCCTTTGCCCAACTAACTGTTTTCATAAAACCCTACAAAGCAGACCGCCGCCTGAGAAGAATGCCGAAAATCACAGGCATCTGGCTTTTAGCTCGACCACAAAACACGAAAAATACATGCTTCCCATAAGATTCGTTCATTTTTACTTTTTATTGTTAATACATATTCAACGTTCAAGTATTAGTAGAGATAAAATTTCTTATCACTGCGGCGGGAAAAAATCCGATGCAAGTAAATTAAGACCTTGATACCAGCAGCTGTGCCTTTTAATTCTTATTTGTTTCTTTGCACTGGGAGCGTTAACGTACAGATAAGGAAAAAGGGAAAAAGAAATGAATCTTTCAGCGGACTGAAATAAAGATGTTTTTAGAAAGAAAAAACTTTAATAAAAATCTGGATGGATTTGAGAAATGAACTTAATCACATATTTCAGTATAAGAAAGAGGGGGGGGGAGGATAATATGACCTAAAAGTAAGAAAGTTATGTTTTAAATAAATTTTGAATAAAAGTGATAGTTATGCGACAGAAACGCTGTCACATAACTCACCCCGACAACAGAAGACAGCTGAAACGTGTACGTTGCAGCTTTATATCTACATAAATTCCTTTGTCCACCTTCGCACATACAGAGTATACAATCTACATAGAAATATAAAAAAATTTGTATGCAATAACAGAAAAAAATGTTTGAACCTGTTTCTCTGAAATGTTATTAGAGCATCATTTCCAGTAATTTAAGTAATAAAATAGAAAATAGTACATGAACATATTTGCTTGCTTTCAAATAATTCAGAATAATTATATTTTATTCATGACTGAGCGCTCATATTTAAAACAAATCTTATTTATCAGTTCAATATCCCACATTTGATGAAGAGTTAGGATCCTATGCTTTTTATGTGGCTCTATGTTTGTGGCGCTGGTACCAGCTTTTTTTGTGTCCTGATTCCAAAGAGAAGTATTTACATTAGATATATTTTATAACTTCTCACAATGTTATCTTACAATGAGATCATAATTTCATACGAAATGCAAGCAAATTAAAACAAAACACACCAATAAGAACTTTTTTTTATATAAAACAAAGAAAAGTATTGTATGTATATTTATAAAATAAAAGTTACAAATGTACTGTATTACACTAACGATGAATCGTGTATGAAAAAAAAAATTGTGCACTAGGCACAGGACTACCAAAAAGGGGTGCTTGTAGCACGTTCACAAACAGGTGTGGCCCTAAATCTTGTGGAGACCACAAGTATTTTGGCGTCAGCTTAGGGCTTCTGCCTTAGATACTAAGGGTATATTTTTTTATACCTGCACTATAACTAAGTTCCCGCTGTAACAAGAAGTCAAAGTATAATCTAATTTAGCATTTGATAAATTTACACACTGCCGTCCTGTATTTCTGTGTATTAATTATAATTTCCCATCTTGTGTTCAAGATTCTGCATGATATGAAGTGCCTGTGTAATGACTGGTGTATTTTTTTCTTTTTTTACCTGGCAAGAATATGAAAAACAAATAAGAAAATTGTATCAAAATGTTATATAATGTAGCAAGATGCCTTACTCGATCTGCCACTTTCAAGTAAGAAGTATCTAAGCAAAGTGTTAAAATGTAACATGTTAAAAATAAACAAATTCGAAATGTATGTGTAGTTTACTATATCATGTGACGGATAACTCCTTGTAACTTTAAAATCTTTGTACATAGACAAAGTGATGTTGTCATTGATATGTTATGACATTATGCGAACATATAAAAAAATGAAAAAGGTGATAGAATATTTGAATATTGAAATATGGTGTAACGTTTAAAAGATAGAAAAGTAACAGGGAAAAAACAAAACAAAAAAAAAGAACTGAATGTGTGTGAATGGAGGGAAAAAGAGACCCCAAACTCATGAACTACCTGAAATAAAACCCATGAACAAGTGTGTACGCAAGCATACATAATGTGTAAGTTAAACACATGAACAAATTGTATAATTCCACATGAACTAGATGTAATAATGCCACAATGAACTAAAATTGTTATGTATTTCCCAACCAAATAAACGGACAGTATGTGTGTAATACCCAAAACACTTACATACGAGTGAGATTCAATTACATAACTAATGAGTTATCATCAAAATGTAGTGAATAAGGGTTAAAAAAAAAACAAATGAACTACTTGTAATGTGTGTGCAAACTCTGGTTAAACTCTAAACCAGCCAGTGTATACTACTCAATGAACTACTTGTGAGAAAAAAAAAAGAAATACTGCCGAATAAATCGTTAGCAAAGTACAATGTGTAAAAGCAAATGAACAAAATATGTAAATCAACTCATGAACTAGTGTAATGTATGTATATGGATGCACAAAATGTATTCTAAATACGCAAATGTTGTGCAACATAAATAAATATGTAACACATGAACTACTTGTAAAAAATTGAATAAATGGTTGACTAAGGGTTAAAATTAAAATAAAGTTGTATCTGTCAAAGTTATTACTGTATTACGGTAACAAAAGTGTGCATAAAATGCACAAGTGTCCATCAGATTGCGTAACTCTACTCTAAAAATGTAGAAGTTATGCCAAGCCAAACATGTTCCAAGTAAAAAGTATGTAAAAGGAAGAAAAAAAATGAATAGAAAAATAACAAGCTGTATTCTTCATGTCATATGAGTGTATGTACCCGTCACAAGACAACGTGAGACTTTAACTGACTAATTAAAAAAAATCCAAAGGTGAGAAAATGCCAAAGATTTAGTTTAATGACTCTATTTGAATAGCGTTAAAAAAAAAAGTGAAGTGTACATAACAGCTCATATTGTGCATTTGAATCAATTTTACAAAGAAAAGAAACAACTCCTAAGGATATCAAATATCATGTCAGATAAAATAAAATTACCTTATGTTGTTAATAACATAGCAACGAGTTACCAGCCTTGCGTAAACAATGAAATTATACAGTAGATTAACTGTATGTGTAAAAATGTACAGCCAATTAATTATCTCTTGCATAAAAATTTAAGATGTATGTGCAAACCATGTACAATAGTTAAATTATGTCATAACTTCTGCAAAACTGTTAAACACATCAACCAAAAACATCCTACTAAGTATATTAAAAAATATTTATAAACTATATTTTACTGCGTGTAGTGTAAAAAGAGACCTTACTTTATATGACACTTACAAGCAAGGAGTCAATAACAAAAGTGTAAAATATGAACTGTTAAAGGTTAATTGCTGCAAAATGAATGTGTCAAGTAAAAATGTCATGTAAAGGATAATTTCATGTAAATCTAAAAAAAAACTTTGCAATTAAACAAAGTGATGGTATCATTAGTAACTTATGACATTACACAAACTGAACAAAAATATTAGTATTTAGAGGATAAGGGAAAAAAATCTGTAGTGTAAAACGAAAATCTGACATAAAATGTAGAAGTAAAAAAAAATAACGGTACGTGTGTACAAACACAAAGCTCCAAAATCATTCTTGTGAATGTGATCTCAATTACATAATTAATGAATTAATATTATTAGATTATGTAATGATACAGAGCTTTGCTTGACACCATGAACTAAGTGCATAAACATATGAACAAAGTGCGGAAGTTTTAGATTATCTCAATGAATAAAATGTGACAAACTCATGAACAATGTATGCTAATATCTTAATGAACAAAGTGTATTCTCACATGAACTGAAATTGTACAAGTATACCCATGAATTAACGTTTAAAAACTCACATGAACTAATTGTAATCTCACATGAACGAAATTGTGTAATTATTCTCATGAACTAATGTGTGTTTTCACATGAACTAAATTGTGTAACTAATCTCATGAACTAATGCGTGATTTCACATGAACAAAATTGTGTAATTATTCACATGAACAATGTGTGATTTCCCATGAACAAAATTGTGTAAATAATCTCATGAACTAATGTATGATTTCACATGAACAAAATTGTGTAACTAAATAACTGAATTACTTGTATTTCACATGAACTAATTGTGTATCTATCTAAAACTTAACTGCAGCACATGAACTAATGTTGTCAAAAGTAAAAAAAAAAGTACCGTCAATTTTTAAAATAAATGTTAAGTAAGAGACAGAAATAGAAAATGTTATTATATTATATTGTGAAAATGTAAATTCCAAAACCCAAAACTGAATGTAAAGACTGAAATGTGATGTTTCCATCACCTGTATCTACCAAGTTACAAAAGTAGAAAAAAATATCCAAAATCGCTTAAGTGTAACTGGTTCAAAAAAAAAAGAAAGACACATCTGTACATTGTTTGTGTGTACATCTGTACTACCAAAACTTTTACAAGTGAGAATAAAAAAACTGATGACCTGCATCAATGTATTTTACTCTACCATACAATCTTTTAATCATCCGACCATTCCTGCAGTAATAATCGAATGATAAACAGTATACCCAACAGTACACACATAATTATAAAAAAAATTACAGCAAAGTGTAAAATGTGAAATAAATCATCACAAATACCATGTGTGAAGCATTAAGATGTACATAAATGTCTAACACAGTGAAATGTTTTTTTTCTTTAAATGATTTTTTTTAAGTATCCCTCACAATACAAAATGCAGCAAGAGAAAAAAAATAATATATCTTGTAAAGAGGATTTTTTTTTTTTTTTTTTAAGGGAAAAAAAAGTGTGTTCAATGAAATAAATTGCAGTTGCCTAAGGTTTCTCGTTGCTCTTGTATATATTTCTTTACGGTAGGGCATCTATGTGAAAAAGTTGTATGGAAAACGTTAAAATTTGTGTTGTTAACCTCATTACATCTAATGCAATTAATGCATTTAGGGCTGTTTGAACAATGAGGATCTTTATGTGATAAGGCACATACAGGACACCTAATTTTATCTGTGCATGATTTTGCCTGATGAAGAAGATTTTGACATGTGAAACATCTTTTTACTGAAACGTATCTTTTTACAGGGTAACCCGTAGACGGAATTTTGATTTCGCCATGAATAAGTAACATTTTAGCTATCTTTCGGGGGCATTAGAAATATCCAATTAAATAACTCAACATATTTCATCTTATATTTTTGTTGAAATTGAATAGAAGGTATGGATATACCAGTTAAGTCAGGCAACTGACAAATTATAACTGAAATTGGTTTCAAATCATGCTTAAAAGGGGACGAAAAGTTACTATTTTTAGGAGAAGTGGTAACTTCTGTAGTACCTTTATTTTGTTGTGGGCATTTCAAATCAGAAATAATATTTGAGTTATGCTGCAAGGAATTTTCAGTCAGACTGGTGATTTCACAGTTATCTATTTGTGTTGTTTCAATCCGCTTAGGTGATCATATTTCGCTGTATGCCTCGGATGTGCTTTGATTTTGAGAACTAGTCTCAATAATTTCAACTTTATGTTTATCTTTTACTGTGAGTGCGTGTAATCTTTCTAAAATTTTTGTATTAACAATTTGTAAACATTTGTTCTTATTCTGCAACCTAACATAATCATCTTTTACAACCTGAAAAAAATTAGTCAAAATTTGAAATTCCCATAAAAATTTCTTATGAATAGAAGAAATATTTTCAACCAAAGTGTCATTGTTTTTACTACCAATTTGTTCCTGCGATAGAGGGAATTCTGTGTTTACCTTTTCCACAAATCTGTTAAGTGCTTCCTCAAACATGTACGGAAGAGAACATTTTAATTCAGCCATAGATACTTCTAATTCTGGATGGCTATCGGCCTGTGACATTTTTCAAAAATGTTGAAAAAATGTAGCAGAAGAATAAATTAAAAAGTATAAAAGATGGCACAATAATTTAAAATCTAGTTAATGTATTTAAGCAAAACAGAAAGGAAAAGAAAAATAAATTCTAACCAAATATTTTCTCTCCCTTTCTCTTTTTCCTTCCCTTCTTTTTTTTTACTGACAGAACAGATTAAAAGAAGAAAAATGAGGGAGTTAAATATATATATATATATTTCTGTCTATTTTAAAAGTATGTACGCTATGAAATATTCATACAGTAAGAAAAATTTATAAACCCTCGGATATTATATAGAAAACAGCACAAAATCACTGCAACATCTTCCAATAATATGCATGCAAAAATAATATTCACTTGTAAATGCTGAGTAAAAGCAAAAAAAAAAAAAAAAATAAATAAATAACTATCAGATAATAGCCACGAAAATTTTATAAGGCACCTTTGGAAACGGCGACAATAAATGTCAGTATGCCTAGTCTATCACAAACACATTTTAACTAAATGACATTTTATTTTCTGTGTGGAAAACAATGAATCACCTAACTATCAATATAAAATAAATATGCACTGAAATACTGAAATTAAAAAAAACTTACCCTTCAAAAATAAATCAAGAAAAGAAAAGACAAAAAATATTATAAGTGCCAAATAAAAACATTTAAAGTATACAGCTTCAATTTCGTAAACTTCTCTGTTCATGCTAACAAATATAATGAATAGTAAGAAGTGATCATTTAATTTTTTTTTTTTTTACCCAAACAGCATGAAAAGGGAAATTGATAAATCATAACGCATACCTACAGATAAAAATTGAAGCAAAACAATAATAACTAATTTACTGTATTTACTACAATTAAAGTTTAAAAGTAAAAATTGAATTTTCCGTGTTCATGCTTTTGCAGTGAATATCAGTCACATTTTTATTTAATTTATATTCTTAGCCGTAGAATTTTTTGTTGTATTATCCGCAGACATACGGTGGTACATTTCTGTACTTTTTCGCTTTTTTTTAATAACATCACGTTTTCTTTTTTTATCAGGTGCACGACTTTTACCATTGCGAACACATTGGCACTGATTTTTTTACAAGCTGAGATGGCAGAAACCAGCAAAAAAACTAGTATGTTGTGGCCATCACAAAACTTTCTTCTATCTCATACTTGTCAATACTTACACAAACAAAATTCATTATCACAGTGCATCTATGCTCATCATGAGGATTCTAAAAAGATGAAATTCCGTGCATTAGTTCTTGAGATATTACTGCCCATGAAATTGTGTAAATCCATCAAAATACAGCATAGCAGCGCCACCTATTGGGTGATTTACACCAGACCCTAATTATCATCCACATGTGTCAATGTCTAACTGAATATGAAGTTTGGGGAAAATCCGTGCATTAGTTCCTAAGATAGAGCTATTGCGCAAATCATGACAAATGCAGCATAACAGCGCCACCTGTTGAGCGATTTACACAACCACATAATCAGCATCAACAGTTATCAAGGTGTACTTGAATCTGAAGTTTGATGAAAATTCGTGCATTAGTTCTTCAGATAGAGCTATTGAGGAGATAGTGCAAAATGCAGCATAGCAGCGCCACCTATTGGGCGATATTCACCAACACGTAGTCAGCATCATTTCATATCAAAGAGTAACTGAATCTGAAGTTTGATGAAAATATGTCCATTAGTTCTTGAGATACAGCGATTTAAGAAATCGTGAAAAATGCTGTATAGCAGTGCCACCTGTTGAGCGATTTACACCAAAATGTACAAAATGTCAATTCATATCAAGGATTAATTGATTCTGAAGTTTAGTGAAAATTGTTGCATTAGTTCTTCAGATACCGCTATAATGGAAATTCTGAAAAATTCAGCATAGCAGCGCCACCTGTTGAGCGATTTGCACCAAAACACAAACAGCACTAATTCATATCAAAGTATACATGAATATGAAGTTTGTTGAAAATCCAAGCATTAGTTGTTGAGATAGAGCTATTGCGGAAATTGTAAAAAATGCAGTATAGCAGTGCCACCTATTGAGCGATTTACACCAAACTGTACAAAACTTCAATTCATGTCAAGGATTAACTGAATCTGAAGTTTGATGAAAATCCGTGCATTAATTCTTGAGATAGAGCCACTGCGGGAATTGTAAAAAATGCAGCATAGCAGCGCCACCTGTTGAGCGATTTGCACCAACATGTAATCAGCATCAAGTCTTATTAAGTACTAACTGAATCTGAAGTTTCATGAAAATCCGTGCTTTAGTTCTTGAGATAGAGCCATTGCGGAAATCATAAAAATGCAGCATAGCAGCGCCACCTGTTGAGCGATTTGCACCAACACGTAATCAGCATCAAGTCATATCAAGGACTAACAGAATCTGAAGTTTCATGAAAATCCGTGCATTAGTTCTTGAGATAGAGCCATTTCGGAAATCATACAAGATGCAGCATAGCAGCGCCACCTGTTGAGCGATTTGCACCAAAAACTAATCAGCATCAATTTGTATTAGGGACTAACTGAATATCAATTTTTATTAAATTCCGTGCATTAGTTCTTGAGATAGAGCGCCCACAATATTTGTGTCACATACACACAGACAGACAGACAGACAGACAGACAGACAGACAGACAGACTCACAGAGTCACAGACAGACATTTTGTAAAAACATGTTTTTCGGGTTCTCTGACCTCTAAAACATGTAAATCCGTCGAAAACCGGAATTCGAAAATTTTCATGAATCCAATACTTTCTTCTTGTAAAGGTAGAAGAAAGTAAAAAATCAATCTGATGCAAATTTGATAGTATCTTTTTTTCTTTATCCCGTTTATGCACAAGAAGCGAATAGTTATTCTGTTGATAGCTGAAGCACAGATTAAAAGAAAATTGTTCGCATAATTTGAAATATTTTCGGAAGCACTGATTCTGTTGTGATGCACATTCTTTTTCTTTACAAAAAAAAAAAAATTATAACCTGATTAGAGCGTTTCCCTGACATCTGACAACACAAAATTTTTTTATCATCTATGACTGGAAAACAACAAATACTTGAAGTAACACACGCAAATCACCGACGAAAAACTTCGAAGAAAAAGAACTTTTTTTTTGAAGACACCTTCGTAGCATTTGTAACCTAAGATTTTACGTACACGTTTCTCGCACTATGTACGCAATTTTTTTTCACAATTCACCAAAGACAATCCAGTAACTGTTGAAAGTACTCGCAACAGGATAACACACTTAACATAGATCACAAAACTGGGTAACAAACCTCACAGCACACCGTCGAGCAGGCACACGCTCACGAATCAGAAACACTGGCGAAAGGAAAAATGAAACACACGCGATGCCGTAGAAGTTGCCGATATTTCAATCGCCGCACTCACGTTTTTTTTTATAAATGATGATAGAAGATCACATCAGAGAGGCGCCGAATGATCCCGATCATCTGGGGGAGGTGATGATGCTAGCCCCAGCAGGAAAGAAGATGGAAGCGGAGCGATAGGGAAAGGGGGCAGGCACACCGCAGCGTCGATAAAACACCGGACACCGAAGCAGGAGAAACACGTCACACAGACGATAACAGTTCAGGAAATTTTGAAGTCCATGGGGGAGGGTGAATTTCTCTCTCTAACGTGCATTTTTTTTAACTAAGTTGGAGAAAAATATAGTCGTTATGCA
Source organism: Maratus speciosus (assembly GCA_963932465.1). NCBI lineage: Eukaryota > Metazoa > Arthropoda > Arachnida > Araneae > Salticidae > Maratus > Maratus speciosus. The sequence goes on from OZ010790.1 coordinate 268,283,163, forward strand.
CCAAAGTATATAATAGAGATTGGAGACCGGGTTCTGATATGCACGGAAAAAATTGATTAAAAAAACTCCAACTATCACTTTACTGGAAGAACTATTTATTTGAATTATTTTAGAAGTGGTTCAGTTAGCAAAATGAGAGAGAAATCCCCAAACACAAAATGGAGCGCGAAAGCGCCCTTTTTTAGAAAACTTCACATATCGAAGGCTAGAACAGAAGTCGCAGTTTTCGCTAGAAGTCTAGAAATCTTGGCGTTGCACAGAATCGCCGATTTACAAACTTATGGTGACTGCGTGAAAGTGAACAAAGGTTTTTGGCGATAAACATTACCGCAAAAATGTGGTATCTCTACCCGACGGGTGACGCCGAGAATGCAAGTAAGCGCTTCTAATTACGACGAGAAATGCCTCAGAAAAAGCGAAAAATATTTATACAACAGATAGGCCTTTGCCCAACTAACTGTTTTCATAAAACCCTACAAAGCAGACCGCCGCCTGAGAAGAATGCCGAAAATCACAGGCATCTGGCTTTTAGCTCGACCACAAAACACGAAAAATACATGCTTCCCATAAGATTCGTTCATTTTTACTTTTTATTGTTAATACATATTCAACGTTCAAGTATTAGTAGAGATAAAATTTCTTATCACTGCGGCGGGAAAAAATCCGATGCAAGTAAATTAAGACCTTGATACCAGCAGCTGTGCCTTTTAATTCTTATTTGTTTCTTTGCACTGGGAGCGTTAACGTACAGATAAGGAAAAAGGGAAAAAGAAATGAATCTTTCAGCGGACTGAAATAAAGATGTTTTTAGAAAGAAAACACTTTAATAAAAATCTGGATGGTTTTGAGAAATGAACTTAATCACATATTTCAGTATAAGAAAGAGGGGGGGGGGGAGTATAATATGACCTAAAAGTAAGAAAGTTATGTTTTAAATTAATTTTGAATAAAAATGATAGCTATGCGACAGAAACGCTGTCACAGGCAGCAAAACCGGATTACGGGAATTTTGCCTTCGGTATTTGCATAAACTTGTTAAAAGAAATGTTTTCTTTTCTATAAACGAATAAATTGAATTGTTGTAACAGCCATACCCAGCACAGTATTTTGGCTCATGGTGAAATAATTTACTTTCACACAGTTAAAAGAAATTTCCCCATACTTTACTGCGGAAAAATGCCGGTTTGTTTTCCCCAATCATGTGACTTTTACAGCGTTGATCTCAGATCAGCGGATAATGTCCATTGGTCAATCTGGTTTCGGCAGTAGCGAAAAAATCAACCTAGATGCCTACCAAATCTTTAGGTTTTCCATGCATTTCATATCATCCATGGTATTAAGAAAGTGGCAGAAAAGTTTTCGAAATGACGTAGTTTTATTCGAAGAAATCGATGCAAAATAATGAGAAAGCACACTTTATAAATTCGTCTGACGAATGTTTAATTAAAGCTGAACGTCAGCAGACATCGATTTTAAGTAATAATACTATATAAAATAATTTTAAAATATAAACTACCCTTGTAGTCGATAACATATGTAAAAATTAAAAATAATTACAATAAAAATACGTTTTCCACGTGTATGACATCGGTTGCGACTAGGCAGACAAAGATATTATTATAGCACTAAAAGAACTCAACATTTTCCATATTTTATTTTTCTTGTCTTTTTATTTTGCTAAATCTCTAAAAATACAGCGGAAGTGGTATCAATATTTAGCTTAGACACCGCTACACTCATAGTCATTAATTACCATATTTCTATTCATACATAAAATACAGTTTTTTCTCTCGTCTGATAACATGGGGATTGATTTCGTCGGCACATTCATAGAACTGTCGAAATGAAAAATCATGGAAATGACATCATTCGGATGAAATCGAGCTAAAAAATGCATGAATAAAGTAGCACGTTTTCTTCTCTAAAATGACATCATTTTATACAAGGAAAAGGTTTTTTTTTTTTTTTCGACGGAAGAATTTTAGCTGTTAGCGTTGTTAAAAAATGGTTTAAAATTATTTATAAAGTATTTTTTTTTTTTTTTTTTTGGTAAAAAAATTCCGAACGTGTTGCGGCAATTTAGTGTGAAAATGAACTGTTTGAATTAAATAAAAATAAGAATTAAAATGACGTCAGTTCCATCCAATCGTACAATTTCTCTCAAATATATCGATGCAAATTTTTTATTTCCTTTTTGATAATACATTTTTCATGAAAAAGCACAAACATTCTTCTATTATTTTTCTTCGGTTTTTAATTATGAAGAATAGGAAACTATTATTCAACATTATCATTGCAAGAAAATTATACTATTACATCGTCCATTATAAATTGTCATTTTTCTAATGAGTGATGGCAACAATTAGCGCAAGCCTTCCGCTTATATCTTTATTTTCTACGTTTGTATCCATGAAACTATTACCGCTGTAAACATGTAGCTTGCATTAAATTTAATATATTTTGAAATACAAAGTATTTGAAAAGATTTAAATTAAAGGTAAATTGCCAATGAATTGTTTAATTTATTTTCAAATCTTCGTAATTAGTTTAATTTGTATTTGAATTATTATAACCCTTTCTGGTACTTTTCGGTTAGTCGGGCGCCAGTGTTATATTTACATACATATATATGCACATATATGTACATATATATATACATATGTATGTATATATTTATGTGTGTGTGTGTGTACATATATATATGTACATATATGTGCATATATATGTATATATGAATGTAAATATAACACTGGCGCCCGGCTAACCGAAAAGTACCCAATTTCTTTCTCATTTACTAGTTCAATATATTTTGAATTATTATATTAAATCTTGTAGAAATTGATATCTAAATTATACAAAAAAACTATTTTTTTAAAGAACTATTAAAATTTAATTTAATGTGACTATGAATTTTCATTTATCAGGTTGTTGAAATTTCGGCAAAGATATCATATATTGGCGCGATTTTTTTCGATGCCAATTTGGCGAAAATCTCGTTACCATATCATTTATATCCGGGTTACCATATCAAGCAAAATAACGACACTTTGGCGACAGTAAAGTACCCGGTGCGTATATGATATTGGCGCCAGAAAAAAAAATCGCGCCAATATGGAGCGTATGTGACATCTGTGCCGAAATTTCTTCTGAATTTCCGATGACAAAATTTTATTAAACTAGAAAAACCCGCAGCGTTGTTCCCTTAATAATTGAAATATGCCAAGCGGTATTTGTGTGCCTATTTTTGTTAGAAGAAATTATACTGCTACGACCAATTCAAAAATTACTAATTAAACCACAATTTGACTAAACGGCACAGATTTCATATACTTACAACATTGGCGCTATTTTTTTAGGCCAATTTGGGCGAAAACCTCGTTTTCGAATGCCAGTTACATATATATATATATATATAAAGGAAATAACAATAAAATAAAAGAAAGAACAGTAATTTTCGGTTAGCCGGGCGCCAGTGTACGCACACACACACATATATATATATATATATATACATATATATATATATATATATATATATTAGGGTGTCCCCAAAAAAATGAAAGTCGTTTTATTTTTTCGCATACCCTCTCATGTTTTTCCTTTTATGTCAAAACAATTGTAAATAAAGTTTCATGTAATTTGGACCACGGGAACCCGTGCCGACTTGTATCTAAATGTCACAGTCTGTACTTGTGCACTTAGCGAGCGAACGCTGACACATGTCACCCTGTCACGTGTCCGTAGCGGAGCACCCAGCAGTTGCAAATGAAAAAGATGAAACAAAACCAAAAATGAAAGGTTTTGGAATGCTTGTGACAATGTGCAACCCGTGAAGAAACAGTGCAAAACCTGTGAAACATGTCAGTACCAGTTTAATCAGGACAGCGCACATCTATGTGTCAATGTGCGTATAATTCCAAGTTAGTCTTTTGTTAGTAAATGTCCGGATAGTTTTTAATCAGTGAGCAGAACATGGCAGTGGAATCGTGTAGTTCTCAAAAAGTGATATTTTTAATAGGGAAAATTAAACATCAAATAACGGGTTCAAAACTTCTGTCTAATGGACAAGTTCTCGCAGTTTTGTTTTACAATATTCGAGAAGAGAATTTAACTGTTAATGAAAATGCAAATATCGCTATTCGTGAAAGTATTATTATTTGGGAAAAGGCATGTAATAGAATAATAACATTGCATAACACCTAAAGTAGGTTTTAATCAGCTAGAATACGAGGCATACATTAACTCTCGAATATCAACTGTCAACAACACAAGCGTTGCCAAACTCAGTTACAAAAACAAGTGTTGCCACAGGAAAGATAATACATTATAATAAATACTACATTCACCCCCCACCAAAAGTTAATTTAGTAAGTAACATAGTCATTAAGGTATTTTTGTGGTCGTCTCTGGCGACCAGATAGGGAATTGTTCAGGGTAGACGATTTTCCAGAATCTACATTTGGAGGGTCAGGATTGTTTAACTCAGGCATGGCGGTATCTTGGTCTTCGTCTGGTGTAACTGTTACATTTTCTACGGGATCTGAAGAATATTTAGTTGTCACTGATCCAGAGTCTACATGGGGTGGGTGCATGGGTTGCATGTCAGGCCTGACTGTGGAGTCTCCTTTCGGTGCCAAATGTCTAATGGAGACACTTGACTCACGCCCATCAGGAAGTTTGATATATGCATATTCTGGATTGGCTTCTATTAATTCAACTTCTTGAACAACTGGATCATATTTGGTATGCCGCACATGATTTTTCATCCAAACAGGACCTGGTTGAGTTAACCATGTGTGCAAGGAACGGCCATTAAATGACCTCCTAGGATGAGTGAACATGCGTTCATGAGGCGTGGCATTTGTAGCGGTGCACAGAAGTGATCTGATAGAGTGAAGTGCTGGCTGAAGCACCTCTTCCCAATGTTCTGTCCCAGCGCCTTTTGATTTCAAGGCTAAAAGTACTGTCTTCCATATAATTCCATTGTACCGCTCGACCTGTCCATTTCCTTGCGGATTATAAGCAGTTGTTCTACTAGTAGCAACACCTAAGGAGGTGAGGAATGATTTCAGTTCATGTGACATAAATGAAGCACCTCTATCTGAATGGACATAAGCTGGTGTCCCAAAGAGGGAGAACACATTGGTCAATACTTTTATTATGGTGGAAGCAGCAATATCTGCACAAGGGAATGCAAAAGGGAATCTTGAGTACTCGTCAACTATTGTCAGAAGAAAACGATTCTTCGATGGAGTAGGTAAAGGGCCCTTGAAGTCTAAGTTTAGTCTCTCAAAAGGTGAAGTTGCCTTTATAAGTTTCCCTTCATTCCTATGGAAACGAGGTTTCAGCTCATTGCAGCAGGGACAAGAATTAGTCACTTTTTTAATGTCATCTAAAGTGAATGGCAAATTTTTAACTCTAACCCAGTGGTGCATTCGGGTTATGCCAGGGTGACATAAGGCATTGTGTAATTCTTTGAGGTTTGTTTCTGTTTCTGGATAAACCGTTGCTGTAATCCTGGACATTGTGTCTGCAGTTGTGTTCCTGTTACCTGGGCGGTAAATTATATCAAATTTGAAGTTTGCTAATTCAAGTCGCCATCTCATTATCTTTTCATTTTTTATTTTGCTTGAATGATGCTGATCGAACATAAAAGACACAGATCTCTGGTCGGTGAGGACATCAAAATGTCTTCCGATTAGGTAGTGCCTCCAATGTCTCAGCGCTTCAACAATCGCATAAGCTTCTTTCTCGACAGAGGAGTGTCTCTGCTCAGCTGCATTAAGTGTTCTTGAAAAGAAAGCAATGGGACGTTCTGCTTGACTGAGAGTTGCCCCAATGGCAAACTCTGAAGCATCAGTTTCCACTCTAAAGGGAATATCATTTTCGATTGCAGAGAATGAGGCTTGTGCAATGACGTTCTGCTTGACTGAGAGTTGCCCCAATGGCAAACTCTGAAGCATCAATTTCCACTCTAAAGGGAATATCATTTTCGATTGCAGAGAATGAGGCTTGTGCAACATCCTCCTTAATTGAATTGAATGTTTTCACAGCATCTTCAGAGAGTGGGAATGTTCCTTTAGTCAGAAGAGGTCGAATTTTTTCTGAAAATTTGGGAATCCAGCGGCAGTAGTGAGCAAACATACCCAGAGTTCTTTGTAGGGCTGCCATGTCATTTGGGATAGGTAAGTTCATTAGTGGTGCAAGCCTGTCAGGATCAGGTTTAATAATTTTATTTTCAATAAGATATCCTAATATTTTCACACGTCTTGTTGAGTATTGACATTTATCTGGGTTTAGTGTCAGGTTATACTTTTTTACAGCGTTCAAGAATCTCTCTAGATTTTGGTCATGCTCTTGTTGGTTCCGACCACAAACTGTCACATCATCCAGATAAGGAAAAGTTCCTTCGAGTTTTTCTTCCTTGATTATATTGTCAATATTTCTTTGGAAAGCTGGAGCACCGTTAGTAACACCGAAAGGAATTCGCCGGAACTGATAAAGTTTACCTGCGGCTTCAAAGGCAGTATATTGCTTATCAGATTCTAAGATAGGTACCTGGTGGTAGGCACTCTTCAAGTCAATGGTGCTAAACACTTTGAATTGAGATATGTTATGTATCAACTCTTCTATCTTTGGGAGTGGGTAGGCATCAAGCATTGTAAATTTATTAATAGTTTGTGAATAATCGACTACCATTCTGTGCTTGTGATTTTCTCCCTTTACAACAAAAACCTGGGCACGCCATGGTGAATTACAAGGCTCAATCACCGCTTCCTTGAGCAATCTATCCACTTCCGCAGCAATGAATATTTTATCTGCTTCTGTCTGACGTCTAGATTTAGTGATGACTGGTTTGCAATCTGGTGTGAGATTAGCAAACAGAGATGCAGCTGGAACTAGGGCAGTGGCCAATGAACATATTTTGAGAGGCAATCTTTCACCACAGAATTCGATTTCTACTGAAGAGTGGCTCTTTAGAAGATCGTGTCCAATCAGGAAGTCAGCACATAGGTTTTTCATGATTAGTACCTCAATATCAGAATACGTATGAGTCTGCATTTTTAGGGTTAGTGAACCACACCCAGTAACATCTGAACTCAAAGAGGAGTTAGCCATGGTTATTTTACCGGAATATGGCTTTACAAGTATTTTACATTTTTCTACAAAACGCTCATTCAGAAAACTGAGAGAACTACCAGTATCAATTAAAGCATTTAGTTCCACTCCATTAACTAACACTTTGGATATGGATTTTTGGGGACATAGAGGAGTTGATGAGGCAGAAGCCAAAAGCAATGTAGAAGCTGTAGCATTTGGAGAGGGGCGTTTAGATCTAGATTTGCAAACTCGTTGGTAATGCCCTTTCTTGCCACACCCTCTACAAATAACTTCTTTGGCTCGACAAGAGCTCCTTGGATGGCGTTCATTACCACAGAAAAAGCATTTTTCAGAGCGTGCCAAAGCGACTGAAGTTGATGGAGTTTCTTCTAGGTTTCCTTCCCTATGCTCAACAGCAGCAACTGGAGTGGAATTTGTCGTGTTCAGATACGATGCGGAGTGTATCTCAGCTAGTTCAAGTGACCTGGCCTGGTCAAACGCCTTCTCCAGTGTAATGGTGACGTTCTCTAAGAGTCTTTCTCGTATCCGCGAGCTTATAAGGCATCGTATAAAGGCATCCCTAATGTACTCATCCTTATATTGGTCTGCTGTTACAGCTTTAAATTCACAATCTTTGCTCATTTGTTTCAATACCTGAAGGTATTCGTTGATAGATTCCCCAGTTTGCTGAGCTCTAGATGCTAGGCAGTGTCTTGCGAAGATTTCATTTCGCTTTGTCACGTATAATGAATCGAGTACTTTGATGGCGTCAGAGTAGTTTTCAGAATCGCTAATATATCGGAAAACATTAGCGGAGACAAAATTACACAGTAATTGAAGTTTACTGTATTTTGTAATTGTAGTTACTTGTCCCAGAAAATTTACAAATGTTCTTTTCCAGTGCTTCCACTTCGATTCAGCACCCGTGCATGAAGGATCGGTGTCAAACCTTTCGGGTTTTAAAAGTTGTTCCATCTTACTAAATCGAGCGATATGGTAGAGCAGAAAAAACTAGCTGATTAAATTGTAATAGAATAATAACATTGCATAACACCTAAAGTAGGTTTTAATCAGCTAGAATACGAGGCATACATTAAGTCTCGAATATCAACTGTCAACAACACAAGCGTTGCCAAACTCAGTTACAAAAACAAGTGTTGCCACAGGAAAGATAATACATTATAATAAATACTACAAGGCACACATGCTTAAGAAATCGTTGCCAAATTATGTGAGGAAGCTTGTTAATATGTATCAAGTTTGTAGAGACTTACAAAAAATGCAAAGAAATTACAAGACGTATTCAAGCGGCGACAACAAGAATTTGTAACTATTTTAGATCTTTTCTTTGCTTGCTGCCATCATGTATACGATCTTATATTAAAGGCTGTATTCGAAATGAACATTAAACAAGTGACAAGTCCCGATATTACACTCTTTAAAAAGCACAAAAGGAATTGGAAGGACATCTATCCAACTAAACTACAGTGCTATGGAGAAACAGTGGAATTGTTCTAATCCGTATCTGAACTTAGCAATTTGCTTGAATTTTACCGCTCTGAACTTTAAAACGTTATGATCACAGAGGACTATCAAGAGTTTATCAAAATTTCTGTCACATTTTTAGGTGGAAATGCAGAAAATATTAAATCAGACCTCTGCGTGTTATGTACCAAGCTAGATGCATGGTCCGAGCGGTTTACTCCCTAAAACTCTCGTTATTTATTTTTCATCTGAAATGAAACGCCAAGGATAAGAAATCACTGTTAAACGTTTGCTTCTTTATCGTGAAAATCTATGTTAAACATGTCTTCAATACATTTTGGCAGTTAAAGAGCCCTAAAAATATTTGTGCTTTTTGAAAACTTTGAAAATCTACGAAAATGTGAATGAAGAATTTCTCCAGCATTTATGGTATTTGACTGATGAAATAGCAGTATTAGCACTTTTTGATGATGATGATGATGTTGACAAAAAAACAAAATTAAAAATGATGACAAATTTACATAGAGAAATTTTCTCGACCCGTGAAAAAACATACATTCCATCGAAGGAAGAAAGAGGTTCAATGTATGGCGAGTTTCATATATTGATTTTGTAATTGTTTATTTAGTCATTTATTTATATCACGCGATTGTTACCTGTTCTTTTATTTATTTATTTATTTATTTATTTATTTTACAGAAAAAAGCATCGATGATCTCATATCTGTCAAAAGCAATTCATTGTTTTCTAGACTCAAAATTTATGATAATTTTGAAGAGTCCCTCTTCATGGGAGAATAATGCTTCGTTTCCTGACGCGAAAAAGACGATCTCAATGCTCCGAGCAATAAACAATACAGCTTAAAGAGCGGTAAAATTGATGCAGGACTTTCAAGATTTAATAACGGTGACGGAGGAATAGAAACAATTTTCGTTATGTTGCGTACAAGAACACACGAAGGTCTATCCCGACTGTTAAAAGAAAACATTGAAATGAAAATAAGTTCAGTAATGTTTTGTTTACTATAATATGTTAATAAATATCTTCTTTGAATAAAATAATGTTTTGTTAACCAAAGAAACATACATTTTACAATCTTTCCATAGTATTCCCCATACAAGATTTCATGTTCAAGTTTGACCAAAAGTCGGCACGGGTTACCGGTATCTGATTGCAATAATATTTTTTATTTATGTTTCTCAGGTGAAATAGAAAAAAAATAGAGGGTATGCGTATTTGATTTTGCAAAATTTATTTTTTACCTTGTATCCTGGAACACCCTAATATATATATATATATATGTGTGTACACATATATATATACATATATTGGGTACTGCTTAGTTATCCCGTCGACCAAATTACTGTCGCCAAATTAGATAAATCGCCAAACCACTCGACAAATTATACACATTGACATAATTTTTTATTTTAAATAACGAAAGAACTAATAAATTAGTAAAACATTAATAAAAATACAAATAAAACGTCGAATTAATGGTTTTATTGGCCATTATTAGCATTTAATCTTACAATTAATTAATTAATGGCAACCATTATTGGCAATTAAGGTACTTGTTAGTTATCCCGACGACCAATTTCGCCAAATTATATAAATCGCCAAACCACCCGCCAAATTATACAAATTGACATAATTTTTATTTTAAATAACGGAAGAACAAATAAATTAGTATAACAATTATAAAAATACAAATAAAACGTCGAAATAAAAGTCACTTGATGACGTAAACACGTGTTGTCAAGTGAATGTGACATTTACGATCAACCATTATTAGCATTTAATATTACAATTAGGTGACAATAATTTGGTCGACGGGATAACTAACAAGTACCGCAATTAATCTTACAATTTGGCGACAGTAATTTGGTCGACGGGATAACTAACAAGTACCTATTGTATATAAATACACACACACATATATATAGATAGATAGATAGGTATATATATAGGTATATATACATTCAGGTATATATAAATATATGTCGCATTCTCACAATCTTTTGACTTTCGGGAATAAAAATCTGGTGAAATTAATCTTGATAAAATAAAATTTTAATCTGATTTATTTATTTATTTAACTGAATAACAAACATACGACTTGTGTGCTTGACATAAAGCCCGCTTATATGTCGGAGACAAGATAGCACAAGGAAATATTACAACACAAGAGAAAAACACCCTGGGAGTTCCACACAAAGTGTGTGTGCAATGGAACCAGCGGGAATCGAACCCACAAACTCTTACGCACAAGCGATTAGCTGACTGGTGCTTTGACCACTCAGCCACAGAGCCGACCTTTTAATCTGATAGACGAATGCCTTAATGATTCAAAATAAATAAAAAATGGTCAGTGTGGTATTAAGGCATTAACTGTAACCGAAATTAACCTAGAACAAGAGCTCATATTTATACTTATGTTTATGTGATGTTGTGTCGTGCTTGTATGTGTAACCTAAATAGAATAAGTTATGTGTGAATAAATCTATGCAAGTAAATCCGCTGTATACATCCATTGGAACCTTCGACGGTTCGCTACAATATTAACATAACTTCATAACAACGCATGGTGGCAGTCGGTTAAAAGGATGTTTACTACAGTAGAATACTGAAAACGGATTAATATCCGAAAGTAGGAAGTTCCCTTTTCTTGCATAATTATACGACACATTTATTTTCAATTTATTAAGAATTAAAATGTCTAAAGATATAGAGTATAGAAATTCATATCAAGTTACACCGCCAGAACCATTTACTTTTTCATCACCGGCACTTTGGTTAAAATGGAAGCAACGTTTCGAAAGGTATCGATTCGCTTCGGGTTTAAAAAGTCAAACAGAGGTAGAACAGGTAATTTCTCTTATATATTTCATGGGAGATAAAGCAGAAGATATTTTTATGTCTTTTAACTTGTCGGAAGATGACCAGCATAAATATAATATTGCTCTGAAACATTTTGATGATCATTTTATAGTAAAGAAAAACAAAGTTTTCGACCGTGCGCAGTTTAATCAACGCATTCAAAATGAAGCGGAATCTGTAAATGATTTTATAACTTCACTTTATTCATTAGCTGAACATTGTGATTACGGAGTTCTTCATGATGAACTAATACGTGATAGAATAGTTGTTGGTATTAGAGATAAATCATTAAGTGAGAATTTACAATTCGATCCAGACCTTTCTTTGAGTAAAGCTATAGAAAAAGTTCGGTTATCGGAATCAAAAAGCAACAAGAGATTCTTACTTCTAGTAATGCCTCTGTCCATAGAGTTTCTAGTGTAAACAAAACAAAGGTGAATTTTAAGAGAGTGGTATCCAGTCAAAATCCACAGTTTAAAGAAACTGATAAAAGGAACTATGGGAAAAAAGAAAATCCAAAACCCTTTGATCTTTGCAAATGGTGCGGAAAATCTACTCATAGTAGAAAAGTGTGTCCAGCAAAAGATGCTAAATGTCTAAAATGTTCAAAACTAGGGTACTATGCACGAGTTTGTAAGAAAAATGAAAGTAAATCTGAAATGTCTTTCTTAGGAACAATTAGAGAAACACTCTCTAATAATAGTAATGATTTGTTATGGTCAGTACCTATTCATATAAAAGGTAAAACCATTCGCTTCAAAATAGATAGCGGAGGAGATCACACTGTTATTCCTGCTATTTCATCGATTTTAAAGGATTCGAAAATCTTAAGGCCAGACAAAAAGCTTTGCGGCCAGGATGGGAAAATACTTAAACACACAGGAAAACCTATTGAGGAGATCCAATACAAGGAAAAGAAAATAACCGAAGAAATCCGTGTAAATGAAGCACTGCAGAGCTACTTATTGGGAAAACCTGCAATACTAGCTTTTGGATTAGGTCCGAATATTTCAGAAATCACAATAAGTCCTAAGAAAGATTTTCCTGAATTGTTTACTGCCCTGGGGCTACTGAAAGGTTATTATACGATTAAGCTAATGCCGAACTCTGTCCCATTTGCTATTTCAGCTCCAAGAAGGATACCAATTCCATTGCTGAAGAAAACTGAAATGGAAATCAAGAAGATGATTGCCTAAAAAGTTATTGGTTCTGTAACCAAACCGACAGAATGGCGTTCACCAGTCGTTATCGTTCCTAAAAGTGATGGAACTGTTCGCTTATGAGTCGACTTAGTCCAGTTAAAGAAGTCTGTGGAAAGAGAATTCCATCCATTGCATTCAGTGGAATATTCTTTGAATCTTCTTGCAGGTGCAAAAATTCTTTCAAAGTTGGATACTAATTCAGGTTTTTTGGCAATTTCCGCTTGATGAATCTTCGTCATATCTCACGACTTTCATCACTTCTTTTGGAAGATACAGATTCTTAAGATTACCTTTTGGAATCTCATTTACACCAGAACATTTCCAACGTAGAATGACACAGCTGCTAGAAAATATCCCAGGTGCTATTTGTCACATGGACAACATCTTAGTGTGGGGAAGAAATCAGACTGAGCATTACCAAAGACTGAAGATTATACTGAATACACTTAAAGAAGCTGGTATTATTCTAAATGACAAGAAATGTAGGTTTTCAGTCAAGCGAATCAAATTCTTGGGACATATTGTTGATGACAAAGGCATCCATCCTGATGAAGATAAAATTAGAGCAGTGAACGAATATCCAACAACAAAGAACAAAACGGAATTAAAGCAAATGAGGCATGGCATGGCAAATTTTCTCGCTAGATTTGTTCCAAATTTTGCAGAAATGTTTTCACCATTAACATCTATGTTAAATCAAAAGAAAGAGTTTGTCTGGGATGAACCTCAAAAACAATCATTTCACAATTGGAAGAATGTCCTGACATCTCAACATGTTTAAAGGTTTATAATACACAGAAAACTTCAATTGTTACAACATACGCTTCTTCTTATAGAATGGGAGCCACCTTGAGGCAAGAACAAGAAAATGGTGAAATTTCTGTCGTGGCACATGCATCCAGAACACTCACACCTACTGGAAAGTGATATGCTCAAATAGAAAAAGAGGCACTTGCTCTAGCTTGGAGTTGTGATAAATTTCGAGATTACCTAACTGGAATCCACTTTAGGTTAGAAACCGATCATAAACCTCTAATTCCAATCTTCTCAAAGAAAAACCTTGAAGATTTATCTCCACGGTTGCAAAGGTTGAAGATGAGGATGATGCGATATTCTTATTCTATATTCAATATACCAGGAAAGAAACTTTATGCAGCTGATGCCTTGTCAAGACAACCTCAAGAAACTAGAGAAAATGTTGAAGAATTGGAAGAAGAAATTGATGCTTATATCCGTATCATAATTTCCTCATTACCCGCTTCATGCAACAGGTTAGAAGAATTACGACAATCCCAAAAGTCTGATGCAACGTGCAAATACCTAGAAAATTTAATCCTGAATGGTCGACCATCAAGGAAAAATATGGAACCATGTTGTCTACCTTACTGGAATCATCGCTTTGAAATATCGATCCAAGATGGACTCATAATGAAGGGCTGTCGAATCATCATTCCTGCCAATCAGCGAAAAAAGGTTTTACGTAGAATAAATTCATGAGGGACATTTGGAAATTATGAAATGTCGTGCAAGAGCAAGATCATCTGTCTATTGGCCTGGAATAAATAGAGAAATTGAAGAAATGATAAAGAATTGTACATCAAGTATTAAGGAGACCACTAATCGCCATCAACCTCTTATTCCTACCGAATTTCCTGAAAGACCATGGGAAACTGTGGGCATGGATCTTTTTAAGCTTTATGGATTTTGGTACTTAATCGTGACCGATTACTTCTCACGATATCTAGAAATCGCAAAACTGGAAAGATTAACTTCTGAGGAAGTAATTCTCCACTGCAAATCAATCTTTGCCAGACATGGGATTCCTAATGTCATTAGATCTGACAATGGTCCTCATTTTGAGCCAATTAACTCATCTGAATTTTCAAAATTCTCAAAGATTTATGGATTTCGTCATATCACATCAAGTCCTAGGTATCCTCAAAGTTATGGTTTCATTGAATCTGCAGTAAAAACCATCAAGATGCCATCAAAAAGCTGAAGAACATTACCTTTCTTTAATGGCATATAAAGCATCACCATTAGAGAATGGCCTCAGTCCGGCGAAGCTTCTCATGAATCATCATATTAAGACAACACTGCCAATTGTAAGATCTCAATTAGAACCAAAAAGTGAAAACAGGGCTGAACTTCAAAGGAAGGGAGAGAAGAGAATAGAACGGCAAAGAAATAACTATAACAAAAGACACGGGGTACGAGACCTTAGTAATCTTGATGTTGGATATGGAGTGTGGATCACAAATAAGCCTGCTACTGGTACGATTCAGCAGAGATTAGATTATCCACGTTCGTACATAAATTTGGAAAAAGGGTATATCATCGAAACAGAATGCATCTTGTCCCCTGAACTAATTTTCAGCCGGAAACTGATGATGTGGATGATCTTCAACCACACGTTTCCAGTAATGAGTTTCCAATACCACAGAAGGTTCCTAGTCCAACGAAACCAAGCTCTCAGAATCCCGAGACAATGATAAACGTAACTCTATGTCTCCACGAAAGAATCAAGATCAGTATATCGCCAGAAGTGGAAGAGTTGTTCGCCCTCCACAGAAATTGAATCTTTGAAGAAAGGTAGATGTGGTATTAAGACATTAACTATAACCGAAATTAACCTAGAACAAGATCTCATATTTATACTTATGTTTATGTTGTGATACTGTGTCGTGCTTGTATGTGCAACCTAAATGGAATAAGTTATGTGTGAATAAATCTATGCAAGTAAATCCGCTGTATACATCACTTGGAGCCTTCGACAGTTCTCTACAATATTAACATAACTTCATAACAACGCAGTCAGCAGCGAAAAACTTTTTATTTAACTGAGGTTTAAGTTAAACTTGCGAGTTTAATTTTCCTTACCATTTTACCACTATAACTTTTTATTTTCTTCTAAATTTTTACTTATAATGAATTTACATAGTACCCACAAGACATTCAAATAAGAAATAATAACTAGAGAACAGGGATTCTAATTTTTCAGAATTTTGTGTCGCCCCCGGCATTTCCATTACTTCATTTTCTTCTGATGGACTGATGGCTTCTATTTAATGAAACAGCAATTATAAATGAAGTGTTAGGTAAAAATGAAAGAGCAGCCGTAAAAAGTTAGAACACTGATTTTCTGATCAGAATGGTAAAGGGGGGGGGGGAGGGCCTTTTTTTACGGCTGTTCTTTTATCTTCACCTAACACTTCATTTACAATGTCTGTTTCATAATAATAGAAGCCACCAGTCCATCAGAAGAAAATAACTCTGTTAAGCGGGACTCCACTGCAGTACAAAATATATTTCAATTTTAAGACTTAAAGCACACGTTTTATTTTATGTAAAATGACGTCATTCGCATCCGCTTAAGAATTCCACATTTACGATCTACTCTTAAACATCTACATTAAAGCATGCATAGCACATCACTATCGCGAAATAATGTACAAATGCAGCAAAAAGATTCCGTCATTCAAGAAAATCGAAAAAAAAACCCGGCTACATAATGATTCATAGATTCTTACAATTAAATATAGTATATAATAGCTCCATTGTTTTAACAGAAATCATTCGTTTATATTTTTTCAAAATAACACGTATTTTAATTACATTTTCTTTTGGTTGTTGCGAGAAAATGGCAACAAAAATATATAATTACTATTTTAAAACTATTTTTCCTTTACTTTTTAGAGAAATGGAGTACTTCCGTTGCCAATATTTAGCAAATGGCTCCAAAAACTACAAAAAAATTAATGTTTCAAAAATAAATGGAGATACAGTTTTCAAACAAAATGCATTTAAAATATATTATTTTTCCAATACGACGGTATAAAAATTGAAAATGTGCGATGCTTAGAAGTTTAAAAAATTGCTAAAGAATATTTAATCTTAATGCTTTGTTTTACGGCTAGCTTCTGTAAGGTAACGTTATCTTTTGGACACAAAATAGCTGGAAGAAAGAAATAGCATTCGGTACCGGAGGCTAAAAATGTATTATTTTTATTACAGAATTTCTGTATAACATTGTCTTAAAGGGGTGTTAAAGAAGAGGCGGTAAGGTAAAAAAAGGGGACGGTATAGGAAAAAAGGGACGAAATGGGAAAAAAATGAACGGTAAGGATGGTACGGTAAGGAAAATTACCACCTATTTTTAGGCAAATCATGTTAATGCTAAGTGTTAGCCGCAATGTTCATTAATTTTTAGAAACAGTTGTTAATATTGGATTAAATTATTATTATTTTTTTTAAATTTACCTGGAAAAATGAAGGAATAAAACTTGGGGGCGTAAGACTACTAATAAAGCCACGATCTTGAAATTGATATTTAAATGCTGATTTAAATTCTGCAGTAAATTTCCTGGCAAAGAGTTTTAGAAATTCTTTCTCTAGCATACTTTTGCATGAGAACAAACTTGAAAAAAATTCTGTGGCTGCATCTGAAGTGATTTTCTGTATAAGTTTAGCAAGAGGGACGGTAAGGATGTAAAACCCAGGGACAGAGTTCAAAAAATAATATCAACCGTAAAAATGCGCGCAGGTTAATTTTTTGCTTCATATTTATATAAAACAATTGTTCCAGTTTCGGAAACAAATCACATCGAATCACTTTTATTGAAACAATTTTATACAGACAGCTCCAAACTTCAAAATCAGTGTCAGGGACACGGGACGGTATAGGAGTTTTCCGGGTGTTTGGACTCCCACATCGTCCAAAACTTATTTATATCGTTAATATTGTTATGCAATCATGCAATAGGATGTTCCCCATTATATGAAATAAAAAGAAAAACACAAAAAAATGTATTAAAATAAAAATTCTTATTCATTGACATAAAAGTCAAAAGATTGTGAGAATGCCCCATATATATATATATAATATATATAAACTGGAGCCCGGATAATCGAAAATTACCAAAAAAACTTTAATTAATATCTGTACAACAAAACAATTTATTTAATTTTAAAAAAGAAAATAAATGTAAATAAACAATTTATTAATAAATAAACAACAACATTCGGGTTAGCATATCAAGCAAAATTACGACACTTTGGCGCCAGTTAAGTAACCCATATGACATTGTATATGACATTGGCGTCAGAAAAAAATCGCGGCAACGTGGTGCGTATATGATATCTGTGTCGACTAAACTCCAATGTAACAATGCATTAGCCGAAAAAAAGATACTCAAATTAATGACAAGAACTAAAACAACAACAAAAAAAAAATGATATTTAGAAAGTATTTTCAATCTGGAAACAATTGCTTGTGAATATGAAATAGTAAATAGGCTTTCCAGAGAAAACTTTGAGAAATTTCTTTTCCCTCCAATGACTTTCTTCGCTAAGTATCTATACTGAAAAAAAAAAAACCCTTTATTTAATTATTTATTTATCGTATTTTAAATGTATCTGTTTTAAATTAAAGTTATGTATTTTAAATGAACTGAAATATATGTTTATATTTTAAAAGGAATGAGGGCGATATTTAGGCAATTTCATCTGCGCCCGCCTAACATAAAAGTACCAAAATGACCGCTTGGCAAGTAAAAAGCGAAGCGGTCAGACCGTGACTGTCGATAACAGTTACACGACTTCTGCTATTATTAATGAGATTGTGAATTAGTGGATTAAGACTATATTAATTATGATATTTTAAACCTTTTTTTATATCAAATTTGTTTTAATCCAATGTTACTAGAGTAACATTACCAAATGGCAATGATTTGATTTACATTTTTTTTAAAAAGATAATATTTTCAACCGCCTTTTAACGATATTTCAAAAACTGCAGCAAGCGGGGATACATTAGGAAGATTTACGTATTCTGTGCTGCTTGGAGTGGTTTGCAAAAAAATCCAAAGGTTGAAAATAATCTGATGTTTCCAATAAAATAAGATCTTTCATTCATAAATCCTAAATATTTTCCTAACGACGTAATTGTGGAAAAATTGCATTTCACCCGTGCTGGTATATTGCTTTTTCAGATGAATGCATATCCAGATTTCATTAATAATCATTGTTTCTTCTTTTAAATTACTCTCATCATTTTGTTAATTCATTTTGGCATACTTGTATTGTCCTGAAACATTATATGTGAATTCAATATCAAAGATATCTACCACATATATATATAAAATCCTAATGAAACGAATGTATGAAACGATTTTATGAAACGACGATTATGTTTCACAACTATTTCCCAAAAAGTATGGAACGGTTGTTGGTGAAATTAACTCCAATTATCCGTAGTGATCAACAGGTTTCAAAAATGGTATTAGAATGCTTTATTTGAATGTAAATGTAAATTATTATGTAAATATTATGTAATTATTATGTAAATATTAATTTTTTGCTAATTTTAATGACATTTCTTTAAGCTGGCAAATTGATTACTTCATTTTTGAGGGAAAAATGGAGAAAAGGAACAAAAATAGGGATTATTATAATTCTTTTTCTTCATTTTCGAATTGAATTTGAAATTATCTTTTATTTCAATCGATAATGAAGACAATATTGTGATAATTATGTTTTTCAGGAATAAAACAACGTTTTTTCCCATTTCGATCATTCGAATCAGCTTATTTAAAAAACCAAAGACCGCCTGTCACATTCAAATTCCGTAGAGGTAAGAAAAGAGGTTTTCTTTTCAATTTAAAATAGAAAATTACATCAATAATCTTAAAAACAGAAAGAAAAATCTCTATAACAATAACCTAAGTCATGTGACTGTCATCAGCAATTCCGGGCAGTCCGTTTCGCTTTTTACATTCCAAACGGCCTTTTTTGGTACTTCAATGTTGGCCCGGGCGCGGACTGGTGATAAATCGTCAAATATTGTTCCATAGCCATAATTTCATCTATATTACAACAGTCCAAGTCACGTGACTGTCATAAATAATTACGGTCTGACCCTTTCGCTTTTCATATGCAAGGCGACCATTTTTAATCAAAAATATTTTTTAGTTGAACAAAACTACATAAAAGTTGCCATGGTTGCAAAGAATTCTTGGCACTATTATGTTAGCCGGGAACAAATCTCGCCAATAGCATTTTTTAACTCGCCACTCAGCATTTTAATTTTTCGCGTGGTAAATTAAAATAAAGAATTTGATAATATTGAAATTAATCATTTTTTTTTTTTTTTTTTTTTTTTTTTTTTTTTTTTTTTTTTAAAGAAATAAGTGAAAGTCGTGAATTTTAAATGTTTCGGTTTTAAATTAAAGTTATGTATTTTAAATAAAATGGGTGAATGGATTATATTTTAGATGAAATAAGAAAAAATGCAACAGAACAATGTTTGACAATTTATCACCTCCGCCTGGCTAACATAAAAAAAGCAGAGTTCAAGATTTCTCTATCAGAATCTTTTGATTTCACGAAGGATTGAGCAAGTAAATTAAATTATGAATGAAAGTAACATGATACAATGGTTAGCGTACGTTTAAGGGAGACCAAACTGGTCGCCAAAGGTGGCTAATTTTAAATAAGAATTAAATGAACACGTGTTAAAATTAGAAAATAAGGAATGTTACGTCAAAATCTTTACAAATATTTAAAAAATATGAAAATTTTTAAATACAATTATCACACGCGAAACGCATTTAAAGATTATAATTACGTCTTATATAAAAGTCCCAAACATTCCATATCGTAAGATTAAAGTGACTAAAATAATTGTCTGAGCGAAGCGAAATATTACTGTCCGGACACATTACAGCTACGATGGATATTAACGCCATATCCTACTAAAAAAAGCCTAATAAAAACCTTTCGTCAAGCATAACTCAAAAAATATTTGTCGGATTTCGTTTCTGATTGCACCAGAAGGTACCTATGAGGGCCACCTACTGAATATAACCTACTATGAAAAATAAGTTCAAAACCGTTTAAAAATTATATTAAAAAAACTTATAAAAAAGCACAATTTATCTGCATACGTCATAGAAATTTGGTGTGCGTCACTTTCACCGTTGGATGTTTTCTTAGACAACTGGTTTGAACACATGGAACAAATAATAAAAAAAAAAATACGCACGCAATAATATTGAATAGATCAGTTTCAACCACGTGATCACAAACCTTGCAACAACCCGTGGCAACCAGTTTTGGTGGGCAAACAAATAATAATACAGTACTCCGTACCACGGTGACCGTTTTTAGCCTGTTGTATAAAATCTGGCCTGTTGTATGACATAAAACAGGCTAAATCCGGCTAAAAGATAGTTGTCAGTCTATCGACTGGAAATTAACAGATTTTTTAAATACCCGTATAACGAAATTTAGAAACGATTGTGAATGATTAAAACAAAAGACATGAGTGTTTATTTCTCCGGGAGGTTATCTTTCTCTGGATGTCTGTCTGTCTATGATACAGAATGCAATTTTCTTGTAAAGGATAATTTTATTATGCAGTAAAACCTCCATAATGGACACACCCGATTAGTGGACACCTCTATTTAGCGGCCATTTTTTTCGATTACCAATCCTTAAATATCAGTACATTTTTTACTCTCAGTAGCGGACACCTCCAAATAGAGGACAAATTCTGCCCTCCCAAGGTGTTCGCTATTCAGAGGTTTTACAGGTAAAACCTCCATAACGGACACACCCAATTAGCGGATACCTCTATTTAGCGGACATTTTTTCGATTACCAACACTTAAACAAACGTACATGTTTTTCTCTCAGTAGTGGACACCTCCAAATAGAGGACAAATTCTGCATTCTCGAGGTGTCCGCTATTCAGAGGTTTTACTGTATATATTATTGATAGTTATTTTACAGGGCCGCACAAAAGAATAAGAATATATGAAACGAATATAAACTAAATTCGGGATTGGTAGATCGTTGATAGTAATGTAATTTTAGGATGTTGTTACAGTCATCCGCAGCATGTTTTTAGAGTTTCGTTCATCTAATGAAACCCTACCTGTCTCACTCCTTTGTCTGTCTGTCTGTCCGTCTGTCACGGAGCCCGTTCACAGAAACTATATATGTCGGAGACTTGAAAATTTGCATACTTATAGCTGAACAACTCACATCAAACGACAAATAATAAAATTTTGAAAAAGGTCCAATATAGTTAACCCTCTGGGCTCTAACTTGTGTATTTTAAACAATTTTTCTAACTCAGCCCCTAATTAAGTTAGAGTCTTGAAAGTTTGCATACTTATAGCTGAACACTTGCGATAACACGATAAATCATAAAATTTTGAAAAAGTCATCCTTAACCCTCCAGTATCTAACTTTTGTATTTTAAGCATTTTTTCTAACTCAGCCCCTAATTACGTTGGAGACATGAAATTTTGCATACTTATTGCTGAACACCTCACATCAAACGACAAATAATAAAATTTTGAAAAAGATCTAATATTTAAACCTCTGGGCTCTAACTTGTGTATCTTAAACAATTTTTCTAATTCCAACCCTAATTAATCATACTTATATCTGAACAACTCACATCAAACGACAAATAATAAAATTTTGAAAAAGTCTAATATTTAACCTCTAATATTTTGTGGAAAAAAAAATGTGTTCGAATAAATTTTTATTGTACTAGGGGGCTCGGCCCCCTACAAGCTACGCTCGCCAACCCCCGTCCAGACGCTGTAGACTCTAAATGGACCCTAATTTGATCGGCTTTAAAAACATTTCGAAAGATTGAATTATAATTTAAAAAACAGTGGCGATCTCTCTATAAACGGATTTCTATTCATTTCTCTTTGATTGGGGAATTTTAACGCCAAATCCGTTGCAGTACTACTTGATTATCCCGTCGATCAATTTCGCCAAATTATATAAATCGCCAAACCACTCGCCAAATTATACAAATTGACACAATTTTTATTTTAAATAACGAAAAAACAAATAAATTAGTACAACATTAATAAAAATACAAATAAAACGTCGAAATAAAAATAACTTGATGACGTAGACACGTGTAACAACATTTCAAAATAAGCTAATATAAAAGGAATTAAGTAAACAGGGTCTTTGTCTCCTGGTATTTTTTAACAAAGTGAAAAGAAAGTTCTTTTAAATGAGACATTTTAAATCAATCGTTTTTAATCTGACGTAATTTTGACCAAACTATTCTTTCTCTTTTTAATATTCACGGGAAAATACTTGTGTTGTTAGAAATGAAATATTATTTGCTCTTTTCTAACAAAAATAGTAGAAAAGTATCCTCTTAAAATATCAAATAAATGTCTAGCGCAATTTCTAAATTTAAACCGTTTTGCAATATTATTCTGTGTTCATTTTATGTAATAACTGTAATGTGACGTAAATATGACGTAATTTCTCCTATGTAAGACTTCTAACGCATGTTAATAAATTTATTGTTTTACAAATTCCTTTCTCTCTTAAAATTCACGCGTAATTATAGTTTTTATGACGTAATTTTTATTAAGTTCCTGCTTTTTGTACATAGTAATTTAATTCTAATTCCAAATGTTTTTTTCTGTTTATAATAGTCACGTGTAAATAAATTTTTAATTTATTTACACGTATAAATATTTTTTTTTTTTTTTTGAAGCAAACATTATTGTTTCCGCTGTTTATACAGTTGGCAACAGTTTAAATTAATATCACTTTCTAAAATCTGTTAAAAATATCTCTAGAAATGCTGAAAATCTGAATTTAAAATAGAAATAAAACCTCAAAAAATTAGTCAAAATAAAAAAATTAATGCAATCTGCACTCCGGAAAATTCTAACGCATAAAATGATCTAAAAATGATTAAATTCCTATGAACAAATTAAGTTAAAATAATGCTATAAAAAGTGATAGAATATCTTTATTAAGACTTACGATCGTTTCATCGCACAATCGGCGACATTTTCAATGACGCCGATGACATTTGAAAATATCGCCGATTGTGCGATGAAACGATCGTAAGTCTTAATAAAGATATTCTATCACTTTTTATAGCATTATTTTAACTTAATTTGTTTATAAGTGATTATTATACATGTTTTTATTCCTATGAACAGTTTTTGCTCCTATAAAACTTTTTTAGTGGAACGATTTTGTCCAACTTTAGCATTAAATATCTCTTAAAATAATTCTTCGATCTGAAAACTGTCTGTATCAGCGTGTTTATTAAACATTTCTGTATAATACTACCGATTTTCATATTTTTGTATGCATTATGTTTCTTAATATTAACGAAGAAAGACCTCCGGTCACAAAAAATTCAAAACCGGCGGCGGCGGTGACAGCGGTAGTTACTTTTTTTTAGAATAGAGAGATTTTTAGGCGTTAGAATATGTATTAGAATATTTTCGATTTATAAAATAAACTGTTTCTTGACAATTGAAATGTGAGAAAAAAGATTTTATTGTATCAAATTTCCCTGAAAACATAATTTAATCGCAATATTACCTTTACTACCGATTGAAATAAAAGATAATTTCAATTTTAATTTTAAAATGGCGAAAAAGAAGAAATCTAATAATCCCAATCGTTATCCGTTTTTCTCCCTTTTTCCATAAAAATGGAGTGATTTGGTTGCCATCACTAGGGAAATTAAATTCAAACTATTAAAAAAAAAAATCGATATCTCTAAAACTAATTCAAATTTTGAAATTCTAATACCAATTTTGACATCTGCGGATCAATACGGATTATTGATGTTAATTTTACCGCATAATATTCCACATTTTAGAAAAAATCGCCGTGAAACATGATCAGTGTTTTAATCAGTTGTATCATAAATTCGTTTCATTAGGATTTTGTATATATAGGGTAGAATTTAGTTTTTATTTTTTAAATGTTTCATTGTTACAGCTTCCCAGTGATTTGGTATATCTTCGGAAACCTATATTTACTCATAAAGAAATACATTGTTGTTAGATTCCGTGTAATTGTACGAGTTACAAAGATTATCTAGCGATTCGTCGTCTATTGTGGGCTAATTGAGAAATGCCTTAAAATAATTGTATTAATTTAAAATTACATTGCAAATTTATTAAAATGTTGTATTGTTAAAAAACACACTTTTGTACATAATTTTTATAATTCTAGCATTTTAGGAAGTGGGTTAAAAATTGATTTCAAAATTTCAGCTTAACATACAGAAAGCAGGTTGAGTCTCTCTATACTAAAAAAAAGTAACTACCGCTGTCACCGAAGACGCCGGTTTTGAATTTTTTGTGACCGGAGGTCTTTCTTCGTTAATATTAAGAAAAATAATGCATACAAAAATATGACAATCGGTAGTATTATACAGAAATGTTTGATAAACACGCTGATGCAGACAGTTTTCAAATCGAAGAATTATTTTAAGAGATATTTAATGCTAAAATTGGACAAAATCGTTCCACTAAAAGAGTTTTATAGGAGCAAAAACTATGCATCGGAATTTAATAATTTTTAGATAATTTTATACGTTATAATTTCCCAGTGTGCAGAATTAATTTATTTTTTTAATTTGACTCATTTTTCGAGGTTTTATTTCTATTTTAAATTCAAATTTTCAGCATTTCGAGAGATATTTTTTACTTATTTTAGAAAATTGTTCTATTTTAACCTGTTGCCAACTGTATAAACAACGGAAACAATAATGTTTGCTTCAAATTAAAAATTTATTTACACGTGACTATTATAAATAGAAAAGATACTTTAAAATTAAAATTAAATAATTGCGTATAAAAAGCAGGAACTATTGAAAATTACGTCATAAAAAATATACTCGTGAATTTTAAAAGAGAAAGGATATTGTGAAATAATAAATTCATTAACATGCGTTAGAAGTCTTAAATAGGAGAAATTACGTCATATTTACGTCACATTACAATTATTACATAAAATGAACACAAAATAATATTGCAAAACAGTTTAAATTTAGAAATTGTGCTAGACATTTATTTGATATTTTGAGAGGATCTTTTCAACTATTTTTGTTAGGAAAGCGCAAATAATATTTCATTTCTAACAAAACTGTTTTCACGTGAATATTTAAAAGAGAAAGAATAGCTTGGTCAAAATTACGTCAGATTAAAAACAATTAATTTAAAATGTCTCATTTAAAAGGACTTTCTTTTCGCTTTGTTAAAAAATACCATGAGAAAAAGACTCTGTTTACTTAATTCCTTTTATATTAGCTTATTTTGAAATGTTGTTACACGTGTCTACGTCATCAAGTTATTTTTATTTCGACGTTTTATTTGTATTTTTATTAATGTTGTACTAATTTATTTGTTCTTTCGTTATTTAAAATAAAAATTATGTCAATTTGTATAATTTGGCAAAATTGGTCGACTGGATAATCAAGTAGTACCGCGGCGGATTTGGCGTTAAAATTCCCCAATCAAAGAGAAATGAATAGAAATCCGTTTATAGGGAGATTGCCACTGTTTTTTTAAATTATAATTCAATCTTTCGAAATCTTTTTAAAGCCGATCAAATTAGCGTGCATTTAGAGTCTGCGGTGTCTGGACGGGGGTTGGCGAGCGTAGCTCGTAGGGGGCCGAGTCCCCTAGTTAAGTAAAAAAGTATAAGAAAAATTCATTTTAAAATGACTTTTTATCTCCAACGTTATTTGAAAATTTTGAATATTCCTTGTAATAGTTATTTATCTAGATTTGAAAGTTTCTTTTGATGAGTACTTTAATAATTTTCTTTGCAGATCAAAGAAAAAACATGACCTTGACTGACAAAACTCGTTATAAAGCAAAAGTCAAAGCGTTAGATTATCTCCACAAGAAGAATTATGACTTTGTTTGCGGAATCGCTCGAGGTACATTTAGCACAATTATTGCCATCAAGACACCTACTCAGCAGGCACTAGTCGCAGCGAAGTTTGTAGCTGCTGAAGATACATGGCCTGGAGAGCTTGAACTTTGGGGAAATTTCCGCCACCGCAATATTGTACAATTAATTGATGTCATTACACTTCCTGCATCGAATGTGTTCATCATGGAACTCTGCATGACATCATTGCGAAGCATTTTCCTTCAAAGTGAGTTTCGTTCTGCACGAACCAGTTTTACGTGGACAAAATCTTGGATCCAAGATGTTGCAACAGGCCTTTCTTATCTCCACCGTCACGAGGTATGTCATCTTAACCTCCAGCCCTCGAACATCTTAATTAAGATGAACAGACGAGCAGCCATTGGGGATTTTGGCTGCATTAACACCACAACAAAGCCTGTTGACCACTATGGCCTTCCAAAGCAGTATTCCCCTCCGGAATGCTGGACAGAAATGTCCGAAGAAAACCGTCCTTTTATTAGAGGAATTCCGTATGATTTGTGGTCGCTAGGAATGACAGCTTTTAATGTCTGGACAGACCATGCCTTAGAAAATAGGCTCAGTCGTCTAGACTGTTGGAAGGTCGATTTTTATCCTCACATGTACGTTTTATTAAAAACGGAAAAATTCATAGAAAGACTATCCATAGTTTTCCCTAACGCGGATTTAAACAACAGGGATATACGTGATGCGCTCAATTTTATCCGAGGTCTTCTGTGTCAAAATCCAGTAGAAAGACCCGATATTTCAACGGTTTTGGAACACGCTTTATTATGCTATAGTAACGTGATATCCTTGTTCACAAGTGATTTTATTTGGATGTTTCATCAGGAGGAAGGCAGTGAAGAAACAATCTGTTCTGAAGATACCTTACAAAGCACTACTGTAGAAACAGATAAAGCAGACGAAACTGAAAATTCTGGAAAACAGTCGAGCCACACCAACAAAACTACTGGAATTAGAGACTGGTGGCGTGAAAAGTGGAAAAAATAGTAGTAATGGTCGCACAGTAAGAAGTAATCTCCCATGATATTAAATTTTGCTTTTATCTCTATTGAAAAGATTATTGCTAAAAAAGAGCTAAAATGTAATAAACATAACTGTTAAATGCAAAATAATTACTGTGATAAATAACCGTCATTTTAGGAATATATGTAGTGATTTTAGCTTGCTATTAGAAAAAGAATTAAAACTTAATTAACTGTTAAACAGACAAAATGAAATAAAGCTTTTGAAAAACAAATATTTGACTTATTCCTAGTAATAATATTCCATTACTTAAAAAATGAAGAAATTTATATTTTTAATATTTTAAATTACTTTGTTGTTTATTATTTATACTAGGGGATCATACCCGGGCTTCCCGGGTTACAGAATATAGGTGAAAACATTTTTTTAAATTGAAAACTAATAATTGTTTTACATGCAATAAATTTTTTAGATTGCCCACTTACATATTAAAAAAGCTTTTTTCATATGAAAAATACGAATTATACAATCAAATAAGTGTTTGAAATTTATCAAAAGCGATATTTTCTTATTAGCCGTATGCTAAGAGTTATTTGATCAAGATTTTGCTACTTACGGCATCCTTTTATATTCTGATAATTTCAGAGTTTATACATGTCTGTTAAATTTGTGTTTTATTTATATTATTTTATTTATTTATTCATAGGGAAGTTCTTTTTCAATGGATATTAGCCGTAAGAAAATGATGAATTCTTTATTTTGTTTTAAGGGCAAACGGATTAATCTTTCGTAATCGAGTTCCGCGCGGTATAGATAAAATAAGAAATATTTCATTCTTTAAAATTGTTTTTAAAACAATAGACAATCACTAAACTGAGACGAACTTTGCAAACAAATTCCATTTGAAAAAAAATCCTATTTCGTGATCTAATTATTTAAATTGTACGATTACAAATATGTTAGATTTCTGATTTTTTATTATTATTCTTTTATTTGTTTATAAAAGAAGAATTAATTTCGTTAATTTGTCTTTCACAAATATGTTAGCTTGGTGTTTTTTTTTTTTTTAATTATTCTTTTATTTGTTTATAAAGGAAGTATTAATTTCGTTATGCAAAAACCGTCAGAAACAAATACTGAACAATGTTTGTTGCTTTATGTGCAAAATGTTTATTATTATTATGTATTGAAACCGGCACGTGATAAGACAAACTTAAAAAAATCATGCTTAGAAATTATTTTAGAAAATATAATACATCAGTCAATTAAGATACAGTTTTTAAAGCAATTGCATTTGAAAGTAAATTTTTTCCCAATGCGACGAAAATTGTAAATGTACGATCGTAAGAAGATTAAAAAAATGCAGTATCGAAAATTTCACGATCGAAATTTAATCGTGAAGTGTTGCTATTAGCAAAATGTCGTCAGCGTTACACACAGAAACGTTTGTTCTTCATAATATAGATACTTAATCAGTAAAATATAATAAAGATCAGATCATATAATAAAGATAATTAATATGCGGTTATCAATTGAGGCTTGGTATTCCGGAATGAAAAACAGTAATTTTCACCTTCTCAAAATTTGCATACGCACTTCTTATATCGATATTCATAATTTTTTTTTTTAATTTGAATTTTTTTTTTTTTTTTTTTTTTTTGGTCATTTAAAAATCATTTTAACTGAAAATTTGAAGTCTCGATTGTCAGCAACATCTTTTATGTTAACTGACGCACTCTTTACTTTAGATTCTAATCTCAATTCCGGAGAGTACAAATTTCCGTAAGTTGTGTTTTTTAGACGCATTTGTGTTAAAATGTTCAGTTTTATCTAAGAAAATGATCGTTTTCTTTTAAACATGATTTCATTTTCACTTAAATAAGCATTTCGCCTAGTGTCTGAAAGTTAGTATCAGTACACATGCAGAAGGAAAAACAATATAGAATATTTATGAGGAAAAATGAGTGTTTTCAAAAGCAGTGTGTCATTTTCCGTTATTATGACCCTAATATAATATTATGCTCCTAACGGGATTTTGCGCCACTAAACCCTATACAACAGTTTTTATCAACAATTTTGAATTTTTATCAGAAAATGGCATGAATAAAGATAAAAATACCGCATTATTTCTCTCTCGTCTGCAATAATGAAAGCTATCTAATTATCACCATTTTGAAGAAATTTCATAAAATGCTTTTAAAATTAAAATATAAAAATGGGGATATTTAAAAGAAACAGATAGTGCGATCACATCTACAAATGAAGAGCTTGCAGTTAAAGAAAATATTAGTAAAATTGGTTCAGCAGAAAGGTCAGACTAGATGACTAAAAAACACGCTTGTGTTTTAAATATATAGATTATATAAAATTATGAAAAATTAAATTAAGCAAATTATGTTATTTTGATAAAATTATAGTAGAATATCCTAAAGAATATCATTAAAATTTTATTATTCGAGAGAATTTTGGACAAAAACTTCGGGAATATCATCTTATTTTAAATCTCGAATTATTTGTTTACTTGTCTAACTCGGCGAAGCAAATCCATTCAGGCAAGAATCTTCAATTTCTGTAATATAAATCGCTGTTATTTGCATGTCACCTCTCTTTTATAATGACACTCTAAATTTTTGTAAAACATTGCGTTTTATCAGTGTGTGATTTCGATTACATTATTTTCAAAAGTGAAGGAAGCATTTTCACCTAGGAAAAATTTCAAAGCAGCTGGGCTGTGAAAATGGCGCACTTCTACAAAACATAATTCAGTTTTAAGAATTAAAATACACGCTTTTTTATAAAATGACGTCTTTTGCATCCGCTGAAGCAATCAACTTTTACAATCCAGTCTTAAACTTCGTCTATAGAAAATATGCATATGACGTCATTATCACGGAATAACAGACAATATTCTGGACATAGCCCGTATTTTAATTTCAACTTTTTTTTCAGGTTTTATGATAAAATATACAGAGATACAGTAATCTCCTATTTTCAACTATTTTTCGTTTACTTTCAATAGAAATGGGGTACTTTTGTTGCCACGATTAGAAAAATGATATTAAAAACTACAAAAAAAAAATAATATCTCAAAACTAAATTGAGATACACTTTTCAAACAAATTGCATTTAAAAGAAGATTTTTTTTCTTATACGACGGTGTAAAAATTTAAAATGTGCGAAGTTTAGAAGTTTAAAAATTTGCAGTAGAGAAAATTCCAAAACCAAAATTTTATTTCAAATTAAAAAGTGTTGCCATTCGCAAAATAACGTATACGTTACGCACAGATATGTTTGTCCTTTATAATATACATAGTGCGATATACAACGTTTATTTTGTGTACTTTCCTATGATAGGGCAGGTTAATATGGTGCTTTTTAAAACAGCTTGGCGCAATGCGGTTTTCTGAAAAGGAGATATGTTTTAGAATTATTTAAACAGCTATGAACAAAAACTAGTCGTTAGTGGCCACCGCTATAGATATCCATCGTGTATATGCATAATATAAAATATGAAAATAATGCATGTGTAAACTGTTTACAAAATGCACTGCTGTTCCAAAATAAAATTTAAACGTGTATTTAAATATTTTTAATACATATTAATCCTCTATTACTTAATTGCAGGTACTACTTGATTATCGACCAATTTCAACAAATTATATACATTGCCAAATTACTCGCAAAATTATACAAATTGGCATGATTTTTATTTTAAATAACGAAAGAACAAATAAATTAGTAAAAGATTAGTAAAATTACAAATAAAACGTCGAATTAAAAATCATTTGATGACTCAACAAACACGTGTGACGCGTTTAATGTCAAGTGAATGTGAAATTTACGATAAGCCATTATTGGTATTTAATCTTAGAGTTTGGCGATAGTTTTTTGGTCGACGGGATCATCAGGTAGTACCGAATTGCGTAAAAGAAACATACTTATAACTCCAAAAATTATAATCATATTAACTAACAGTTTAATACTTCGGGTTAAGCGTCTCATTTCTAATTAAAATATAACTTTGATTTAAAATTTGAATGAAATACTGGGTGATGAAAAATCGAAGAGTGTGGAAAATATAATTACAAATATCTCAGCATCTAATTTTCCGATTGACTTCGTTTTTTATGCAAAATTTATGATTTTTTTTACGTTTTTTATATTCACTCCTTAAAATAAACAATTTCGAAAATTTTTATCTATCTTTTATCAGAACGAAATTTCAAGTCTCTATCTCAATTTGTTCGGGAGACAGAGCGTTTACAGACTCACAAGCAACAGACACACAGACAGACGGACGACAATTTTTTTTTTCTAAAATATGTTTTTCGGAATCTCCAGTGTCTGAAACGTGATAATCCGTCAATTTATTTTCTATTTTTAAAACGATTACAAGACTTGCCCTATATTATGTATAATGCTTAAGTAATAATAAACTTAATAAATAATAATAAAAAATTGTGTCCATTTAAATATTTGTATTAAAAATGTTTATTTGACAAATAATATGTATTTGACAATTTTTTTTTAGCAATGTATAAATGGCTGCATCTGTACCTTAAGTAGATTTTATAAATATTAAGAACTGGAAAGCAGCAATTCGACTTTTTCATAATTTAGTTTCTCCACCGATGAAAAAAAATCCTATTCTATATATATAAAATCCTAATGAAACGAATTTATAAAGTGATTTTAGAAACAACTGATTAAACGACAGATTACGTTTCATGGCGATTTCACCTTAAACATGGAATATCATGCAGTGAAATTAAAACCAAAAATGCAATTGATCCGCAGACCTCAAAACTGGCATTAGAATTTCAAAATTTGAATTAGTTTTCGAGATATTCATTCATTTCTAATTTGAAGTTAATTTCTCTAATGATGGCAACCAAATTACTCTTTTTTTGTGGAAAAAGGGAGAAAACGGATAACGATAGGGATTATTAGATTTCTTCCATATCGCCATTCTCAAATTAAAATTGAAATTATATTTTATTTTAATCGGCAGTGATGACAATATTGTGATTAAATTATGCTTTTCAGGAAAATTTGATAAAAAAAAAATCTCTGTTTCACATTTCAATCGTCAAGAAATGGTTTATTTTATAAACATCTTCAACTTTGACATACATTTCATAGACATAAAAAAAATTTATTTTTGCGAAAAAATGACAAAAAAGGGAAAATGAAAGAGATTATTAGATTTCTTTTTGTCGCAAATATTAAAAATTTACGAAAACTTTAAAATAATAAAATTAATACAGGCGAAACGCAATTAAAGGTGGTAATTGCGTCATATTTAACTGCCCAAATATAAATATCATCATATTTAAAGTGCTTAAAATAATTAAATTATTATACATGAAAAACATTTAAGGGTGAATATTAGGTCATATTTAAAAAGCCCAAACAATAATATTTCCAACCTCTTTTAAATTAAATATTATACGAATCCGTGCATCTTAAAAGAGAAAAACAATAAAATGTTACATGAGAAATGTATTTAATAGGAAAAATGTCGTCATATTTTAAAATGATACACTTAAAAAAAAAAAATAATTCATTGCCCAGAATTTTACTGCGATGGTATAAAAGTAGTGCAGCTAGCAAATTGGCTTATATGCTATACTGGGAAGAGTTCCATATCCTGTTCTGGTTTTCATGGCGACTTTTTTTTTTGTCGATAAATATTTCCATGTAGTTATTGTGATCTTCAGCATTTGGGGTTGCTTTTTTATTACTTGAATGCTACTGGTGGGTAAGTAATAATAAAATTCTATTAAAAGATGTTCAGTGTTTTACCTTTTCTTGAACTTTGACTGAGATATTAAGGAAAATAATTAAATAATTTTCCCCTTTGGACAAAATTAAAAAAAAATTTTCGTGCTTAGTATTTTTTAATTAGATTATACATTAGGGTGGGTCGAAAAAAAGAAATAATTGATTTTCGTAACGCTTTAGTGCGGAAAAGTTACCTATTGTAATAAGAAGAAAAACGGCATAAAATTAAAAAAAATCGGTTAACATCTTCCATTCGCGCATCGCACTTAAATGTGATGAAAAATTGCAAAAATTGCACCTTTTCTCTAATTTTTTTTTAAAGTTAATTAAAACTTTAAAAATAAACACGCTTTAGCTTTTTATGCTTGTTTCATAGTTAAATAACCTAAATAAATTAAATTCAAATCAATAATCTAATTTTTCCGTTCGCGCAGCATCTTAGAAAAAAACATAAATTTAGCAATTTTTCGCAATTTTCACCGTGCGACTCTTCACTCGTTTTGCTAGAACAAAACGACCCAAAATCACCCCGTGGATGTGGTTGCACATAGAGTTCCACCTCCACCCTACCCAAACAACCATCCAATTGTTGGGTGTGGCATTTACATAACATTTGCAACTATTTTCAAACGTTTTCTATAGACTAGCACCCTTTGGCTTACTGTGTTTTTTACGTTTTCTTTTTTTATATCTACTGCACATTTAAAGTCTGATTTTTTGGAGAAATGTGGAATAACCGATTTAGACTTCAGTGTTGTTCGGATATAGCCATCTCTAGCCCCATGTCCATATACTTTATTCGAGGTCTCTGTCACAAGTTTGACACACATCTTAACAGTCTCGGTGTGACAGGGAAACAATTGTATTTCTCTGATGAGAGTAGTGTCAGAAGTGATGAACGATTTAGCATAATCTTCACTCAGGTCCTGCGTCACTTGGGAAGGATACACCGCACAAGAATTCCAATTAATAATTGTTATTTAATCGGAAACTTGAACGTTTCCTTTCGGTGGCATTACATTTCTAACAGTCTTCTTCTTTGGGACGGTTTGTCTTGCTTTTACGATCCTTCTATAACCAATATCCCGAATACGTTTTCTTTAATCGGCAATCATTGCCAACAGAACATTCTCTGTGTACGCAAAAAATACATTTCGTTCTATTACTGGATCGACAACTTTTAGTAATTCGTCGGATAAATAGCGTGATGTTTGGATTGCTTGAAATACATGTTTTGGTCCGTCAGTAAAATATTTGCTTATTTTATAGCAAATTACATAGGGATGTATGATTTTATGATGAAGCACACTATTTCTTATAAGTTTTTGGGCAGTTAGTCATCTATAATCGGGCAAATTACCATGGTCCTAATTCACCAAGTCTTCTGGACAGTGTTCCAAGGTGATTGCATTCAAAATGTCCCCAAAATACTGTTGTTATTCGCTAAAACAAGTCCTGCCTATATCAGGAATCGAACAATCTGCGGATTCACAATCAATCACAGGAGCCTTTTCACAGCAAGTGAGCTTCTACCCGACTGACGCACTAAAAGATCAAGGCCCTTCAGTTTGACCGTAAATATGTTGGAAAATTTGGTGATAAGAAAGCTCATTAAAATGCCGAATGCGTATGCTCCACATTTTATTATTTTCTAGTCGGTGGAAAGCACCGTTATTCCATACACTGTTTGTTACAGTACCGTCACACCCTACTTCTTCTAGTTTTTTTAGTGATATTGATAGATCAGACAAACAAGAAATAATGCTTTGACTTATATCATTTCATGAACACGAGGAAGGAGATACATGTCCAATATAAGTTGATCCAGATTCCTGGATAAGAGAATAGTGTTCATATTTCACATTCCTGTGAAATTGCTTGGCATTAAATTTTTCACCGAACAAAGTATCTCATTTTTGTCCGTCAAAAAAGGACCCGAACTTTCCTCAGGGTGTGTGAATCGGCTTTTCAAATCCGTCCTTAAATGACTCTTGTCTCTTTTTATTTTGTACTTATCAACCACAACAGAAGAGTCTTTGCCGGTTATCCAGAACACTTGACGCTATGACACCTTTTGGCCGATCAGAATCTCCGAAACGATCGCTGTTTAGCGTTGTTGTGTTAATTTTAATTCTCATCTGCCATTTGGGCTTTCAGTCGATGTACTCGATTTGTATTTATCTTCCTCATACTCTGAGTCTTCAAAAGAAGTGTGTTTGAGTCCATCAATTTCATAGTACACTGCCACTTTAGGAACTTTAAAACTATTTGAGGAACCACTCAGTGCTTGCTAAAGGGCTTGCTAAAGGGCGAGCTTTCCACTCGGCCTTCGCATTTAACTTTTTTGTAACTGTTTTGTAAATACATCCAATTTTCCTCCAAATTGTAATTCCTTTGAAGAATCATGAACCTCAACTGCAAGATGCGAATTTTCTTTGTGTTTTTCACATAAGCATTTAACTAAAATTACACATCGACATGCATGTGGTCATTTTAAATAATTAAATACCACACCCAACAATTGGACGATTGGTTGGGTAGGATGTGGGTGGAACTCAACGTGCAACCACCACCATGTGGTTAGTTCTGTGTAGTTTTGTTTTAGCAAAATAAACTAAGGGTTGCACGGTGAAAATTGCGAAAAATTGGTAAATTTATGTTTTTTCTAAGTTCTTGCGCAAAAAAAGAAAAAAAAGGATTATTAATCGGGATTTAATTTATTTAGATTATGTAAACCATGAAACAAGCATAAAAAGCTAAAGCGTGTTTATTTTTAAAGTTTTAATTAACTTAAAAAAATTAGAAAAAAATCGCGATTTTTGCAATTTTTTATCATCTTTAAGTACGATGCGCGAATGGAAGATGTTAACCGATTCTAAAAAAATTATGTCGTTTTTCTTCTTATTACAATAGGCAACTTTTCCGCACTAAAGCGTTACGAAAATCAAATATTTCTTTTTGTCGACCCACCCTATTATACATAGTTGATTTTATTTAGAAAAACAGCAAAGCAACTTCAACCACTTTATTTGGTATTGTTTGTATGGAAATCAATATGTGTTTACATTGCCAAAACGAACATTTTAATTTGATATTATGATTAGATGTTTTAATTGTTCAATAAAACTATAAATTAAAACCTATTGTTACTTTCATTATAGAACTTTTTTGAAATGAAGCATTTGACAATTTTTAATTTACAAAGCTTTGGATGTAAATTTTCTTTTAATCTTTCATAAAGTCTAGAACACGCGGCATTATTTTGAACTAAATTATACGAAACTTCTACTTGATTTGCCATTGAAAAATTCAGAATTTAAAGTTAATATTAAGATAAAATATTTCAGTTGTTCATTAAAACAAGAAATTAGAAAAAATTGAATGTCTGTGATAAGATCAATTTAGCTGTTTATTTAGAACTTCAATAGCTGTTATTGTCATTCAAGGACTTTTTAGAAAAAAAACCGTTTGACAAATTTTAATGTTGGTAAATGATTGGAAATAAATTTTCTTCGAATATTTAATAAAATCTAAAACATGCAGCGTCATTTTGAACAAACTACAATTTTTTTAACCGTAATTTATAAAACTTCCTAAATAGAAAGAAACGTAAAAACTTTATAAATATTGTAAAAAATGGCTAAACCTACAGTTAAATAAAAGATGATTCAATACAAACTTTTGGAAAAGTTAAACGCAAAAGTAAATATGGCCTTATATATTTCGTAAACATAGCAAATATACGTTTTTTCACTCAAAACATAAATAAATATAATACAATTCTGTTAAAAAAAAGAAGTTTAAAAATCACAAATGATTTCTTTTGAAAACTAACAAAAGCTTCACTTTGAGTAAATATCTAAAAGTGTTTTCATAAAAATAAAAAGGTATTTTTTTGTCGATCTGCATGAATAATGCTTTATTTTTGTGCAAAAATATCCTTAGGTTTTATTGAGTATTGGAAGATCAAAACCATTCTTTGCTGCCAGAAGAAAAAAGAATTATTGAAAGTATACGTCTCTTCTTTTCAAAGAGTTGCAGAATGTTTGGCACGGAATTTTCTCGACATAGTACCTAGGGATAAAACATTTTATAATTTGAGCTCTTTTTTTCACGTTGAATCTGCATTTAAAAAAATAAATTGGAAAAATGTAATACTTAAAGTTCCTATTTCCCAAAAGTTATATTCAATTCTTTCATACATGTTATTTATTTTAAAATTTGTATACATTAAGATATATTATAAAATTACCACATGAGTTTAAAAATTTGTCAAATTTTTTATATTTTAAATATGGAAATAATATCATGCAATTTTTGGGTGTATTTTTATTATCTGTAACATGATGTGGATTTTCTTTTGCGTTTCTAGAATATACTGTCGTAACCGATGAAAAAAATACATAAATATTACAAAACATATACAAAGAAATACAAAGATAGTACAAAACATATTTCAGTAAAAATTTAAAATACACGCTTTTATTTTGTGGTAAATGAGGACATTTGCATCCGCTGAAGAATTCCACATTTCCAATTCAGTCTTAAACGACATCTATAGAAAAGTATGCATATGACGTCACTGTCGCGAATAATACACAAAACAAACAAAACACTATGTGTTTATTTAAGAAACTCGGCAAAAAAAAAGAGGTATTTATGTACGATTGAAATATCTTCATTTATTTGTAACATTAATATATTTGCAAAATTAAATATACTTTTTAATAGTAGAAGCACAAAAAAATATCATGAAAAAAAGTTTTATATATAAGTTACGAACACATTTCCTATTATATATATTCTGTAATATACAGTGTGCCTCTAAAGTCCGTTGTCACCCCAATAATTTCTGAGTGGCAAGAGCTATAGTCATAAAAGAGGGGTCTGGTATAGTCAAGTTGTCATGCGCTACTGAATGAAACCGCCTACTGCGCTACCTGGTGTGGAACTGCGGAGTAAGCATTCGTATCTTGAAAACGGAAAGAGATAGGGAAAAAAGTGTTTTGCAAAGTTGTAGAGCATCATTGATTTAGTAAGAAAAGACACATTGTGGACATTAATGTGAAGAATAGAACGGTTAAAACGCGCATTTGTTTTTTTTTTTCTTTTTTTCCTACACTGTGACGTCACGAAACTTGAACGGAAGGCGAAATAATTATCTTTCGGACAAAAATGCATGCAAATGTGCATTGAAATTGAGGGTGAGAAGATTGAACATCTCAAATAATGGCTTATTGTCATAATTAATTGTATTTTTTTCTTACAAGATCGTTTTGTCACGTAACAGTGTAGGAAGTCACGAAAAAAGAAATGTGCGTTTTAACCGTTCTATTCTTCGCATTAATGTCCACAAGATATTTTTTTTGTACTAAATCGATGAGGCTGCAGTACTTTGTAAATGACTTTTTTTCCCTAACTCTTTCCGGAATGCTAACTCCGCAGTTTTCCCCCCGGTTGCACCGTAGGCGGTTTCATTCAGTAGCGCATGACTTCTTTACTATACCTAGATCCCACTTTTATGACTATAACTCTTGCTGTTTGGAAATTATTGGGGTGGCAACGGACTTTAGTGGGCACACTGTATATATATATATATATATATATATATATATATATATATATATATATATATATATAACCGTTAAATAAACATTACCGACCACCAACAAATCATTCAATAACAACAAGAAAATACATTTAATATATCTAACGAGATTGGTTAATTTCATTTATTGAATCTTTGCGAGGATAACAATGCAAAATTTAATGGAATTTCCTATGAAGATGTATCAGATAACTACAGAGTAGAGATCAAATTGCATATATATATCTTGTAAATCAATAAAAAAAAGAAGTTTTCAAGATGAAGAACAAAAAATCTAATAAAATGTCTAATTTAAAGTTGACATTTAATTTCATTATATATTTAAAATACCTTTATAAATAAACAAGTGTTGAATAGTGCCTCAAACGTGTCAAATGAGGTGCGTTCATATTAGAACTCGTTTTATTAAAATCCAAGTCTTGGTGCAATAACTGTTGCACTCGTATGCAAAAATGCATGAATACAAAAATTTTCAAATCATATATATTAAATTCAATAATACGGAAATGATATGACTCCATTATAAATAGGACGTAATGAATTTGACAACCTAGAATCCTTAACTATCACGGGATATCATTAAATAAATTACGTATAACTGGATTTAATGGAATGAAGAAAACTTATATTAGTATCTTTTTAATTTTTGATTCGATTTTCATAAAATTTGAAACCTCTCAACAAAATTTTGCAAAGAATTTATATATTAAATTCCAAACCATTCGGTTGGGTAGTTTTTGCGCTGTTATATGCGGACATACGGACAGACAGATGGACGGACCAGGCGACGACTATACGTGCTATGTTTTTATATAATTACGAAAGTACCTAAAAATGGTTAAGAAGATCGAATAACAAAGGGATTAATGATGGTATGTAATTTATTAAAGATTATTAAATTTATTAAAGATGGTGTGTAATAATATTTTACCGAATTGTTAGTAGAAAAAAATCTATATACATAGAACACATCTTATTAAACAAAACTTATATGAAATCTCGATATAATAAGAAACATAAGTATATTTAAATATACATGATATGAAAAAAAAAAAAGAACATAAATATCACTTACTCATAAACTGGAACTAAAATGAAATTCAGAAATCAAATAATAATAGAAATTTGAAAAACATAGTCACACGTTAATGTTTAGTCATAAATCAGCATCTTCGGACATATCGTAAAAAATGTGTTATTTCATATATTACATTTCAACCTAAATTATTTTAACTGAAATTAAGTGATATTTCAGATTCGCATTTTGAAAGTACCATATACTACATACAAAATGTACTACATTGCTACAGACTAGCCAATTTTCAAAGAAATGACTATTACTTCCGAGATAATACATGTAAAATAACCCTTAACCGGAAACGTGAAAATCCCATGCACAAACAGAATACTTAATAATACCAAATAGTGAACTTAAACATTTAATCGTTAATAGTAATGCTTTAACAAGACCAATTCTTTAATATAACAGCATAAAAATAAGTTTGGAATGTCGGAGAGAGAAAATATTAAGGGCAGATATGTACACGCAAACATCTCACAGACGTACGTTTCCGGTTAAGGATTAAATAATTAGGATTCCAAAAAAATTGAACGAAACCGATTTGTACTTATATTCCATATAATATGGTGACAGCTAATTGTACTCACGTTCAAAATAATATGTTGAAATAGCGTTCGAACAATGGAATATCCAAAATGCTTTATTACTGTATTTATAGTTAAGATTTAACCCCTTGGGGACAAGCGACTGGTATACGTGCCGGCTAAAGTACTCAGAACCCCTGATTATTCTCATTAGTAAATTTTTATTGTAAAATTTTTCCTTATTTAATAAGAGCATTTTGCCAATTCAATTAAGCAAAAATTTCTGTTCTGAAAAACCGTTGATAAAAAATTAAAAATTGCAAAAGACGCTCGTCCCGAAGGGGTTAATACATGCGTTTATTAAAGTGGTGAGTGTACAGCAGAAAGCGCAGTGCGTGTTCTGGTACGCCAAGTTCAAATCTGTTTCTGTGGTACAACATCATTTTCGCCGTAAATATGTATAAGATCCACCTACAAATAAAACCATTGTTCGTTTGTTTAATCAGTTTAAATCGCACCTGGAAGGAGATCGACTACCGCTTAGATGTTTGTCGTGCAACAGGGGGAACGTATATAGAAGCTTTCTAAGTAATGTAAAATAAACAACCCCACACTTTTTCCAAATCTAACAGTGTACAAATAAATGGTTTATCTTTATTAAAGCCTTATATACTTTAATTCGAAATCTGGAACACCTTTTTCGATGCGACTATATATATATATATATATATGTATGTATATGTTACGAAAATATATATTTTTTTTTTTTTGCTTCATTAAAATTATTCATTAAAAATTTCCTTTCTAAATGATTCTACAGTCCTAGTTTATTAAATTATTTCCTATCGTAAATAATATTCAGGGTTGGGTTGGGTTGATTTTTGACGGCCAATTATCTACACGAGGGATATAGGCCCGGGGGGAGTGCCCTCCGTGGGGGTCTTTCTAAGGGAACCTAATCCGTATTAACGCATGGAAGATCCACGGCTCGAAGAAAACCACGAAAACTCCGAACGATTAGGCCGGCGGGCGCGATTGGGATCGAACCCAGCATCTCCCGTCTACCAGCTTCGAGAGCAGAACCTCTCGGCCACAAATAATATTCAGATCATTCCATTTACTTAAATTCATTTCTCCTAAATATGCGTGTTTTAATAATCTACTTCTTTTCAGAAATCTATTCTAAAAAAACATTCCACATAATTATTATATGTTTGAAGGGCTATCAATTTTAAATCTTGAACGCCGATATGAATTTCATTAAATTTGTCTGTTTTGCGCCATTTTCTTTTTTTAATACCATTTTCTTTTAATATTTTACCTTCAGTAAAGGGAAAAGCCCTCCGCGCAGGGTATGAAAATCCAAATCCTGACTGCGGAGCTCAGATTTTTTCGTATCACCTGTAGTCTTCAAGAATTAGCCCTGTCGACTGAAAGTGAGTCCCAGGAATATGTTCTTTTGTTATCGGGAAAACAACAGTCTTCTTCGATCTAATACCAAAAAAGGCAAACGGCGACTGCAATTGTGCTGTTTAACATATCGATTACAGAAAATATCGCCTGCATAAAGAATAAGGTCAAGTGGTACCGATTATATATTCTAAATATGGAATGATTTGAGCGGTTTACTAATGTCCTATAATGGATTTACAGGGAGCAATTACAGAGCACTTTTTATAACCCCAGTTTCCGTTGCATGTTACAAATAATTGTAGCATATATATATATAAGTATGTATGCATATATTTGTGTGTTTTGAAGGTTTCATGCTACCGTGCAAACACCACTAGAGACCAAACATTACTCTGGGTTCCACTATCTTTATATATAACGGTTGAACTATTTTTTCGTATTCATATATTCCGAAATAACTTCAAAACTTTTGAGAAAAGTCTTTTTACTTTATATAATAACAGAATATCTGTTACTGAAAAAAAAAAAATATTTAAAATTTCTGGTAAGAATTCGGAATTTTTGAATAACAAAAGAAGGCCAAAATGGCAAACCTGAAAAATTACATCATTGTTTTCTGAACATCTGTAATAGAATTTTCTATTTATGTTTAAATGTGTTCATAGAGCATGAATATCACTTGATGAATTCACAGAGAATATACATAAACTTTAAAAAATATGTTTATTCTTTTTTAAAGCAAATATTTATGTTTAAGGGATTGGTAGAATTTAGTCACTACTAATATTCATAAATATAGCATACATGTTTCTTTATCAAATGAAATTTGTAACTATATATAAAATGAGTTGTGCAGTATTTGTTATCTAACAAAAACATAACTGTGAAAAAAAAGAGCCAAATTCTGTAAAAAAAAAGAAAAAAAAATTCCAAGAAAAAAAGTGATATCTAAATGGGTGCCAAGTTCAAATAAAATTCACTCAAACTGACCTACTGAAGTACTATAGCATTGCCTAAATTGTTTAAAAATAAAAATTATTGATAGGATATTAATAATAAATCTAGAACTTGGCAAGTTTTTACCTACGAGTCATTTATTTTTATTAATGAC
Organism: Maratus speciosus; assembly: GCA_963932465.1. NCBI lineage: Eukaryota > Metazoa > Arthropoda > Arachnida > Araneae > Salticidae > Maratus > Maratus speciosus. Next base: position 268,326,081 of record OZ010790.1, read on the forward strand.
ATATTATTATATCAAAACTTGTCATTTCATGTTCAGAAGCCTTAATTTGAGTGTATTGAGGTTTCTTAAAAGGGTGCAGTCTCTGGAGTGATGATAAAGAACAAGCGTAAATGTATCTGTCTCTTTGTCAGGCCTTTTAGTCTGTTTGAATTGAGGTTTCCGGAGGGGGGGGGGTGCATGTCGCTAGAGTGATAACCAAAGGTGAGCGGGAGTGTATTTGTATGTTTATTAGTTTATCAAATCGTTAACATGAGTCATTTGTTTATAATATTAAATGTATTACAATTTTTATGACGACATTGTTATTAAAATTAACATCATCATTTTATTAAGACATGAAAATGATAGGCATAACATTTATCAAAAACTTGCCAAGTTCTGGATTTATTATTATCTTATCAATAATTTTTATTTTTAAACAATTTAGGCAATTCTATAGTACTTCAGTAGGTCAGTTTGAGTGAATTTTATTTGAGCTTGGCACCCACTTAAATATCACTTCTTTTCTTGGCTTTTTTTTTTTTTTTTTTTTTTTTTTTTTTTAACAGAACTTGGCTCCCTTTTTTCACAGTTATATTTTTGTTAGATATCATTACTTTTTTTACAGTTACAATATTCTTAGATTCTTTACTTAATGGTTTTTAATGTGTTTACAAGCGACTATTTTATTCACCAGGCAACATTCAATTTTATTTTAATCTCCTATAACAAAACATTTGGTATGCATTTTTGTATATTACACTTTAAATTTTGGCCCATAAATTTTGAGAAAAAAAAAAAACTTCAATGCGCGGGTTTAAATTAAATTTCTGTGAGCTCGGCTGTGGAAGATTAATGGTTTTAAATGGGAATTTCGCCAAATTATCCAGCTATGGCCAAATTGGCTTCATATATGACAACTCGTTTTTATCGCCAAATTTGGCAATATTTCGACAAGTTGGTCAACATTTGGCATTATTGTGGCAATCCTGCCATTAGTATATATCAACAATTATTCATTACGATGAGGCGGCCCAACCAGAATTGTGAGGGACACATGAGTATTTCTACATATGTATTCTCTCAATATGTTTTCGTTTTTTCACAATGTGTATAAAAAGGTAAATTTTATGCACCTATATTCAAAAAAATCCCTGCCGGCCTGGCCTACAGGCGGATGTAGATTTCGAAGTTAAGTATACTAATTTCACAAACAAAAACCAAATCATGATTAGAGATAAACCCACTTTAACAATTTTATCTGGCCGCTTTTGACGAGTTTTTATTCCATGTTTATATAATAACTGGTTTTATCACAATCATGTTAGGGCGGTATTCAAAAAAATACTTTTCCATGCTCAACAACTTGAAATTTTCTGGCATAACTCCAGATTCATTTTTAATAGGTATAACATGAAACTTGTTGACGTGATTTTTGAAGAGTTTTAATTTTCGTTCAATTAATTAAAACTTGATATATAAACAATTATTTTCTCAGTAATATAATATTTTTCGTTTCTAACACAATCTCTTCGAGAAATTCCGTTCAAAATGCCCAATTTGACATCATTTTTTGAAATATATTCTCCCTCTGTCAAAAAATCATTAATTACAGTACATTATACAGTTTCTGAATAAGCGAATCTACCAACTGGATGCGCTTGAGAGCAAAAATGAATTTAAAAATGAGTCAGAAAATAAGCAGTTTGGATTTGAATACTCCCTTAATACGATGATTTTTCAAACACAATCCGCTTCGGGAAATTCGGTTCAAAAGGCCCACTTTGACAGCATGTTTTAAAATATATTCTGCCTCTATCAAAAAATTGACCATTACAGTACATTATATAGTTTCTTAGTAAGAAAAGGTACCGATTGGAAGCCTTTGAGAGTAAAAATGGATTGTAAAATGAGTCAGAAAATGAGCAGTTTGGATTTGAATACACCCTTACGATGATTTTTTTCATCAACCGCTATGTATTTTTAATTCGTTTTTGCTGTAAGAATTGGTCCTATCCAAAACTTGTCTATATAGATTTTGTAGACAATATTAAAAAGATATATGATAAATTCATGGGGATTTTATATCTTTTGAATTAACCGAGTTATGGATTTTTTTTTTCTTCAAACGCCGTTTTTGTTTTCGTTTTTAATTCTTTTTGCGGTACGAATTGGCCCTATAAAAAGCTTGTGAATATAAAAGTTGTAGATAATGTTAAGGAGATTCATGATAAAATTAATTGGATTTGATATTTTGAAAATTGACGAAGTTATGAATTTTTTTCTCCCAAAAACCCTATTTTTTGCGCCCCTTGAGCCCATTTTTATCTTTATCAAAAATCTGTGATACATAAATTTTTGGCCCTATTTTTAGAAGTAATAAAAACTTTAAACTGTTTCGATATGTACAAAATTTAAGAAGTTACGGGGTTTTTTCTGTTTTCACAAAACCCCTCCCTATTTCCATCCCCTTGGTCCGATTTTGCCCATTAACGAACTTGGCCGAGATTTTATGCCCCTTGATTTTATGTATCAGTTTAGAAGAGATTGGTGCAGAATTGTGGAAGTTATCGTGTCCAGAAGAAAGTGATATATATAGATACATACATAGATAGATAGATAGATAGATAGATAGATAAAGTTTTTTACTGGGGGTGGTTTTGGACTCTAGGGGTCATGATCGGTGTAGATCTGCAAAAATGTTTCAGAAATTCCAACATAGGAACGACGCCAATAGGTAGTATTTCATACGAAATCTACCTAAAATTATTTATCTGAAATTAACGCAAAATGGCTGATATTCACGTGATTTTGCTGCATGATCAGTCGAGTTACAACATTTGGAGCCTTAGATGCCTTAGCTTTATAGCGTAAACGAATTTCGCACCAAATTTGAAGTCTGCAGGTGTAGTAGATATATCAGATCTTTTTGATGAGTGAATTAGTCAGTGATGCAATTATCGATTATCAGACATTTTCAAATACCATTATCTTGGAAACTAATTATGCGTTATTGATAAAATTTTGGATTCTAGGTAATTAGGAGGGTCTTACTACGTATTTCGAATAAGAAGTACGTAGGTCACATAGATTTTCAGTAGTAAAGTGTTGAAATTTGGCGAAAACAGCTCGAAATGGTTCGTGTAATATAACACACTAGTATGTCAGGCGAACTTGGCTGTCGTGTGTCTAGATACACTCAGATGAAATTTGATTTAGAAAACAGTAAAAACATATCAAATCAACTTTTTTTCAGTAGAAAAATAAATAAAAACTATTTATTTAGTTTTTGATTGTAAAAAGAATAAAACAGACACCTTTTAAATTATTTGATGATACAAAACTCTTTAAAAAGTGCTCTTGTAAAAATGAATGTCCATTATATGAATTTATTGGCTATTTAAAAAAAAAATGTAACTTATGAAAAATGAATTACCATTTAAATAATTACTAAACGGTTTTTAAATCTTTCAAAAAGAAAGTAAAATTATCATCATTAAAATTTTGGAACGCATAGTACGAAATTTTATAATTTCAAATTATCTACTATGTTAAAATAACTGAATTTGAATACCATATGTTTAAATATTTCCTGGGTTTTTTAATATCGAAGATTGTTTGCCAAATGCATTTTAAATATTATTTTTTTTTAACTTGAAAATAGCAAAATTTAGCTAAAATTTTATTTGTAAGACAATGTCCGTAAATGGATTACCAAATCGAATTTAGTATTCTATCTATACAATTAATGCTATAGTACCTGGAGACCGAGCAGCGCTCGGTAGTTTTTTTAGCGTTTGTTTATTTTCGCACTTTTATTTAACTCTACTTGGTTTTTGTATGCAAACATGGAATTTTGCAATCGATTTTTACTCCGTTTCCTGATAGGTTGGAATTATATAAATTATGTACAACGGTGTGTTTCCAATGACGATGACAATACAACATTATAATATTTTTACAACTAAGTTATAAATTAATGCATTCATTTTAAGGCATTTTTTAATTAAGCGGACATAGGTGATAAATCGCCAAATATTCTTTGTAACTTGTGTAATTGTATATGATTTGAAAATTCAATGAATTTAATTATGTGCCAATAAATGCTACCCAAAATATTCCAAAGCACTGTGAAACTGCAACAGCGAAACGTCTTAACACTTTCCGGCGCGGTGTCCTTAAATAAGGACACGTAATTTTAATTCCAAAACTGACAATCGGCACCAAGAATATTTAACTAAAATTTTCCTATTATAATGTACATCAAAATAAGCAAATTCGTATTTTCTAATAAATTCGTTTATAAATTGCGGTGTCAATCCATTACTTCACCAGTTTATAAACAGAATTACTCCGTGCCGGTAAGGCCCCACCAGTGGCTGAGAGGTTCTGCTCTCGAAGCTGGTAGACGGGAGGTGCAGGGTTCGAACCCAATCGCGCCGTCGGCCTAATCGTTCGGAGTTCTCGTGGTTTTCTTCGAACCTTGGATTTCCAAGCGTTAATACGGGTTAGGTTCCCTTAGAAAGACCCCCACGAAGGGCACTCCCCCTGGGCCTATATCCCTCGTGCAGATAATTGGCCGTCATAAATACAACCAACCAACCAACCGTGCCGATAAGAGTTAAAGACTTAAAATTAGAATATATATATATATATATATAAGAGTGTAACATAAAAAATACGCTTTTAACAAATCAATAAATTTACAATTATAGGACGAGGAATCAATTAAAAGACCAAAAATATAATTTTTAAAAGTTTCCTTTTTTCTTTCTGGTTTCTGTTAGTTGAAAAATAAACAGAACAAAAAGTACTCATTTTTAAATAAAATTCATTTGCTTCAGATATCTAACAAGCGTACAAAAAAGCATTGAATTTTCATAATCGAGGTCGATGCCCACGCCAAATTTATGTATTAACTGATATTTTTTGGACAAAATATGAATTGCACTAAAAAAAATCAGCAATATTTTGAAGATGACCATTGAATGCTTATCAAAAGTATTTTTTAAATATTTTTGATACTTCTTCATTATTCCGTCTACCACTTTCCATAAAATAATCTGTCGCCAAACTTTAACACGCAAAAACAAATGGAAGAATGTTTCCGTAGGAATGTCAAAAAATACAAGAAATTCGATAAAGCCCCCCCCCTCACTAAGTGTCAACTATCAAAATCGTTAAAAAAGAAATTTTACTATATATTAATGAAAACAGAAAAATAAATCTTGGATATTTATTTATTAAACAAAAACATAATTTTCAGAACAAATTAAAAAAAAAAAAAAACAATTTCCTACATTGTTAAAGCCCGAGAAGGGGTACATATTAAGATATTTCTTTCAATTAATTCTAAATTTAATGTTAGATTTCTGTACCAAATAAGTTAAACCAATTGAACATTAAAATATAAAAATTAAATAAAAAACATGTGACACTTTAAACACCCTAAAAACTTAGATCCTTTTAAAGGAAATCGAAATAAATCTTTGACTTTTTTAAAGGTTTGAATTTTAGATGTGCCTTATCATTTTGTGTACAATCATCATAAACATAATACAAAATCTGCAATACAAATATTTACAAGTTAGAAATCTAACTTAGAAAGTATAAGATTTACTTCGATTTCATTTGAAATCGAATCTCGAAGATGATAGAACGCCAAATATTGTCCCCGTCGCATTTTTTTGTATTTCATTAATTTCTTTTAAAATACTATCATTTCACTAATTTTATTTAAAGTAAATAACTTTACTTTAAAACTGAAACATTTAAAATTCACGACTTTCATTTATTTCTTTTTTGTTTTAAGAAAAAGAAAAAAGTAATAATAACACAGACCATGACATTAAATTTCAACATCAAAGCATTGTTTTAATTAACGCGAAAAATAAAAACTAACTGGCGATTTAAAAAAATGCTATTGACTGATTTGCGAGTGACTAATATAAAAGTACCAATAATTATTTGCGATCATGGCAACATTTTCATAGTTTTATTCAAAAAAATAATTTTTATTAAGTATGTTCGTCTTGCAAATTAAAAGCGAGGCGGTTACGTCGAAACTGTTTCACATGACTTAGGCTATTATTTAGGTTTTATAAAAATTTAAGTGGTTATTAACACTAGAACGGCGGGAAATTTTACTCAAGTTTTATAAAAATATTTCACATCAGAATTTTTACTTAAATCTATTTAACATATTTATTTAAGTTTTATTTGTGTAGCATGTACTACTCTTAGATTATAAAAAGTTTTCTGGTTCGAATCGACATGTATTCATTTGGCAAGGGTCAAAATTACCCTTCGCCGCCGTTCTAGTGTTAATCAGCAGTCGTTGTCCAAGTCAATAATTGGCAGCAAAAATAAGCTATTTCGGGAGATATGGGATAAGTTTTGCATAAAATTTGTCTTGCCTTTAAAACTGCAGCTAATTTTGCGCCAAGGTGTATCGCCATGTCATCAAAATTTTGCTATGTTTGTAACAATATGGTAGTGATTTTAAATATAACAAAAGTATAAAAGCAGTTATCTTACAGGAAATGTTAGCATATTTATAAAATGTTTATGAAAATATTTAGGTTCACGAAATCAACATTTGGTTAAATTTTACCTATACATAGGCCGTTATCTAGTACCCGATTTATTAGAGAAGGCATGCCGTTAGGTCCGCCTGCAAGGTAATTCTTTTTTTGTGTTTATAATAAATTTCTATCAACATTGGCGAGAATTCCGATTACGGAACATTAACTATAAAAGAATTGCTTAAACATAAAAAAAATAACTGAAGCCGAGATTTTGTTTGATAGTTTTCTCATAATCGAATAAAGCATACATACATAAATCGCTGGAATTTCCTTCGATTGATACCACAATTTTTAGCATCAAGCATGTTTTAACTATAGAAAATGAGTTTTTCCGAATTAGTGATCCAGCTAGATCGAATTCTTGCACTCGAATCAGTAAAGCCATCAAGGTTTGTGAAAATCGTTAGAGCCGTTTTCGATATATAGCAGCCTTTTCAGTGCTGAGTTTGTTTTGATCTGCCAAAATGAACTTTCACAAATTCGAAACCTAGCTAGATGGATATATCGTGCTCGAATTAGTATATAAAACACATTTCGAGTAAATTGCATGAGCATTTTCCCGATTTATTGTAAGCAGAAGTTTCAACACTGATCTTGGGTAATCCTGTAAAAACGAATCTTCTAAATTGGAACGTAGCTAGATCTTGCTCTCGTACTTGATTTAGTATAGGATGCAAGTTTTGTGAAAATCGGTTCAGTCGTTTACTATATCATTCAGAATTGGGAAAATCGTTTGCTCGTTTAATATATATGTTAAGATTTCGAAATGTGCACACGTTATTTTAGCGCAGTTTTTTCAAATTAATTTTGGATTAATACGTTAATGAAAATTAAATAGAATATGTGTAATCTCTTGAGGAATTCACTTCGATTCTCATATTATTATATTAATTACTTATATATTCCAGTGAAAAATTATTCAATTTCATTACATACAGGCGAGGTAATTCATTTTAATTAAAAATGTGCTGTGATTTCCCTCGTCGATATTGTTACTTTATTTACATTTTTTTCTAATACCTAAAATAAGAATAAGTAATAAGAAAAGTTAATTAAAATTGTCAACGTAGCAGGAAAATAAATTATGTTTAAACGCAAAAATTATGCATTGAAAGTTGAAAAGCCGAAACTAGTTTTGCTTCGGTTTATTATTTTTACGTTTTTGTAACATTATTATAGAATTTTTTAATAACATTGAATGGAAAATTAATTAATTATTTCTTAATATTTCGGTAAAGGATTCTTTTTTTTTTTTTACTTTTGAAGACAGAAGGCTTTTTCCCATTGCTTCAGCAGTTTTCATAATCAGTAATCCAACTGCTTACATGGTAACTAATGAAGTCATTTTCATTGTTTGACTTCATGTTTAGTTTTGGAAATTTCAACTTATTACTTACAACAAAATTTTAAGTTACACGGAAGTAGAGCATACATATTTTTAAGTTAGCGTTTATTATTTCATATAGGAATTTTCATGTAATATTTTGGAAGTTAGATGGATTTAATTTCAATATTCTATAAATAGTATTACCTTAGTTATTTACCGTCACATGATTAGAGATTAATCAAAATATGATTTACATTGAGAGTGAGTTAATATTTTTTTATTATTTCATAGATTTTTTTTGGTTACCTCTCCAAAGTTAGATGACTACTTTAAAATTAACTACAATGCACTCTTTCAGTTATTTACTACCGCATCATCAGAAATTATGCAAAAACTGATTAACATTTAGACGCACTGTATATCCTCTATTATACATATAAAATTAAATAGGATTTTCTTTCCAGCTGTTGTTTGTAACTTGAGTTCTGCTGCATGTATTTTAATGGGGCTGACACTGTTATTTAGAGAATTTTTCAGAGAAGTGTTTGGTATATTCCACATAATTCTATATTTTTTTAGGAATAGAATTATGGTGGATATTCTGATAATCAGGCGGATACGATTATGAAAGATAAGCCATTTTAAAATGTTCTACTGGAAAGTTTTTGAGTTATATACAAACTTTTTCCGAGATGGTTTTAGTATATTGATACATTTCCTTATTTATAGAGCTATGGTGGAAAGGTTTTTAATCAGGTATTGCACCTCTTTATGAAAAGATTAGCATTTTTAAAATTTCTACTGCGTGGTTTAGAACAGACTAGCATTGCTAGTCAGATAATTTTTCAATATTGATTTTTGTATATTGCATAGTTCTATCGCATTTTACCAAATCTAACAGCAAATGATCAACTAAAAGACACTTTAGGGTTTAAATTTTGCCTGACACATTATTAAACATGGAATATCGGATTGACGTTTGACCTGTTTTAGACAATTAAGGTAAAGAAAGGTCTTTATTGCTTTAAAACATTAAGCCAAATTCACCAATATATTTCGTTCGAGTGAAGGTCGTTTGGAAAAATCGACAAGCGCAGGAAGGAAGCCTGCTATTACATATATAAAAATAATGTTAAAAAAGTTTAAAGAAGTAAAAATTTATAAAGTTTTTATACAATCTGCTTTATTATAAATCATACCACAAAAGGGATGTTAGATACGGACTAATAGATGCGATTGTCTTGATAAGCTGGGAGTTATCTTACAGACGATTTCTAATGCCTAAAATAGATATCTGTCTAAATAAAAAAATACACATATAAATAAAAAAAACAAAGAGTGTAATATATATACTACGTTTACATATTAAACTTTTATTTTCTCAGAGATCTAAAAAATTACTGACCTTTGTTTCTAAGAAGTTTCTCACTTAGAAAAGGATTGTAATTTTGATCCATTTTTTCTCAACAATCACGGAATTTGAGTAAAATTTTTATAACTCCGTTTCAGTATATAAAGAAAAATTTAAAACCACGTTTGACTTGAAGTGATCAGCTTTCTTCACATTAATTACTGTTAAATTGTGTTTTATTTAAGTAGTAGCTTAATGCATTTATTTTGCATTACAGGTCATATATTTTTATAGACATTTACCAATCGCCACGTAAGTTGAATACCTTCTTAAGATACTATTAGATTAAGATACTATAAGATTATATTAAATATTCATTCTGTGATATACACTAGCCACCAAATGTTAAAAACAGCTACTGTATGCTTTCCATTGTACACTGTCGATTGGCTAGCAAAATTCTTGACGAATTGTTGTCAGATTTAGAGGAAGTGAATAACATGTTTGACTTCATACATTTCAGCAAAGATTTAATCGCGAGGATAATTAGGGGCGAAAAATAAAATCTCTCTATTAATATATATATATATATATAACTAACGTTGTCATAGCCGCTGTTTATGAATTTTTTGAGACCGGGTATCTTTCTTCGTTAATATTTAGAAAACTACTGCATACAAAAATATGAAAATTGGTACTATTATAGAAAATGTTTAATAACCACGCTGATGCAGACAGTTATAAAATCGAATAATTATTTTAAGAGATATTTAATGTAAAAGTTGGTCAAAATCGTTCCTTTAAAAAAGTTTCATAGGAGCAAAAACTATACATAGGAATTTAATCATTTTCGGATCATTTTATACACTAGAAGTTCCCGGTGTGCAGAATGTATTTATTTTTTTTTTAAATTATATTCACTTTTTGAGGATTTATTTCCAGTTTATGTTCAAAATTTCAGCATTTAGAGAAATATTGTTCACATCTTTTAGAAAATGTTATTATTTTAAATTCTTGCCAATTTTAAGAACAGCACAAAGAATAATATTTCCTTCAAATTCAAAATCTATTTACACATGACTATTATAAACAGAAAAAAAAAAATAGAATTAAATGATTTCGCTTTTAAAGCAGGAAAATATTGAAAATTACGTCATGAAAACTATATTTACACGTGAATTTTAAAAAGGAAAGAAAATTGTAAAATAATACATTCATTAATATGTGTTAAAAGTCACAAATGAAGGAAATTACATCTTATTTAAAATGAGCAAACAATAATATTGCCAAACAGTTTAAATTAAAAAATATATTTGCGCGAGATATTTGTTTCGTATTTTGAGATAATCTTTTAAACTATTATTGTGAAGTCTAAGACAGCGCAAATAATATTTCCTTTCTAACAACAAAAGTATTTTCACGTGAAAATTAAAAAGAAAAAGAAATCTTTGGTGAAAATTATCTCATATTTAAAACGATTCATTTAAAATGTCTTATTTAAAAGAACTTTCTTATAGCGTTGTTAAAAAAAATACCGGGAGACAAAGACTCTATTTACTTAATTAATTTTGCATTATCTTATTTTCAAATGTTTCACTGATCTAATTTAATCAAACATGAAAACAGCCCGTTAACAGGGAGATCGTCACTGTTTTTTTAAAATTATAATTCAGCCTTCCAAAAAATTTTTAAAGCCGATCAAATTAACGTGCTTTTAGAGTTTGTGGTGTCCGAACGGGCATTGGCGAGCGTAGCTCGCAGGGGTTAGAGCTCCCTACTTAATAATAAAATAGTAATCGCGATCACCTATGTAGCAGAAAATACTCTCAATGGTCTGCCAATGGTCTGTGAAATGACTATGTGGGTCCTGTTGAACGGTCGTGTGCATTTGTGTAAGCATAGCACGAATACTCGTGAATGTGTTAACGTTTCTGTAAAAACACAAATATTGTTTATTTATAGAAAACACAGTTTTCAACCAAATTTAACAAGTCTTCTTAACAAGACTTGAAAAAGAACAGTAGAAACACTATGATTAAAACATGAATATATTGAATATTGAATGAGATATTGAATATTGAATGAGATATTGGAATTTGTATGAAGTAAGTAAAAACTGCGCATGCGTTAAAGATTTAAAAAATGTATTTTATAATTTGTTAGTCAGCTATTTAAGACATATCAGTTGTAATTTTTCCCACTGGGCGAAAAATGTACAGGCCTGGATTCGAACCAAGGATTTCTTGGCTGACGCCGTAAATGCTCTATTACCTGAGATATCCCGGACGAATTTGGAGGACTTAATTCACCCAGATAACCTTATTGACCATAGCATCTAATCTGGCATAATGGCATACATGGTCTGGAATACATGAATAAGCTCTACAGAAGAATTCGCAGGCAACAGAACTCCAGTAAACGCCTGATACACAATTACACTAGATTAATTTTAACATATTTATTCTAATCGGTAAATAATTCATACCTGTTGTCATTTTTCTACTGGGCGGAAAACGTCCAGGCCAGGATTCAAATGCTGGCCTGTTAAAAAATTCTTCATAATTCCTCTGAGTGTACCGAGCCCCTTTAATCGTTACAAAACAGATTGCAACGAGGATAATTTCTTGAACATACCTAAAAATTTACTTTGCGGAATTAACTTTAAATTTGTATTTGCATACTTGAAGCTTGTAGGAAAAGATTTCTGTTAAAAACAAGAAAGAAACAGGAATTCTGTTTTTCAGAATTTAGTGTCGCCCTCGGCATTTCTATTACTTCATTTTCTTCTGATGGACTGATGGCTTCTATTATTATGAAACAATCATTATAAATGAAGTGTTAGATGAAGATGATATAGCAGCCGTAAAAAGTTAGAACTCTGATTTTCTGGTCAGAATGGGGGGGGGGGGATTGCCATATTTTCTTATGATGGGCTGCTGTCTTCCATTTTTATGAAACAGTCATTACAACAGCTCTTTCATCTTCACCTAACACTTCATTTATAATGGCTTTTTCATAATAATGGAAGCCACCAGTCCATCAGAAGAAAATAACTCGGTTAAGGGGGACTCTACTGCAGTGAAAAACATATTTCAATTTTAAGAATTACAGCACACATTTTATTTTATATAAAATGGCGTCATTCGCATCCGCTTAAGAATTCCACATTTACGATCTACTCTTAAACATCTACAGTAAAGCATGCATAGCACATCAATATCGCGAAATAATGCCTAAATGCAGCAAAAAGACGCCGTCGTTCAAGAAAATCGTCAAAAAAAGAACGGCAATCTAATGATTCATAGATACTTAAAATTAAATATAGTTTATAATAGCTCTATTGTTTTAACAGAAATCATTCGTTTATATATTTTTTTCAAAATAGAACGTATTTTAATTACATTTTCTTTCGGTTGTTATGAGAAAATGGCAACAAAAATATATAATTACTATTTTACAATTATTTTTCCTTTACTTTCTATAGAAATGGAGTACTTCCGTTTCCAATATTAAGTAAATGGCTCTAAAAAGCACAAAAAAATTAATATTTCAAAAATAAATGGAGATACACTTTTCAAACAAAATGCATTTAAAAGTACTTATTTTTCCAATACGACGGTATAAAAATTGAAAATGTGCGATGCTTAGAAGTTTAATAAATTGCTATAGAGTATTTAATCGTACTGCTTTGTTTTACGGCTGGCTTCTGCAAGGTAACGTTATTTTTTGAATACACAAACTAAGCTTGGAGAAAGAAATAGCATACAGTACTGGGGGCTAAAATATTGCGACAATCATAGATTATTAAACACTTTCCAATGCATTCAGAATAATGTAATAAAACTGTACCGTTTAATAAGTTAAAATATTATGTCTAATTCAACCATTTGGAAACGCATAACACCTTTGAAAAACTAATCTCAACTGTTCTAATCTACAATTGGAAAATTATCCGAATTCTTTGAACAGCCCGGTATAGGATATATAGGTTTGTAGCTATTAACTACATGCATGCCAAATTTCAGTTCACTTAAGAAATACATATACTTCACCCCCCCCCCCCCGTAATTTCTTCTAATAAGGAGAATTGTATGTGAATACTTTTGTGCAGCCCTGTATATAAGGTATAGAATTTATATATAACGAGTAACATGCAAAAACTTACTTAAATTGAAAAGCTCATATCGAATTTTAAAACGTACTCTCCAGCAATTATTACTCAAAGACAGTACTGTAACCGATTTCTTTAGTGTGTTCCTGTAAATGAATAAAAAATGCTATGAATGCCCTGTTCTAACGTGATCGTAGTGAAATTCACTGATTTATATCAGTTTCAATACATTTGAAGTAGCCTAATGTCATTAAAATATAATCTGCAAACTATTTTTTCCCATATACCATAACGTAATGGAATTCTTTTGAGAACCCTTGTAAATGAACTATTAATCCTACATATTTCGTATACAGTACCAAACATGCTTTTGTGACTCTAAGTAATTTTTATCATTTGATTGAAAATCCAAGTATATTTACGGGAGTTACAGCGTGGCCAGACGGACAGCCAAACCGAATGCATAAACACTTTTCAACTTTGTTGGAAAGTGTTAAATGTAGGTTACAATTCATATATATATTTTTTTTTTTTCGAAAGGTAATTTTGAAATTACACAAACTTTGGGAATTATTTCCCGAAAAATACATTATTTGTATGTTTTAATTTTTTAAACAGAAATAAATTTCTAAAAACTTCAAATAAGCAAATCAGAAATTACAGATAATTTCACATAGTGCCTTTTGAAGTGTGCATAAAACAAACTATGCTCATTTCAAACTTTTTCCCCCAAAACAAAAACGAACTGAGCATTTGTAGTTTTAAACATCAAATCTGGATAAATGCTAAAAGTTTTGAACTAATGACTTGTGAAATGGTATCCTAAGGTAGAAGGTACCGGAATCTCCGAAATTGAGAAGGAAAGTTAACGAAAAAAGGAAAATAAACATTTGGTCTTAATTAAAAAAAAATTATGTTTGGTATAATTTTTTCTTTGTAAACGAACCACTAAGCAAACATTTAAGTATTGTATTAATTAGAATACGTTATTTAGTGCTTATTTTTTCTTTTCTTGGCGGTTGTAAATAATTTATAAGAGCAAAATCTCAAACGAATTCAAATAAAAAAAAATAGAAAAAAGATACTGTTTTTGGTAGAAAATAGTCATTTCATCGCGTATAGTAGTCAATCTTATTTATCAATATTTAAAAGCAATAAATATTGATTTAACTCACGTGCTTAACCTGTGTTTACGTCTAACAAGAATTTTAATCATTAGCCTTTGTCAATTCACATCCGAATATTGATCAAAGTTAATGACATCTCTTTCGATAACAATAAATTATTTTGGCAAATGATCTAAGGAAGGAAACATAATTGATGGATGCTATCAATTTGTTTTTGAGGAAATGAGTTTACTTTAAAAAAAGTATTGGTTTTATTTTTTTTCCCTTTATAAAAATGAAAGATACACCATTGCATTATGTTATTTATAATATTTTGCTTCTGGTATAAAAAGTCAATTTTTTTTTATGATCATTTTTACTTTCTTCTGTCTTTACAAGTATTGAATCGTGCAAATTTTTTAATTCAAGTTTTCGACGGATTTACACGCTTTAGGGGTCAGAGATTCCGAAAAACATATTTTTACCAAATGTATGTCTATGAGTCTGTATGTCTGTATGTATGTGGCACAAATTCTGTTAGGGCTCTATCTCAAAAACTAATGCACGGAATTTAATAAAAAATTATATTCAGTAAGTCCCTGATATAAATTGATATTGAATGATATTTGGTGCAAATCGCTTATCAGATGGCGCTGCTATGCTGTATTTGTTTTATGATTTCCGCAATGGCTCTATCTCAAGAACTAATGCACGGATTTTTTATGAAACTTCAGATTAGTTTTGTCATTGATATGGGTGGGTGTTTACTACATTTTGTTGTAAATCACCCAACAGGTGGGGCTCCTATACAACATTTCTCACGATTTCTGCAATGGCTCTATCTCAAGAATTAATGGGTGGATTTTCATCCAACTTCAGATTCAGTTAGTGCTTGTTATGACTTGGTGCTGACTACGTTTTTTTTTTTTTTTTTGTAAATCGCCCAACCAGTGGCGCTGCTATGCTGCAATTTTCACGATTTCTGCAATAGCTCTATCCCAAGAACTGATGTACAAATTTTTATCTAACTCAAATTCACGTATACCTTGATAAAAGTTGGTGTTGATTATGTTTTGTTGTAAATCGCGTGACAGGTGGCGCTGCTGAGCTTTATTTTTCAAGGTTTCCGCAATAGATCTATTTCAAAAACTAATGCACGGATTTTCACCAAACTTCAGATTCAGTTAGACGTTGACAGAAATTGTTCCTTAATAGGTTTTAATGTAAATCACACAACAGGTGTTGCTGCTATGCAGTATTTTGCAGGATTTACACGGTTTTAGCGATAGTCATATCTCAAGAACTAATGCACGGACTTTCATATCTTTAGAATTCTCAAGATCAGCATAGATTGCCATTTGCTTTTGGCATTGTGATAGCGAATTTTGAAGTATAAACATGCATGAGATAGCCACCTGTATCAGAACCACCTGTCCCGCGATTTACAACAAAGCATAATCTGCACCAACTCATATCAAGGATTAACGGAATCTGATGTTTGATGAAAATCCACGGATTAGTTCATGAGATGGAGCTATAACGGAAATCGTGAAAATTCTGTATAACAGTGCCATTTGTTGGGCGATTTACACAAAAACATAATACACACCAACTCATATCAAGGACTAATTGAATCTGAAATTTCATAAAAATCCGTGTATTAGTTCTTGAGAGAAAGCCATTGGAGAAATCATGAATAATGCAGCGTAGCAGCGCCACCTGCTGGGCGATTTACACCAAAAAGTAATGAGCACCAATTTATGTCAGGGAATAACTGAATCTGAAGTGTTATTAAATTCCGTTCACTGGTTCTTCAGATAGAGCGCCCACAAAATTTGTGTCACATACAGACAGAGATTTTGCAAGAAAATGTTTTTCGGGATCTCTGACCTCTAAAACGTGTAAATCCGTCGAAAACCGAAATTCAAAAATGTTCATGAATCCGATACTTTCTTCTTGTAAAGATAGAAGAAAGTAAAAATCAGTACAATCTGAGTATATATTACGAGATGTTGAGCTCGGCTGACGGACAGAAGGTCAGACAAACCGAAATGATAAACACATTTTAACTAAGTTGGGAAGTGAAAAAAAGTAACAATAAATAATATAAATTAAGCGCATACTTAAGGGGTCGGTGGACGATTTTCTTTTCTTTTTTTTTTTTTTTTTTTTTTTTTTTTTTTTAATTTCCATTATAGAAATATAAACTTTTGTGCATATATACATTTCATCATAAGTATATCAAACACCTTAAAAGAAATTTCCAATCTTATTAAAATTTTACAATTTAAAAAAATAAATTAAAATTTTATAGTGAAATTTTAAAATGCTCCGGGTGTCATAATTTTTTATATATGTCCTCGCTTTTTCATTTTAATCACTCCAAACTCTATCACAAACAAATCTAAGAAAACATTTTTTTAATCTCTTGAATAATTAACTTTTTAGAATTATTTTTCTTAATTTCATATAAATTTTCAACAAAATTTTGCCTTTTAATACGCTAAAAATCAAATTTAATTATCCTAATGAAGTCAAATTTCAAAATGCATGCTTAGTTTCTTTCTAAACAATATCAGTGTTCTTCCTTATTATTTTCATGAATTTTGATCAAAAATTACGACGCCTGGAGAATTTCAAAAATTTAAAAGCGTTGAAAAATCAGTTTGGAGAAAAGCAGATTTAAAGTACAGGGTTTCCATAATTAAACGACGCTACTTTAAAGTTGTCTAAATACGAAACTATTGGTCAAAAAGTTGTGAAATTTTGTGTCGGACTTAATGAAGGAATGGATTTTGTTTGAGCAAAAAAAAACTTTTAGTTTGAAATTTCGCCACCAGAGGGCGTTTTTAAAATAAATTACACATTTAGCCACTGCCCACTGAATACTAGGCCTGAGATCTGTGAAAAAATATGGCGGCTGTTGTAGGCGGATTTTTTTTTTTTTCAGAGTTTGTACGGTTTGATTCGAACGCCAATACCTTTTAAAAGTTTTTGCGCTTTATTTTTTTCAGGGAGCGGTCTGTATATTTGTCTTATTTAATCTGAGAAAAATAAAACGTAAAAACTTTTCAAAATGTGTAATTTATTTAAAAGCCCCTGGTGGCGAAATTTTGAACTAATTTTTTTCCACTCAAAACAAATTCCCATTCCTTTATTATGTCCGTCACAAAATTTCACAATTTTCTTATCAACAGTTTCGTCTGTATATAAGTTTAAAGTAGTGTCGCTTAGTTAGGGACACCCTGTATATTAAAAAGCCGAAAAATAGCTATTTTACAAAATTTAAACGCTGGTAACTTAGCGAAAAATAATAGCATCGACATGCGGTTTTTGGAAAATCGCTCAGAATAAGCTGGAGAACAATTATATGCACAGACTAATTTTCTATTTTGGGGACGATTTTAGTTCAAATAAAGGCCCACGGCCCCCTTAACCGACATGTAATCGAACTACTCGCTTAATCCATTGAAATTATCTGTATCGAAAATGCTGCTGTAAGAAGGGAAATCTGTTGCGATATCTCCCGCTATTAACTCTTTGTATTGCCGCGTTGTATGTATGCCCAAAAGTCAAAGTTATTTATACAATAAAACTTAAAAAATGATTCTACTAATTAGTTCTATTTCCCAACATTGCAATTAATGCAATTTGTTAATAGAATTCTCAACAGACGGCGATAAAAAGTTAATTTTTCAAGCAAAAGTTTTATTTATCATTTCCGTACTTTCCTGTTGTTATTGCTAAAATGAACAGCGTAAATTTTGTCAGATTAAAATGTCATTAGACGTCCAAAAAAAGATTCTTTTTCAAAGGTAATTTCGTATACTTTACAATTCTGTATTAGAAAATTGATAATGCTTATAACAAGTAAGCATTTTTCGGTTTATTGAAGATGTGAAAAAAGTTACTCTTATAAAAATATGTATGACAATCACTTATAATGAAGCAAACTAAGCTAAAAAATGTTATAAAACTGATTAAATACCTTTATTTAGATTAACGTGCGTTTCATAGCACAAACGGTGACATTTTCAAAATCATTCTTGATAGAAATATTTTCGCAAAAATGTTTTAAAAACAAGAACTTGGTAAATGATGTCATGAAACTCCATGTATAATAAAAATCAGTGCACAACATAAAATAAAATGAAATTGGATATTTGTGAGCCTGGATTAATTTTTATTATTGTTACTAAACCTGCATAGCGATCTCTTTCCAAATTTTAGGTAACTCAAAGGACACTGAATCATTTCAAATATCTCGTTCACTGTAAAAAAAACGACATTTTTACAGTACAAAGTACTGTTCATCTCGCGCACACACTCGATCACAGTGAATGTGCTGTATCTTTCGTTGGTTTCCTGACTATATTAACATGGAAAATACAACAGTTGCGTAAAATTAACAGCACAATGTGCTGGCAATTTGGGCGCCAGCAGTTTGTGCTGTAAAAAAATGCGTCCAAATTGCCAGCACATTGTGCTGTTAATTTTACGCAACTACTGTATTTTCCATGTTAATATAGTCAGGAAACCAAAGAAAGATACAGCACATTCATTGTGATCGAGTTTGTTCTGGCAAATTTACAGTGGTTTTTTTACAGTGTTGTGGAAAAATATCTGCATTGATTTCTGGATTATTAATGGTAAATAAAATCTTGACCTATAAATTATTATGCTACTTTTAAAATCGATCTGTCGAGGTTCTTTGCTGCATAATCTGGCAACAGCTGTGGTTCTCTTTTTGTATTTGTAAATACTAGATGTTGTACTTGTAAATATCCAATTTCATTTTATTTTATGCTTGCACTGATTGTGCATGAACTTTCGCGACATCATTTACCAAGTTCTTGTTTTTAAATTTTTTTGCGAAAATATTTCTGTCAAGAATGATTTTGAAAATGTCGCTGTTTGTGCGATGAAATGTACGTTAATCCAAATAACGGTGTTTTATCGCATTTTTATAGCATTTTTTAGCTTAGTAAGTTACTCTTACTCAGTAATTTATTTTATGTTCAGTTTTTTAGCCCCCGGTACGGTATGCTATTTCTTTCTCCCAGCTTATTTTGTGTCGCCTCCAAAAAATAACATTACCTTACAGAAGCCAGCCGTAAAACAGAGCAGTACGATTAAATACTCTATATCAATTTTTTTAACTTCTATGCATTGTACATTTTCAATTTTATACCGTCGTATTGGAAAAAAAAATACTTTTAAAGGCATTTTGTTTGAAAACTGCATCTTCATTTATTTTTGAAATATTAATTTTTTTTTGTAGTTTTTTGAGCCATTTGCTTAATATTGGCAACGGAAGAACTCCATTTCTGTAGAAAGTAAAAGAAAAATAGTTGTAAAACGTTAATTATATATTTTTTTGCCATTTTTTCATGACAACCGAAAGAAAATGTAATTAAAATACGTGCTGTTTTGAAAAAAATATAAACGAAATTTCTGTTAATGACGGCAGCATTTATGCTGCATTTGTGTATTATTTCGTGATAGTGATGTTCTATGCATACTTTAGTGTAGCTGTTTAAGAGTGGATCGTAAATGTGGAATTCTTAAGCGGATGCGAATGACATTATTTTACATAAAATAAAAGGGTGTTCTGTAAGTATTAAAATTGAAATATATTTTGTACTATTTATAGATACATTTTTATTCTTCATCGAGGGCGACACTAAATTCTGAAAAAGCTTAATTCCTGTTTTCTAGTTATTTTTTACATGCTTAAAAGGATTTATTGAAACATCTGAGTAAATGTTTTTTTTTTTTTTTCAAATCGGAGTTATAGAGCCACAAAGGGCACAAATCCACAAAGGTTGAAATAAGAGCCACAAAGGTCCTGGCCTGCGACCAATATGAAAGTATTGCTTTTAATAAATTACGAAAAAAAATTATTCAACAATTTATATTATTAATATATTAATTCTTTTTCATATTGATAGTAGGCAATTAAAATATTTATTAATTTTAAAAACTCCATTAAAGAAAAAATAACTTATGTTGTGTAACTGTAAGCCCAATTTTATCCCCTAGTGTCAAAAACATATGTAATGTAAGTACAGAACTTGTGTGGAAATATAAATTATTTGAAAACAACGTTTAAACACACAATAAAATAAGTTGATTTGATCAGACGTATACGTTTCGTGAGATGTAGTTGGGGGGATATTGTTTTTAAAGTTTTTTACACTGAGCATGTGAGTCCTAGTACTCACGAAACGTATACGTCTGATCAAATCAACTTATTTTATTGTGTGTTTAAACGTTGTTTTCAAATAATTTATATGTAATGTGTTGGCAATTTTTGAGCTTTTTTAAAAGATATTTAAGTGCTTTAATAGCATATTTTTTTTCTTTTCTGTCCATTTTTTTGTATTTTTGTAACGTTATATTACATTTCCAAAATAGTTTATAATTTATTCTGCCTTTTTCATATTTTTTAAAATGTTTAACTATCGATTCATAAACAGACGAAATATTGATGTTTTACATGTATAAAAATAATTCATACAGCTGTTTGACAATACTACTTTGTCATGTAAGCTCTTTGCATCTGTCATGCAATAATTGATAAGAATTAACAGCCTCGCTTTCGGTAACAATAAATCATTATGACAAACAATTCCTTCACGATAAAAAAAAAAAAAAAAAACTTGATAGATGTCATTAAACCGATTTCAAAAAAAGAAACTGTTTAAAAGAAAGAAAATCTAATTAATAACAGTATTTTTATTTTTTACACAAATACAAAATGCGACTATATTGGGATATTATTTTTATTCTATCACATTTTAAATAAAATATTTTACGTGTACAATTTTTATAAATGACCTTAATAAAAGATATAACAAAATAAAGTAATGTACAGTATACATACAGCTAATATTTTTTTCAATTACACAAAAATATCTGTAACTATATTAAGTTAGGATAAAAAAAATATTTAACAACTTCCCATTACAAATGTTACTTAGAAGATTTTCGCGGCGAAAAATTGTTATATTTTAGTGTATAATAATTTACTTTATGTCAATATTGAAGTTTTTATAATCAAAGATTTAATATTGGTTTTCAGCGTGTTTCAACAAGCGGTATCGAATATTGTGTTTAGAACTGCGTGATAATGTTATTTTTGTAATGCTTATGTTTTAGTACCCGGATAACATTACACATGTAACAATAAATCATTATAAAAAAAAACAAAAAAAAAACAAGCATTTCTATGGGGAAAAAATAAATTTAATTTTAAGCAGATATTTGAAAAAACAAATACAAAGGAATAAGATTTTATTTTTTATTTCACACGAAAATAAAATAATGCAAACGTTCTATTGTTATGATGTTTTCTTCAGGCATATTTAAGATAATTTACATACTTACATATAATATGCATTACGAAAATTTAATTTCCGTGCTTCAGTAAAAATATTTCTTAAAAATGTTCCTATTTAACATTATTCTACAATCCGGGGTTATATAATTATTTCTTACGATTAAAAAATATTTCAATCATTCATTTTACTTAAATCCATTTCTATTTTAAATGAGTATATTAATAGTTTATTTTTCTTTCAAAATCTATTTTTAAAAACATTTCACGTATTATATTATTTCAAAGACTTTCATTTTAAGTGCCGATATAAATTCTATTAAAATTAGCTGTTCTATAAATATCCTTTTTTACCATTTCTATTCGTTTTATTTATTTATCCTAAAAGACGCGCTTGTTTTGGAGAAAAGTCGTTTTGCTTCTTTTTTTTGCCTCGCTTAAAAATATAGCTATACACTTGTGCAAGATATCATTGACTTATCAGCATATCTGCATTGCGGTATAAATTACTTCGCTCAGAGATATTTATTGCAAAACATGAATCAGGAGCGCTGATTTGTACGTGTCTGGTTGTTGTTTTCAAAACCTATAACTGACGTCAGTAATTGATACAATATAATAAAGAACCTTTTTTTAACATCGTTTTAAGTGTAGTTTTTTGAAGGATAACTACTAGCTTTTATTTAACATAGTTTTAAGTGTAGTTTTCTGAAGGTTAACTACTAAAACGTGTGTAGTGGAAAGCCGTAATCTTCGTCGTTGTGGTGAACGTTATCATTCTGCATGAAACTAAACAGATTTAATAAAGCTGTTTATCCGTAATGTATAACTCTACTCTTTACTTATAAGAAAGCACCATACTTTACGAGATTGAGTCAATTATTTAATGATGACTGCAATGTGCTACTCTAATATTGCCAGAAATATTATATAAAATAGTATAAGTGGTGCTGGTCACAGTTCCTGAATTATGTAATGTTGTGATCGTTTTTGTGGCATCTTTATAATGGAGGTAGAGAGAGATTTCGTGATTGTCATTTTGCTTAGACGGATCTTTTTCTACATAAAATCTCAATACTTAACTCAAAGCCTATAAAGAGCCAGTAATTCCAAAAGGCATGGACGACATATAGTGATGTGCATCGATCCTTTTATTTTTAATGACAAAACGTGGCTAACATTACACTAGTCACTTCAATTTTCGAGTTATGGATTTCATATATTATTATTTTCATGTTAACAGTGAAATAAGGTCCTAGAAAAGGCTGATTAAATATGACCCAGAGTCCGAATTTAAAGAAAGAGCAAATAATATATTCGATTCTTCTCCCATTCACGTCTCTTTTGAAAATAATTATAAGGTCAGTATATGAAACGCAACTACTCTGTGTTATTTTGTTCATTCTTTCCCCCACTCAAGGACACTTCTTTGCATTTCCTTGAGTATCTCTTTGAAGGCTGAAATCCTGTCAGGTAAAACTGATAAGTTAATACATTTTCATAAAATCTTATAGTGTAAAAATATTATACTGAGAGAAAACATTGCTCGGTGAGAAAGAGATTTATTAGCCCCCGGTATGCTATTCCTTTCTCCCAAATTATTTTTTCTCCAATAGATAACGTTACCTTGTATAAGCCAGCCGTAAAACAAAAGTCGATGTTTCATTGTGCAATTAAATTACAGCATTTTTTAAAACTTCTAAGCATCGCACATTTTCAATGGCGACCAACCCCAATACGACGTATACCGTCGTATTGGGGGAAAAAAAGTACTTTTTAATGCAATTCGTTTGAAAACTGCATCTCCATTTATTTTTGAAACATTAATTTATTTGTAATTTTTAGCGACATTTGTTTCATTTTGGCTACACAAGTACTCCATTTCTGTAGAAAGTAAAGAAAAGATTGTTGAAAAATAGCAATTATATATTCTTGTTGTCATTTTCCCATAAAAACTGAAAAAAAATGTGATTAAAATACGTGATATTTTGAGAAAAATATAAATGAATGATTTATGATAAAACATGGAGCTATTATAAACTATATTTAATTTCAAGTATCTATATTAATGCAAATGACGTCATTTTACATAAAATAAAAGCGTGTGCTTTAAGTCTTAAAATTGAAATATAAAAAAATCAAAAATCAAAAATCAATCTTTAAAAAAAAAATCATGGCCATTTTTTTTTCCATTCTGACCGGAACATCAGAGTTCTAACTTTTTACAAATGCTCTTTCATCTTCACCTAACGTTTCATTTATTATGGCTGTTTCATAATAATAGAAACCACCAGTCTACCAGAAGAAAATGAAGTAATGGAAATGTGTGTGTGGGGGGGGGACACACACTAAATTCTAAACTAGAGACTAGGAATTCTGCTTTTTCAGAATTTAGTGTCGACTCCGGCATTTCCATTACTTCATTTTCTTCTGATGGACTGATGGCTTCTATTATTATGAAACAATCATTATAAATGACGTGTTAGATGAAGATGAAAGAGCAGCCGTAAAAAGTTGGAACTCTGATTTTCTGGTCAGAATGGGGGGGGGGGGGGGGCGATTGGCCATATTTGTTTACGGCTGCTCTTTCATCTTCACCATACACTTCATTTATAATGGCTGTTTCATAATAATAAAAGCCACCATTCCATCAGAAGAAAATAACTCGGTTAAGCGGGACTCTACTGCAGTACAAAACATATTTCCATTTTAAGACTTAAAGCACACGTTTTATTTTATGTAAAATGACGCCATTCGCATCCGCTTAAGAATTCCACATTTACGATCTACTCTTAAAATCTACAGTAAAGCATGCATAGCACATACATATCGCGAAATAATTCACAAATGCAGCAAAAAGATTCCGTCATTCAAGAAAATCGAAAAAAAAAAAAATACCTGGTTATCTAATGATTCATAGATACTTACAATTAAATATAGTATATAATAGCTCCATTGTTTTAACAAAAATCATTCGTTTATATTTTTTTCAAAATATCACGTATTTTAATTATATTTTCTTTCGGTTGTCATGAAAAAATGGCAACAAAAAATATAATTAATGTTTTACAACTATTTTTCCTTTACTTTCTACAGAAATGGAGTACTTCCGTTGCCAATATTAAGAAAATGGCTCCAAAAACTACAAAAAAAAAATAATATTACAAAAATAAATAGAGAGACAGTTTTCAAACAAAATGTATTTAAAAGAACATTTTTTTTTCCAATACGACGGTATAAAAATTGAAAATGTGCGATGCTTAGAAGTTAAAAAAAATTGCTAAAGTGTATTTAATCGTAATGCTTTGTTTTACGCCTAGCTTCTGTAAGGTAACGTTATTTTTTGGACACGAAATAAGATGAGAGAAAGAAATAGAATACCGTACTGGAGGCTAAAAACAGAATTCCTATTCTCTAGTTTTTAAAATTTTACTCTTTGCCGGAATTTACATTAAAATGAACAGATACACTATGCCGCAAAAGTTTAGACAATGAAGAAATTCTTACATACTTTGAAAAATATTTATTCAATTTTCAAATCACTGCTTGAAATTAATGTGTTGTACATATAAACAATATTTATAACAAAGAAAAGTGGAATTGTGCATATTGCAATAAATTAAATGGTAACAAAAATAAACTGCTGTCTCAAAAGTTTAGACACAAATTAAATAAAATCGAAATAAACAATTTTTAAAACCTGGTTGCGCATCCATGCTTATGTATTACGTCATATACACGAGATTGCATGGAAGAAACTAAATCTTGCATAGTTTGTGGATCGATATCGTACCATGCATTCTCAATAGATGTCTTAAGTTCCTTTTCAGAAGAGTATTGTCTAGCGTTGCTATAAACTTTGCGACACATGATGCTCCAAAGGTTTTCTATAGGGCTAAGATCTGGGCTACATGCTGGCCAGTCGAGAACTCTTATATTATGGGAATTAAACCAAGATTTTGAATGTTTTGCAGTGTGAATTGAAGCATTGTCTTGCTGAAATTCCCACTGAGGACCCCCTAGAAGCTCAGCAAATGGCAGTAGGTTTTCTTCTAATGTCTGTGTATAATGCTGTGAAGTTTGACGACCACTGGTGAAGGTCAGAGATACTTGTCCATTATAGCAAAAGGCTGCCCAAACCATCACCGAGCCCCCTCCTTGTCTGCGACTAAAAAAACGTCGAGGTTCCTTCCGCAAGTCATGCCAATACGATAAACAACCATCTGGACCATCCAGATTCCACTTTTTTTCATCGCTAAATATGACTGACTGCTATTTCTCTCCATATGACATATGCTTTCGAGCCCACATAAGTCTTTGTAACTTATGATATGGTTTCAGAGATGGTTTCTTCTGCATTTTGCTATAAACGATTGTTCCTTTTTCCAAAATTCGTCTACGAATCGTATCCTTTGATACAGAGAGTCCCGATGAGCTTTGAACTCCACGTACGCTCATTTGTTGAGTACTCGCTATAGTCTTTGTATCAGGCGATCCTCTCGTACATTTGTCACACGTGGCCTCCCAGACCGGCATTTTGCTTTATATTCGGAACCACTCGATAAAACTCGATAAATAGATTTTTTTGACCTATTAATAATAGCAGAAATTTCAGAAACGCTCTTCCCTTCACCTTTCAACTGCCAAATCCTTGAAACCTCATTCACTTGAATTTCTTTAGCTCTCGGCATGTCGACTATGAAGCGCAATCGTTTGCAGAACTTAAGTACTCCAAATTTGTGACATCATCGATTCTAAATTTGCATATGCCAGCGAATATTCAAAGAAATTTAGAATAGTGTCTAAACTTTTGCGACAAGCACATTTGAATTTTTATGAAAAAAATTAGTATTATAGCAAACAAAACGACTGTCTTTTGTACATAGCATTTTAAATCAGTTTTTGAATATATTTACAGGTTTTTGTAATTCTGACGTCATAATTCTACATTTTAAAGCTGAATGACGTCATTGTCTAAACTTTTGCGTCATAGTGTATCTTCCTCCTATTAGCCGTGATCCTGATTTTGTATCCAGTAAGAAGTTTTAAAATGTAAATATACATTAAATTATGAAACTTTCTTAACGTGCAAATTGGTCGTTATCACCATGTCCACAAGCCGAGCTCGTAATAAAGGAATTTGACTGCATTAATATCTGTGATTAACTTGTATCAGAACTAGCTCAAAGAGACCTTCTGCTCTAGCACTGGACTATGTGCGTCCTAGACAATTTTTTTGTTCATTTCCGTAAAGATAAGACGGTTGTTCATGGATATAAAATATATATTCTTTTTATGTATTAAAAAAAATTTAATTACCGCGTTTTTTTTTTGGTTGTTTTTTTCTTGTTGTTTTTATTTAAGCATGGAATTATTTTAATCAGTGATTTCAATATGTTAAATAGTGGATATAATATGAGCATTTGTAGGAAGTAATTTTTAACTACACTTGCACGAAAGGTAACATATTTTTTATTCATCAGTTTAGTAGAAAACTTTTATATAGCCTTATAAGTCCCATATTTATTCCTACATGTCCTCAGTTGAAAATTAAGTAAACTAGTATGTTGTGGCCATAACAAAACTTTCTTCTATATAAATCACGTCAATTAAATCATTTAAATAGTACAAGAAATTACGTCTATTTAGCACCAATTCATATCAAAGTACATCTGAATTTGAAGTTCCGTGCATTAGTTATTGAGATAGAGCTGTAGTGGACATTCTGAAAAAATACAGCATAGCAGCGCCACATGTTGAGCGATTTGCACTAAAGTATAAAGAGCACTAATTCATATTGAGTTAGAATCTGAAATCTGTTAGAACCTGAATCTGAAGTTTGTTGAAAATCCAAGTATTAGTTCTTGAGATAGAGCTATTGCGGAAATATACATAGCAGCGCCACCTGTTGAGCGATTAAGACCAAAACATAAACAGCACTAAATCACATCCAGGTATATCTGAATCTAAAGTTTGTTGAAAACCCAAGCATTAGTTCCTGAGATAGATCTTGAGATAGATTACGGAAATCGCAAAACATGCAGCATAGCAGCGCCACCTGTTCAGCGATTTACACCAAAATGTACAAAACGTCAATTCATGTCAAGGACTTACTGAATCTGAAGTTCGATGAAAATCCGTTCATTATTTCTTGAGCTAGAGCTATTGCAAAAATCGCGTAAATTCTGCAAAGTGCAACATAGCAGCGCCATCTGTTGGGCGATTTACACCAAAATGTTACCAGAACCAATTCATATCAAGGAATAACTAAATATGAAGTTTGATGAAAATCTGTGCATTATTTCTTGAGATAGAGCTGTTGCAAAAATCGTGTAAATCCTGCAAAATGCAGCATAGCAGCGCCATATGTTGGACGATTTACACCAAAACGTTACCAGCACAATTCATATCAAGGAATAAATAAATCTGAAGATTGATGAAAATCCGTGCATAAGTTCTTGAGATAGAGCTATTGCAGAAATCGCGAAATATGCAACATAGCAGCGCCACCGGTTGGGCGACTTACATCAAAACTAATCAGCACCAATTTACATTAGGGACTACTAGAATATAAAGTTTTATTAAATTCCGTGCATTAGTTCTTGAGATAGAGCGCCCACAAAATTTGTGTCACATACAGACAGACAGATTCACAGAACCCCAGACTCACTGATAGTCATTTTGTTAAAACATGTTTTTCGGAATCTCTGACCCCTTTTAGGGGTAGTAACGTGTAAATCCGTCGAAAACCGGAAATCAAAAATTTTCATGAATCCAATACTTTCTTCTTGTAAAGATAGAAGAAAGTGAAAAGAAATGGGTGATCTGAATTTCATTTGCTTTCTATACGCACATGGTTGATGAGCAATTTTATCACAAACTTTCATTTTTAGGGTTCCGTAAATAAAAAGTACAAACGGAAACATTATAAGATCACTACTGTGTCTCTGTCCGTCTGTCACATCCTCTTTACTTGTAAATTACAGAAAGGGGAAATTTCAAATTGGGGGAAGTAATAAAGACTATTGACCCATATATTTATAGATGACTAAACATTCACAAATATATTTAGGAAAAATGAAGAGGGGCTAATTAAGTTACTTAAAAAAATCTTTTGTTTGTATGTCGTGTAGGATATCGTGTGAGAGTATTCGTAACGCTGAACTCAAAAATGCATTTCTTTTAATTTTAGGTATCATATTTTCAGAATTATCGTCGAAAATGTAGTGCAAAAATATGCCCCATCCCCCTATATTACCGAATATAATGCAACTAAAATTATGAAAAAAATTAGAGATAGTAGCCGTTAATTTAAGCTTCGCAGGAAAATTATAGCAATTACCCTATGTTTATCATAAACAGATTAGGATAAGATTAAAAATATATTTATACAGGATAGCAATATTTTATATTATTTAGGCTTCATATCTCTTTGAACTTTTATGGCATACCTATTCATAATTTTCTAGTATATTCAGCTATACTCAACCCTAGATTGTACAGTTTTTTTTATAAACCCTTATTATTTTTTAAGAACGATTTTTTTTTAATCATACAGTTAATAATTCATATATTTTTTGTACGGAACCTTCTGAGTGCGAGCAATACTCGCACTTGACCTTTTATTTGTTAACTGATTTCAAACAAAGTAGTATGCATTTAACGTATGTCCATGCATGGTTTTTGAAAGAATATTTCGACCTTGATAATTCTGTTTTTTTTTTTTTTTTTTTTTTTTAATAATACATTTTGTTAGTTTTGATAATTCTGTTTCATGCTACTATACAATTTTATCATGATTATCTACTTGCAATTGACGTTTCGATTATTGTTCAAAATCAATATGAATTATTACGTAAAGTAGTAATTTAATTTACACATGAAAAGTTTAATAGATGAAGTATTGATTTTTTGCACGTGTATACAATCATTAGTGTATACGATTTTATCACGATCAACTCCTACCAATTGACATACGACTATTAATCAAAATCAACAAATTCGTTTTCTGTTACAATTAATCACTCTGACAACCGAGTCTTTCAACTGAACAAAATTCCTGCTTGAATGTCATCAATCCTATTTCAAGAAGGATTCTCTTTGAAAGAAATAGTGAAAGTAATGATTTTCTTTTTCAATCTTCGTAAAGGTATAGATTCATACCATCCAATTTTAGTACCTGGTAATTTTTTAAGGATCTAAAAACAATTCATCACAGTAATTAAATATTTTATCGCTGAAATAAAAAGTATAAAGTACGCATTGATACACATATCTCAAATGAAACTATATATTTTATCAGTATCTGCACAAAATAAAAATATTATTATTATTATTAACAAAAATAAAATATTTTATAGTTATTAGTACAATAGCATATTGTAATCCCCGGCTATGCTGCGCCTACATGTGTTGTTTTTCACCAGTCATAGAGAGAGATTCAATGTTTTTTATTTCCTATTCTAACAAATATTTTCTATCAAACTTAATTCTAATCGTACATCGTGTACTCAGTCAACTTATTTGACTTTACCGATTACTTTGCATATGGATTGGTAAACACATTGTTATTTAGGATATCTTCAGGATTTTTTCAAAAAATCAGGACAAATGTTAGTAGTTCTCGCACCCAGAGCATATCGTACCGTTATGTTATATTACCATTACAAAAGATTACGTACATTGCGTTAATTTGATATTAGTACCTAGTGTTGAAATTAATGTCTTTTCACGTAATAAATCGCCATAGATTTATAAATTAATATTTTTCGGATTTTTCGTTCAAAGCTACTGTTGTGCCAAATTTTAGTTTCTAGGTCAACCGGAAGAGTCCTAAAGGTTTTACTCTCAAAACTTATAGGATACTTCAAGGTTAACCTAGAACCCCAAGATTAGGCACAAAAGAATGCCATAGCACATGTAACGGAAAAAATCCGATCACCATTAATTTACAATATTATTTTATTATTATTACTAGCAGGCTATGGCCCGCTGCGCTCGTTCATTGTTCCATGCGAACCTTGAATCAAACTAAATGGTGAATTTGACCTTGTGATTTAAAGCAATATGGACCTTTAACTGAATGTCCTTCCGCAGTGCTGAATCAATATGAACGCCATTGTGCCATTACATTTTCTAATGTGCAGACAAAATTCCAGCTGTTAAGCTCTAACTCTTTTACTTTATCACTCGCAGTAGTATTTGGTAAAGAATGATGGTACAATATACAATATTTCATTTTGTATCAGAGCCTTCTCGTTAAAATGAGCCAATATGGTGAGAGTTCCGATCGCAGAATTTTCCTCATCTCTTTTTCTAAATTATTTAAAGAAAATGTATTTTACTGTCTCAGTGCCAACTTTAAGCTATAAACAAGTTGGATGCTGTAAACCAGTTTCTTTATTGTATATTGTCGGTGCCATTTTACTATAGCCTCCATGCTGCAATCTAAAAGTTTAGTACTTTACTGGTATTTCAACACTATTGTCGCCAAGCATAATACTTGGCACAAAAAAAAAAAAAAAAAAAAAAAAAAAAAAACATTGTTGGCGCGAAAATTGTCATTTAAAAAATATAACATTTCAAAATTACAGAGTTTCGAGAACTATTTTATTAAATGAATACAAATATATACTGAAAATAATGGCAGAAATAAATACTATACACTAAATTATTTTATTTTAAATAGCAATTTAAACTACACACATGAAATTGTGTCTCTTAGCAATGCTGTAAACCTTTCCATTTTTGAATCAGCGAAAAATGAAGTTATAACTAAATTTTACTTTAATAACAAAAAAATATTTTCGATTCGAAATATAGTAAATGAAAAAATGGATGGTTACGACTAAATAATAATTAAAGCCAAAAGAGATTCGCGTTCAATAAATACAAGTTACAATATTTGTACGGTTTTCCATAAAAATTTGATACTTTTCCACTATAGGGACCTTGGTGTTAAAAAAAAAAAAGTTTGGCGCAATTTGGACATCGAGAAAGTGAGATTTGTTGCCAAATGATATAAACAATTATGAAAACAATCTTGATGAACTATTTTGTTTGTTTATAAATGTATTTTAAATATACGTGTATTATTAATGTTTTTGTATACATGTTAAATGGATTTCTATATAAATTTAGATAATTGACGTTATTACGTTAAATAAATTGTAAAAAAAAAAAAAAAAAATGTAAAAAAATGCTTGTGTATATGAGACATTGAATAGGTTACCAGAAAATATATTGACAAATTTCCTTCTCCGCCAATGCTATTTTCACTATTTTGACAAGGTCTCGATATTGGAAAAGTACCAAAAAATCTTTGCATATTCAGGTTTGAAATAAATGACGCAATATCAAACATTTTGGTATAGTGTTAGTGTAACGTAAAAATTGCAAAATATCTCCAAAAAAATTGTCCCAAATTACTCCAATTCTTTTTAAAACTCCATTATGGAATAGGTCCGCTTTAAAAACAAAGAATCAACTTTTTTTAAAGTTAATTATGCATCAAACCACGACCGGTAACATATGCCAATTGTTCGTAGACTGGATTATGTAATTTATTGTACCAAATACTTGAATGCTCTGTAGTCTCGATTACGTAATTTATCTCCTTAATTAATGCATACCTTACAAACTAAACCTACTTTCCAATTTCTGATTTTTTTTTTTTATCAATGGTTACAGTTATATGTATATATGCTTGTCATTCTCGCTGTATTTTAATTTTATCTGCGAGATATTATTATAATATTCAATATTAGCAATATTTCTGATATTATTAAGAGCCATAGAAGCGGTCGTTTTTTGCTCACCAATATATTTTTTTGAATTATTTCCGTGATAGGATGCTTCAAAAATCTCAAGGAGAAACAGTACTTTCTTGTTAGTCGGCCGCATCTGATAAACAAGAAAATACTCTGTAAATTAAAATGCCTGAAATTCAAACACTTAAGAGTCTGAAACGGAGTGTTCAGTTTTCAGACATTTTAAAATGTCTGAATTTTTTCAAATTTCAGACACTTTAAACGTCTTAATAGCATCCATTTTTTTCTTAAGCATCATACGTAGCCATGTTTGACCACCTTGAATCCTGGAAAAATATTTGGCTGCGGTCCTGCCCCCCCCCCCCCCCCTACAACTTGATTTTTTTGGTGCTCCCAATTTTGGTACGCAATTTTTGTTAAGCTGATAATTTAAATCTTTTACGACATTTTACTGATTATAATCAATATTTTGAACTTCAGGAGTAGAACAAGATTAAAACAAAAAATATTTATCTAAATATTAGTTTTTTTAAATTAGTTTTATTTTTAATCTTATTTTACTTTAAAAGTTCAAAATATTGATTACAATCAATACAATTTCGAAACACATTTAAAATATAAGCTTTACAAATATTGCACATCAAATATGTGGGCACTAAAATCGTAGGGGGGCGGAGCACGGCCCAGTATGCCCATTCTTTAATCAAGAAGTTCTTTTGCAAAAATTGCAACCCTGCATTATTGTTATCTAAATTGAGATGTCCGGTATTCGGGAGTATCCGTTGTGGAGGTTCATGGACATTCCCGAATAGCTATTCTGAAACATCTATTTAGCGAATACTTTTTTAATCCGCATGGCATACATATTTGTATATTTTTACCTCACAAAAGCAGACATCTCCGATTATCGGACAAATTGAACGGCAAGGGCTATTGAGGGCTTTTAAAGTACATGGATAAATATATATATTTCTTATAATCTTGTCCTACTCTACTTCATATAATTTAAAAATAGATTTTTTAAAAATTTATATTGCCACATAGGCAATTTTACATATACATCAGATGATAATCACAACAGCTATTTAACTATGAATAAATAAATAAATATTCTACTTTATTCCTTTGCACTCGAGGGCTCCGGAGCGGAGCCATTTAAAATTTGTCTTCAAACTCGAGGGCTCCGCTACGGAGACAATGCAAATAATTTTGTGATACCTGTCTAGAAAAGCCAAGATTACATGGTATCACAAAATTATTTGCATTGTCTCCGTAGCGGAGACCTCGAGTTTGAAGACAAATTTTAAATGGCTCCGCTCCGGAGCCCTCGAGTGCAAAGGGTTAATATTGAAAAAAAAATTACTTCGGTATTTTGTTTATTTATATTTTGTGTTTTTTAATCTTGTCCTACTCTAAAAGTTCAAAACTTTCATTATAATCAGTGCAAGATTTAAGGTATCAGTTTTACGAAAATTTCATACAAAATCCCCCCCCCCCCCTCCCCGAAAAACAAATGAAAATCCTTATCATTTAAAAATTAGATTTTTTAAAAATTTATATTGCCACATGGACTTATTGTTATCATTCCTATGAACTACTAAACAAGACATCTTTAAAGCAAAATAAAGACGCAAAAAAAAAAAAAGTTACCACATGATATCACTATGATACACACTTGCGATGCTTATCAGTAAAGTCTAATTGGAAAATGACCTTCGAATCCACAGGAGATCTTTCAAAGTTTTTTTTTTTTTTTTCTATTTCCTTCTGGTCGTTTAGTATGAGATAAGCATTAGCCATTGAAACTATGAACTGCCATATTGAAAACAAAACAAAACAAGAGAATGAACTTAACTTTTAAGTATGTCTGTTTTTTAGTGATGTTATTACTTTAAATTTGAGAAAAAAGATGAGAATAAATAATACATAATTTGTAATAAAAGACAATGTCATAAATTTAAAATATATACTTCTAGAATTAGTGTTTTTTTTTTTTTTTTTTTTTTCAAAAAGATTCAAAACTAATTAAATTTCATGTCAGATTTTGTTTAGTACAATAAATAAAATCATAAAAGACACTAATTTTAGTACTATAAAGAAATTATAACACTTACTTCAATCGCTGTTTGCAAGAGGTAAGAAAAATTCCTCGATTTGAAATTTTAAAAACTGCCACAACCACAGTGCGGGAGAAAGACTTTCATCAGTTTAAAAGGTAATCCCATAATTCATCCGACTAGCCATATTTAAAGAATGAGATGTTTCATCCTCAAAACAAGGCCCGCCAGACAAAAGTTTCTTTTTTTTTTGCCAGCTTCGACAGGACGAAGATGAATAACACAATATTATTGATATAAATTAATACGAGTTAACACTAAGCCCATTGCACACGCTTTGTAGAATTTCCGGGTGTAATCTTCAACCGTCGTCTACTTCTGTTCTGTGTCTATCCCGCCCTTATATCGACGACAGCTTCTAAGAGACATTTGATGTCGAACACACACGTCAGATGTATGTATTCAATAAATAAATAATCCAAGTTAATACGAATTAAAATCACAGTACTTCACATTTCGTAAAAAACGAATTAAAATACACGCGTACATAAAAACAAACTTTGTTTGAATTACAACGTATACCATTTCGAACGAAGACATCTAAAACGCATGCGCAACTGGGAGTGCTAGTGCCCCCTGGTGGTGATTGCGTCGGAAGAATCAAAACGTCTTAAATTAAGACACGTTTAAAGCAATGAAGTGTCTTAAAATAAGACGTTTGCGGATATTTTAGACATTATTCTCAGTTCGTTTACACCATGGTCATAGTAAGACACTTATGTATCTTAAATTAAGACATCTATAATGTCTGAATTTTCAGATTAAGACACTTAAGCGTCTAAAATTCTTTTTCAGTCACATATGTGTCTAACTTTAAGACGCCTCTATTTGCAGTGTATTGTTCGCATCGCCATTCATTTAAAATATAAGCATTTCACTCTTTTATTTTAAAATACATACGTGTAAAATGCACATATTACATACTTTTAAAATAGTCTCTTTTCACCCACTTCATAAAAAATTCAAAAGACTAAAAATAACATATAATATTTTAAACAAACATATTCTACTTAATCATCAATGTATTGTTGCACATGTGAAACATAAAATATGCTACTGCGGGGAAAAGAAAATGCTATTCGTGAGATTTGCGCCAGGCTAACTTAAAAGACTCAAAAGAAACCTACGCGCGTAATAGGTTTCTAGGATATTTGTAAGAGAAATAAATCTAAAACGAAAAATTTTGTAAAGAAATTGTGATAGTCAAAAAAGAGACCACTCAGACGTCTATATTAGTGATTTACTGTCAAATTGGGTGTCAAATATCAACCAGGATTTGTTTGATTGAACCTATTTACGAATATTTCCCCTGCTAAATATTTCCTGCTGAAAGCTATTCGAAGGTCATTGCGCTATTATATTTTCTAATGCGTCAGACAAAATTTAGGCTGTTAATGGCCAGATCTTTTAGTTGATCATTTACTGTAAAGAACTACTATACAACTAATGTTTTAAAGTACTTTTCTAACTGAGAAAAGTACTTTAAAACATTCCTGAAAAAAAATGCAATTATAATCAGAAATCCGTCCAGTAGAATTTTTAAAAAAGACTAATCCTTAAAAGTCGGGTTCAGCTGATTGTAGATGCTTAATTCTATAACTAAGCAGCATTGAACGATATGTTATATAATAAAACTTTTCTTGAAACGTTATGTAACTAACAGTGCAAGTTCTATCTAAATCCATCAAGTAAAAAATTTTTTAAAAGCTAATTTTTCATAAACGGTATCCCCTGATTATAATACTTTCAATTATAATTCTACATCTAAGTAGTAAGTAACGTAGAAAGATATATTTCATATTAAAAACTTCTCTGAAAAAGTAGCTAATTAATAGAGCAAGTACCTTCAAAATCCATACTGCAGAAATCAAATTATAAGCTGGTACGAAGTTCTATTTTGTATTGTAAGATAGATAATACGATTTATGAAAACATGCAACAAATATATTCCTATGTGTTACACAACCTATGTTTTGTGACTTTTATAACATATGTTAAGAAACTTTAATTGAAAAGCAATGATAGAACCAATAAATATAGATTTTACATACTTATAAAATAATGAAAATATCTTCGAAAAAAATTGTCAAAACCTGCTACCAAAAACGAGTGATTTGACTATCTTCTTATCGCAAAAATGTATATATTTGTTAAATAAAAATATTCTAAAAAAAAAAAAAAAACACATATAAACAATAAAATGTAGCCTTTATGTCTGAAAAATCTACTTTGTTCTTTTAAACTAAATATTTGTTTTGAAATTAATTTTGTATTTTTAGAATATTTTTCCTTTAAATTTTCAAAAAATCAAATGCATACATTAAAATTATGTATAGAATGGTCAAAAACCTCTAAAATGTTACTGAAATCTAACAAATTTCAATAATAATCAATAAATGTATATTGATACAAAATAACCGAAAGTTTGCAAGAAGAGATAAAACTTCTGAGCAAGCTGAATTTACTATTATTTTTGTAATTTGTTAATGATTGCCTCTGGCAATTTTCTAAAAATAAAAGAGCGCAACAATGCATATTTGCTTAATGTTATAATTTATTCTTTTATTTAAAAAATCGTTAGCTTTCATTTTAGCCCCTAATGTTATGCGGTAAGCATATTGGAAATTTGAAGATATCTAATTTGCTGATTTTTTTTAATAAATAGCTAAATTTTTTAATTAAAAATTACGAAAGTGTCACATTTTATCGTAAAAAATGAATGGTGTTTAATCTACAGAAATATTTAGCATTAATGAAATTAAACATATTTATAAATTGATTTTTTAAGTCATGAGATAATTATAATAAAGATGATAAAAAAATTGTATTGTCATTTTTTATAATAGAAGAAAGCACTGTAATCGTTTTTTTTTTTTACTAATGGCTTTCAACGAATTTGCATTTTTTAAAGGTCAGAGATCCCGAAAACATGTTTTTTACGTGTATGAAGCTATTCATAATATTGAACCAAATTTTATATATATGATTTTGGCTATTGCCAGCAGGTACCATTTTAGTTTGGGGATATTATCGGGAAAGAGGGCGCTATGTTAGCTATTTTTGTGACATTTCCATCACTTCATCACCCAAAAGTGTACGAAGTTATGTATGGCATTGCACCAAACTGCATATATATAGTTTTTGACTATAAATTTTAGGTCCCACTTGAAAAGTGACATATTCGTCTGGGAGAGGACTCTGTGATAGCGATTTTTGTGCGATTTTCTCGATTTTTTACAGTTTAAGTGAACAAGTTATGAATATTTTTTTTACTTAATTTTATATTTATATTTAATATTATTAGCCGAGGTTTGTATAAATTTTTGGAGAAAATCCGCGTGAAGGCGGCGCTATGGTAGCAACACACCAAAGAAAATTGGTTAATGTTAGACAATCATTAAAAATGTCACATGAAAAGGTACAAAATAGTTGAAAATAAATCTATTTTATAAAAGTATATAAAAAATCTTAAAAATTCCATGGATGTTTTCATTTATGCTCAATAAACGCCATCATATTAGTGGTTAAGTTTTCTATTTTCTTTGTCAAAAATTTGTGATTTTTTTAAATTCTGACATAGCCAAACAGACCATAGGAAAGGTTATTTACATTTCAAAAATTTAAATGAAAACATAATTCACTAGTTATTGGCCGTAGATAGTACATATTTTATTATTATAACTAAAATTGTGTCGATATTAGAAAAAATTGATAAAAAACAATAAACAAAATTAAACTTTTGAATTTATAGAATGGAATTTTCTGAATAACAATGTGCAACAATATTTCACTACTTTTCAAATTTTCTTTTGTATATGAGACCCCCTTATACTGCAAACAATCTTTGGTAGATGACAGATAAACTAGAGAATATCAGTAAAAAAGTATATGCCAAATTCACGTAGAAAAC
Source organism: Maratus speciosus (assembly GCA_963932465.1). NCBI lineage: Eukaryota > Metazoa > Arthropoda > Arachnida > Araneae > Salticidae > Maratus > Maratus speciosus. The sequence continues at coordinate 268,364,677 of OZ010790.1, forward strand.
AAAAATTAAGTCTTGAATTTTTAACTCAGTTGGTTTTAAGTCTGACAATAACGAGGTTATGATGACCACGGAGTAAACAATAAAATCTTTTCCAAACTTCAAATGGAACTAATGGATTGGAATATATTCGATAATTTCACAACGGAATAAAGAGTTTTATTTAAAAAAACGAAAAGGTATTTTCTCGGCCAAGCTGCTTAATGATAATTTACCATGCACTGTAATCTATAGTATTTTTTGAAAATTTTCAGTGTCTACCAGGGAGACCATTTTGACTAAGGAAAAAGTTTATAAGTTACTTTTTTAGTAAAGCATAAATAATTTAGAAAATATATTAAGCTAGAACCTATATAAAAATTTTAAACTATACTTATAATTAAAAAGAAATTTATAGAAAAAAAAAATAGTTTAAACTTCAGTTATATTAACGCTGTATTTCAGACTTAATGACGTCCACGTGGGAACTTTCAACTTAAGAACAATATTGAATAGTATTATAATTATTTTGTCAGAAATGTATTTAATAGCATTCAATAATTTTAAATATACATATGAATGAAAATATTAAGTAATTGCTACATTTCTGCTGAAAAAAAAAAATATCCCAGACGAAATTACATCAGATTTTGCTGTTTAATTAACAGATATTCATAAAATATGTTACATACATTTATAAAATGTTTCCGATATTTCTGCTGTTATGAAATAGTAATGTTTTTAATAATGGAAGAATACGTTTAACAGTTTTATTTCGACACTTGGTCATTTGTATTCCCACTATTTCCCTAAGTATAAATAAAAACTGATACAACTGTGTAATCCTAATGTAATCTGGTGCATAGGGCAAGAAATCTGCGGTAATTAAGCATACATTTAAGTCCATAATATCGGTAACTTAAATACATTATTTCTTTAAAAGTTAAAATAAAAAATAATACATTTTAAATTTTTTCTTTGACGTTTTAATATATGTGCGTTTAATACTTTTAAAAATAAATTAAACTTTCGTTATCTTTAGCACTTCTAAGGTAACCAACTGGCCCTTAAAAACAAAAAGAGAGATACAATAAAGATTTACATAAACAATGATTAAACACTGATAACTTTATTCCATTAGTGAAAGTCATTAATTTTATTATTTATCGCTTCCTGCTAACCTTTAAAACGAAATCTTATAATCCTGTTTAAAGATTCCACGCTTCACTTTCTTTTAAATAGAAGTATTTAATATACAAGTATTTACTAGATAGTTGCTTGCTTTACAAAAGAAAATCTTATTAGAGAAGATACCGGGTGTCCCAAAAAGGACTGACTGATTTTAAAATTCAATAACTTGCAAACGGTGACAGATATTAAAAAAATTCTTGCAGGAGGGTTATGCATAAGGTCAAAAGTTTTATTACAGTGATTTTCAATTTTAGTTCGATTTACAAACAATAGATGGCGCTGTAAGCAATAGAGGCTAAATTCAGGCTCGATTTTTGGTACTTCGTGGCCCGGATAATACATTTCCATCTCCTTTTTCTGCATGGAACAAGATAAAGGACCAAAAATCGAGCCTGTATTGAGCGACTATTGCTTACAGCGCCATCTATTGTTTGTAAATCGAACTAAAATTGAAAATCACTGTAATAAAACTTTTGACCTTATGCATAACCCTCCTGCAAGAATTTTTTTAATATCTGTCACCGTTTGCAAGTTATTGAATTTTAAAATTAGTCAGTCCTTTTTGGGACACCCGGTATAAGATAATGTAAGTTAACATGTGCGTCTTATGTTTATAGATATGTTGTTTTATACACATAAGGTATAGTCAAAAGAACCTTACTTAAGTTAACTTACAGAAACTTTTTTGTTGTTCTTGTTTTTGTGTCGAGTTAATTATATGTTGTTTTTACAAAGAGTTTTTTCTTATACCGTTTTTATCCTATGTTTAAAAATTTAAAGCACCAAAAATCTGTCCATTTCTTTTAATTTCAAGATGTATTATTGTGATTATTATGCAATAAATTAGAGTAATGTAAATTTAAACAAACACTGTACTTTTTAAATATTATTATAAAATTCTTAAATTGGCATTACTCAAATGTAGTTTTTAATAAAAAAATTTAAGACACTTCCTATGACAATATTATAACAAATCCTTTTTAGGTGCGTTCGTAATTATATAAGTGCGTAGCACCTAATAGTCGCTTTTCAGTCCGTCTGTCCGTCCGCATGTAACAGCGCAAAAACTACCGGATCGAATCATATGAAATTTAAAATATATAATTGTTGTATAATTTTGTCGAGTCATTTAAACTTTTATGAAAATCGGATGTATAGTTTAATTACAGGTACAGTCATAGTTTTTCCGTTACGTTACGGCCAATGGGAAAAAATATTCCAAGTGCATTTTAATGATGTTACAGCATTTCGAATGGTCTGAAATTTTAAATATATAATTGTATCAAAATTTTGTGGAGTCATTTCAAATTTTATGAAAATCGGATGTATAGTTTAATAACAGGGACAGTCAAAAGTTTTCCGTTACATTAAAGCCAATGAGAAAAAGTTATTTCAAGTTCATTTTAATGGTGTTATAGATATTAGATCAGAATTAAATTTATATGCACTTATGGAGTGCACTAAAATATACATTCAGTACAATATGTGGTACAAAAAATATTTATAAAACTAGTTATATTACGAACGCACCTCATTTGCCATGTTTGACGAGCAATTTCCAACTTGTTAATCTTTCAAGTTGCCAGTTCACTGATCTTGTTTAAAATTTTCAATCTTTTTTAAGATTGAAAACATTATAGGTATGTTCCGGATTCCTGGTAAACTTACTCTTTCCACTCGTTAGCATGCTGGTGAAAGTAAGGCCGATGTTGGTGTATATAAAATCAGTTTGTTTTGGCGGGTAACAATGTAAGGTTTTAACTGTTTTACTTGTAGGAGAACTATACTTCGGATACCAATTTACCTTCAAAAGTCCTCCTTGAAGTAAGATGTCTGACATCTGTATTAAGAGATAATTACACCCTAATTTTTTAAATAATTTTGTTACATTTGATAACATTTAACAGTTAAATGCTTAAATTATGTGTGTATATCAAATGTTCAACGAATTCAACAGAATTCTTTCCAGAAAATCATAAAAAGTATATTTTAATCATATAATTTAAAAGTTTATATGTGTTAACCATATTTCTCTTATATTTCCCCCTAACTTTTACAACAGTATATACATTGCTCACATATGCACAGCAACAAATATTCTCAAGTTTCTTTAAGGGGACAAGGGATCTTAAAAACCTTAAAAATGATTTTTTTTATTTTTTGTAAATTTCACTTTAAATATTATTCAAGGGTACATTATATGCATTATGGCATGCATTTATCACACAAAAAATAAAAAAAAATAAATTTATTTTTGAGAAAAAAATGGAATTTTACGCGTCGTCTCAGAATTCTTCTAAATGCCACCTGCGCGTTCTATATCAATAAAAATCCCCAATATTTTTTTGGTTTGTATATATAAATAAAACTGTGCAACGAATTTTATATATTTGAATATAAAGGTAAAAAACAAAAATTCAAAATATTTTGAAAAAATTTCGGAAAATTTTCAAAATGTTTCATTTTTTTGTTTAACCTTTATATTCAAATAAATCAAATTCGATGCACAGTTTTATTTACATATACAAACCAAACTTTCATAAAAAATATTGGAGATTTCCATTGATATGGAATGCGCAGGAGGAATTTCGAAGATTTCTAAGACGATGCGTAAAATTCCATTTTTTTTGGTCATAAATGCATGCCATAATGCATATAGTGTACCTTGAATAATATTTAAAGTGAAATTTACAAAAAATTAAAAAAATTGATTTTAAGGTTTTTAAGGTCCCTTGTCCCCTTAAACTTGGTAATGCTTAGTTAAATATAGACAAGCTTTGAGTTATCAAAAACGTTACCGATATAAAGGGGAATTCTCCCTAACAGGCCAGTTTAGTAAAATTCATACAATAATATTTTAGTGGAAATTTGCGTGATTTATCAACCCGAGCTTCTTTGAGTTGTCCTCCGTCTATTATCTTTCAAAATACTGTTTCAAAAGTGTGTATCAAATGTAAAAAGAAAAATCTTAAATTTCGCAAAAACTTAAGAAGTATAAAATCATAAGACGAAACGCAATTTTTCACCTTGATTCAACATAAAATACATAAAGTGAACATTAAAAAGATCCACAATCTTACTTAAAAGGCCACTAAAGCAGGGTTGCTTGCTTTTAGCCAGGCAAAAAAAGCCGGCCAGCTTAATTTTTGGTTTTAACCACTTAAAAAAAGCCGGCTTTAATTGAAAATAGCCGGCTTTTATTTTTCAAAAAGGTGGTTTATAGATAATTCATATAATATTTGGATTAATTTATTTTTAATACACTTATAAATATTTTCTACTAAAAAAATATAAACTTCTATTAAATTTTGTCAAATAAATAAGTCCTTATAACTGCTAGAATGCAACTGTGAATGCATTATATCAGAAAAAAAAATTATAAATATTCAGAAGCATACATTAAATTAGACTCTAATGTATTGGTTTGGAATTCTTTATTATAGCTCTACACATACACATACCACAAATTTTAAAGATTATATGAAAGAATAAGAAAATGTCACACATCAAAATAGGAAAATTCTTTAGTGTTTACTCTAGAAAAAGAGGGCTGCCGGGCTAATTTTTCAAAAAGGGGTTCTAAAAAGGGGTACATTTTTTCAAAAAGGGAACACTATTCTAAAAAAGGGCAAATTTTTTTCAAAAAGGGCACAGTTAAGTGCCCACATAAGAATAATGTACAATTGTACCTTCTTCACAAAAAATATTTTGAACTGGTTTGTTTAGAGTCCCTGGAATTTGCGATAGTTTCCTGGGATCAATTGAATTACCATAGGGCGCATAGGAAGTATTAAAAAGGGCAGCCGGTTTCGGAAGTTTTCAAAAGAGCCACCGAGCACTGCACCCTGCTAAAGCGGCTTAGAGTCAACACTATTCTTACATATTGATATTTGCTTTTAAAATTGATTAAAACTATATAGCATATATGTATTTAATAACTGAAATTATCTTATATAATACTTGAGAACAAACACCCAGTAATAAGCAATTGATATTCTAACTTATAAAAATGATATATGTAAAAGTTTTTCTACTACTAAGCTGTTATGTAACTTATTCCAAATATGTCCACACGGACAGATTAAAATCGTAGAAGGAACAATGTTGAGGGTTGAGAAATTAGGAAGGATATAACATTTGAGGAAATTTTTGGTACATGTAACTGCATAAAATAAAGAGAACAATTTTAAAAAAATTCTCCAAATAAAACTTGTTGAATTAAAATTTTGAAAAGTTGCTATTTAAAATAGTGTATATTTTCATGCATAAATTAATGATTATGCTATTCATAATACTGTTTTAATAGAGAGAAATTGTGTTTTTATTAAATAACATTATAGGTGATTTTAAATAAATGCTTATGAGAAATAAAATAAGATTTGTATATTAATATCCCTTAAAATTAGTTAATAAAATATATAACTAAGCAACCATTGTCCTTTTTAATTATATAAAGCGGTAAAAATGAAAAAAAAGGGTGTTAAGGTCAGTGTATACCAGAGAGAGCAACTGGCATGGCCTTTTATTTCAATATTAATGTCTTCATTATTGAAAATTGTGTTATATTGATTTCCACCTCAATTAAATGTATTTAAAACTAATTAAAAAACACATAAAAAGTTGTAATATATAATTAAAATGCTTTACTGTATAAAAGCCAATTTTGGCCAAAAAAAGCCGGTTAAAACCAATAAAAGCCACCGGCGTGGCTTTTTTTAATTTTAGCCGGCTTTTTTGCAACCCTGGACTAAAGTAATAAAAAAGATGTTACAAGTTTAAAATATACATTTTATTTAAAGCTTCCTAGTACTTTAAAGCCTTCCAAGCTCATCATCAGAGAACATCTTAATAACTAAATTTTTTTTATTTATACTAATACGTCACTTTGATTTTGAAAATCAGTGAGCCAATAATTACTACAGTTGAAAGTTGAAGTAGAAGTAGCAGTTTCTTGGATTGAATTTAATTAGAGGAAATATATATTACTATTATTAATTGCAATTCCATTTATTTTAAGCTACTGTTACTTCTACTTTCAAATAATAAGAAAAATAATAACATATATTTCCTCTAATTAAATTCAATCTAAGAAATTGCTACTGCCACTTCTACTTTCAACTCTAGTAATTATTGGCTCTCTCATTTTCAAAAAAAAAAAAAAAAGTGACGTATTTGTATACATAAACAACATTTAGTTATTAATATGTTCTCTGATGATGAGCTTGGAAGGCTTGAAAGTACTAGGAAGTTTTAAATAAAATGTGTATTTTAAACTTGTAACATCTTTTTCATTACTTTAGTCGAACTTTCAAGTAAGATTGTGGACCTTTTTAATGCTCACATTATATATTTTACTTAAGAAGTATTTTGTAAGCGGCTTCTCAAAAATTAGAATGTATTTCGATAAACATCAAAGAATCCTATAAAATTATTTTAAAAACATTTTCAAAAGTCTTTAGAGAGAATTAAGAGTGGCGTGTTTAAGACTTCCTGTTAAGCTAAAAATTGCATTTGAAATTTGTATTTTAAGACATTCATTTTTGTTTTACATATTGTACAAAACGAATTTATATTCTTTCAAAAATATTCTAAAATAATGTTTTATTTTTACGCTTTTGAATGCAGAGTTATGCTTCAACAATTTTTTTTAACTTTTAGATGTTAAAATGTGTTACACGGTATAACATATGCCTAAAGAAAAGATCCGTCTAAAGAAAATGGCACATACAAAGCTAAGACTAAAAATTTTATATGCATTTCATGATATTAAATTATTTTAGCTTTGAGATAATTAGAGACATTAATTATGTTACCTAGTTTCATTATATGTGTGTGTGTGTGTGTGTGTGTTATGGATTTTTATTACAATAACTGATATTACGATTAAAAAAAAAAAAAAAAAAAAAAAAAAAAACTTTCAACTACCCGGACCGACCAGAAAGACCCGTTTTTTGTTTATCGACAGGTCCGTTGAAAAAATTGCCCTAATTCTGCCTATAATAACAATAATGTGAGTTTTGAGATGAGTTTTCGAATATGTTTACTGATATATCGGAACATAAGAAAGGAGCAAAATAATATGCAAAGAAATTCTGATTATGGTTAAAAAAATCCATGAAATAAAAAGGGATAAAAAATAATTTTGAACCAGAGTAGAATTAAACGGCATTGGACAGCAATCGAAGAGTTTAGCAAATATATTCAGAACGCTACTCCAACTGGCCAAACCTCGGGATCAAATGTTTGCACGCGTTCATCGACAACTGTGCTTAACTAGATTGGTTACCTGTACCTGTAATGATAGAGGAGGCAACCGATTGGCATGGAGATTTCAAATCGAAGATGCTGCCCTACAGTGATCTGCATACATTTGCGCAGCTATCCGACCACTTTCTTCTATCGTACTGTAAATTAGATGCAAATATGCATGTTCATTTAACATATACTGACTCACGTTACTTTTGTAAAATCCCCTCGTCGAATGACGTACAGCTGAACTTTTTCGAGAGTTTTCAACATTAGCAGAAACTGCAGCTACACAGTGCCCTCTACAAAGTCATGTGTTCGTTTGCGTACATACTCTCCTATTTGAAATTGTCTTCTATTGCTAGTTTCTATCTTCTCACCAAATTTGAACAATCGTCCCTGATACATCCTGTATATCTAGTCACTATGTCATTAGCTATATGTTGTAATTATATTTATTGCTATATATTTTCTTCTGTAATTGTTTTATTTGATATTCTTTAACCAGATGCTCTGCTAGTCATAAAACAAAAGAATAACTTCTTCAGTATACGTGTACTTAAATGTTGTTGGTGCTTTTAAAGTATTGAATATAAAATAATAATAAAAAAAAAAACGAATTTATTTTAATGCTTTTTCGGGTTCCGTACTTAAAAAGTAAAAACGGAACCATTATATGATCACTGCTGCGTCTGTCTGTTCGTCTGTCACAGCCATTTTACTCATAAACTGTGGAACGTGGAAAGTTCAAATTGGAGGTAGTATTAAGGGGTCAGGTGGTAACCTTTGAAGCGTCCAAAAATCGAATTTTTTTTAAATAGCTTATAATTAAATATGACTCTTTGGGAACATTTAAAAGCAAACCCCATACAAAAATTCGCATTAGAAGAGAAGTTATGTCTAAAACACTTTGAGCTTTTGCTATATTATCAACCGGTTTTTCTATTTTTAAAGCAAATTTTCTCAAAACAGCGATTTTGATCATTGTGCGCACGATTTCTGAGAAACGGTTGCCTAGAATTTCACGAAATTTTAGGTGGATGTATTAAACGTACAGAAGCACAAAATGACCTATTATTATGTTTCTCAAGTAAGAAGTTTAGAATTCACGGCTACTTTTGTATAAAAAAAAATCTCGATATTTCGAATTACTCTAAAAAAAATTTTTTTTCTCGGGATCTACAAGTTTTATTTTTTTATTGTAGGTCATTTTGAAAACACTTTATATCTGTACGCATTAAAAAAATCTTGGATCGTTTCAGCTATTCAAATGGGAAAAATCATGCGCGCAATGCATGCAAGAATAACTCTTTCGTAAAAATTGTATTATCTTTAAAAATAAATTATAAAAAAACTATATATGTGTAAACCTTTTCTAACAACTTTGATTGATAAAATAAATTGTTTCTAACATGGGTTTTCAATTTTATAATTAAAAGTTAATTAGTTAAAGAATGACTGTAATTCTTACAGATGCCACTTTTCCATGTACTTTATTGGTTCAAAGGTTACCTGACCCCTTAAAAACTATTGACCCACATATTTACCGATTTTTAAACATTCACAAATGTATATAGGAAAAGGGATAATAGAGGGGGTAAATAAGCTACTTGAAAAAAAAAATCTTTTCTTTGTATGTCGTGCGGGGTATCCTGTGAAAGATTTCGCAATGGTGAACTCAAAGCTACATTTCTTTTAATTTTAGATATTGTATTTTCAACGATATCATCGAAAATGTAGCACAAAAATATGTTCCTCCCATCTTATTCCAAATCTACTCAAACTAAAATTATGGAAAAATTAGAGGTAGTAGACGATAACTTAGACCTTGCAGGAAAATTATACGTAGGTAACATAGTTTTTGAGAAAAGCGCATTTTTCCGTTACAAACAAATTTCGATTTGCGGTCATTCAACAAAGGTGTTGAAGAGCGCTGATGGTATCTTTCGTAACAGAAGTATAAAAGCATTGATGACAATAATTTTCGGAAAAAATCCTCGGTAATTAGCCGATATATTAACACTTAAAGACACGGACGTTTTGTACATACATAATGACAGGGGCGGCGTACTCTATCTACCATCGACTTTTAAAGCGTAGATAACAACTTTTAATGATACATTTGTGCAATGCAATGCCCAGTAGCAGTATAAAAGCAATAAAAGTCAAATTGTTAAAAACAGACAAATTTACTTAGAATTAATCTACTTGAAAAAAGAATCCTTTCTTTGTATATCATGTATGGTAGAAGCTTTTGTAATGCTGAACTCAAAAATACATTTCTTTTAATTTTAGGAATTATAGTTGCAGAGATACCGTCGAAAACATAGTGCAAACATATGCCCCCCCCCCCCCCAACTCTATTTCAGAATCTATTCAAGCTAAAATTATGAAACAAATAGAGGCAATACGACTCTAAATTAAACCTTGCAGTAAAATTATGGTGATTGCCCTAGGTCACACAGTTTTTGAAATAAGCGAATTTTTCCGTTAAACACAAATTTCGATTTGCGGGCATTCGGCAATTCGAGCGCTGATGGTACGTTTCGTAGCAGAAATATAAAAGCATTGTTGATAATGATTTTCTTAAAAAATCATCGGAAATTAGCCGAGATATTTTGCAGTAAGCAACAACTATTTTTAACCGTTATTTTATTTATTTATTTATTTTTTTTTTTTGTATATCATTACATGCTTTCAAAAGCTTAGACTTAAACTTAAATTTTGAGCTCAAAATCTGAAACGTTGGGAGTGGTTAAGTAGCGCAAACTGAACTGTGTTCAGGAGTTAAAATTTCAAATGATTATAAAAAACGGAAAAATTGGTCGATTCGTTTGCGGTTTTCACTAAAACTATTCTTTATGTCAGTATTGTCTTGAAAATAAATTTTAAAGAAAGTTAAAAAAATACCGATAGAGGGCGCTTTAGACTTTGGAGTAACGAAAAACTATTTTTTACCGTTAATTTTTGTATCTCATTGCATGCTTTCTAAAGCTTAGACTTAAATTTAAATTTTGAACTCAAAATCTGAATCGTTGGGAGTGGTTAAGTAGCGCAAACTGAACTGTGTTCAGGAGGGGAGTTCAAATTTCAACTCATGAACACAGTTCAGTTTGCGCTACTTAACCACTCCCACTGATTCAGATTTTGAGCTCAAAATTTAAGTCTAAGCTTTTGAAAGCATGTAATGAGATACAAAAAATAACGGTAAAAAATAGTTGTTCGTTACTCCAAAGTCTAAAGGTATTCTATCTGTATTTTTTTAACTTTATCTTTAAAATTTATTTTCAAGAAAATACTGACATAAAGAATAGTTTAGTGAAAACCGCAAACGAATCGACAAAATTTTCCGTTTTTTATAATCATTTGAAATTTTAACTCCTGAACACAGTTCAGTTTGTGCTACTTAACCACCCCCAACGATTCAGATTTTCAGCTCCAAATTTAAGTTTAAGTCTAAGCTTTTGAAAGCATGTAATTAGATACAAAAAATAATGGTAAAAAATAGTTGTTGGTTACTCCAAAGTCTAAAGCGCCCTCTATCGGCATTTTTTGAACTGTATCTTTAAAATTTATTTTCAAGAAAATACTGACATAAAGATAGATGAAAACCGCAAACAAATCGACCAATTTTTCCGCTTTTTATAATCATTTGAAATTTTACACCTACATTTTAAAGGCATCTATCTCCTTCGGAAGACGTTTGGAACCCTTAGTTTCCTATTTAATATTGTTTGTCTTGATGTGTACTATCACCCCTTAAAGTTTTGTCCAAGAGTTTAGATCAGTGTTGAATTCAGACACGTTTCTCCGGGAGGGATTTCTGTGGCCCCGGGGGGGACATTATAGAGTTACGGGGGGGGGGGGGAATTGCACTTTTTGACCATTGAAAACACAAAATCTCAAATCTTCCGGGGGGGGGACATCTCATTGCTCCGGGGGTGACTTTCGCTCCCGGGCCACCCCCTGAAATCAACACTGGTTTAGATACACCCTGTATACAGCTATACCCAATTCTACGTTGTATAGCTTTTTTTTACAAAATCTTATTATTCTTTTAGCAACAATTTTTTTTAATAATACAGTTAATAATTCATATATTTATTGTACGGAACCCTCAGAGCACGAGTAATACTCGCACTTGACCGTTTATTTAATTTTATTATCACACATTAAATTATAATATAGTAGTGGAATTTATTTTATAACATTACCCATTTTTTTACATAAATAAAATTTCTCATAAATACAGTGTTAATGAAGGAGGAATTATTTCCAGATTTGAGTTCAATTGATTTGTTTGAACGACCCCACTGGAGTGGAAGAAATCGTAATAATAATTAATATTATAGGGATTATACAAAGCTAATTTAGAACTGTACCTTCAATATAGAGCATTACTTAACCATTTTCAGAATATTTTCATAAATACTTCTTCATGAACAAACGCATAAATATCTATAAGCAAAATAAAATAAAAAATCATTGCCAAATTGTTTCATAACTTCAATATTTAATGTTTTAAAATAAATCTTATTTGCATGGGAAATAACATTAACCTTAATTAAATTAATTACGTTTTGTTCCTTTAATTTTTTTAAAGCATAACCGCTATTGTGTAAAAATAGGAAAAAAAAACATACAGATATTTTTCTTTTTTTCACTTTTAGTGTTTTCTCAGATAGTAATCTTTTAGAAGTAAGAAGCTTCATCTAGTTTTTTACGCATTTGTTTCAGTTATACGACTTTTGAAAGAAGAAGATTTTATTTTGTAGCTTTTTGAAGACTTAAACGAAAAGACAAAAGATGAAAAGATAATGTTAAACGTATAAACGTACTTAAGGATATGTCATAGAAAAGAGATTCTTTATTTGTTCAACACTTCTTTTTATACCTTTTTTGAAATGTTGTCTTATGTTTAGTAACTGGGTCACATTCTTTTATTATTTTAACGCTTAATATATTGAATTTTGATTAAAAAAATTGCTTCAGCTGAATAATTATTTCCGTTAATATCTAAGATATCTGAACAACATATGTAATAATAATTTGATTTTTAGATATTTTTTAAAATTAAAACGTGTATAATAAATCCGTAATTAGAGCTATTTTTGCCAAATATTTACAAGAATAATTATATTAATTAACAAAAAATACTGTTATAGAAATCGCACGATTCTTACAAGAACAGCGTAAATAAATATATTGTGATCCTATCTGTAAGAGAGAAATGCTTTGTAGTTGCAAACTTTTCGTATAACAATTTTTAATAGGATAAAAGATAGGTAAATATTTGAGAAAGTAACCACAATAAAAAACATTTAGCTTCGACTGTTTTACAGTGCTTTCTAAATATGATTAATAAAATTATTTTCTATGAAAAGTTTAATCTACTTTTATTAGAAAATGGATTAAATAAATTTGAATTTGAATTTTCTTTAATGGTACTTAAAATTACTGTCAGGATATAAACGATTAAACAGTCAAGCAAAAAATACTTTTTAGGGATCAGTGATTTATAACTTTTTAAAAAAGCATATTCATTTACTAAGGTATGTAAGGTGTATGATTTCTTATGAGCAGAGACTTTAATACTGAAAGATAGAGATAGATGGCAGCACTACGAGAATTGAAAATGACTGGTTTTCTCTGCCTTAAAAATAGAAGACTTTATTCAATTTTTATTCTTATTATTTTAACTCTTTTTTTAATTTTAAAATTCCTATTACCATTTTTTCTGTATTATATGCATATTAATCTTGTTTTATTTTCTTTTATTAGATAAATTTTATTCTGTATTTTGATGGTCATGTGCGGACCTGTAATAGAACATTCCAATGTTGTGATTCTGAAATCTAAGATGTGAAAATAAAATTCGATTCGATTAAAGTATGAAAAGACAAGTTATTCGTAGTTCTTTGAGTGAAAAATCTTTATTCGTTAAGTATGCTTTATCCTCATCCATGTAAATTCAACAATTTCTTTTATTTTAATTCATCCATTTCAAGTTAGCCTGCTCGGAATAAAAACTTCGTGATGACAAATGTTTGAACGTCAGTGGAGTCTGAATCAAGAAATCAAAGGTACTGTTGTGAATTCAATTTATTCTATTTATACAAATAAAGTCTATATCAATTATTCGTTTTAAATCTACACATAAAAAAAGGTTTGGTCCGTCGAGCCGGAGTCAAATTAGTGATATTCTTATATATGATATTTAATATATGATATTAATATATCATGACGAAAACCAAAGCAGAAACTGCTGCAGAATCAAAATTTATTTTTACTGCTAAAGAAATAAAGAGATTTAGCGCTCAGGTTACTGAGGTAATTGAAAATAAAAAATTAAAATTAATTGAAAAGCTAAAGGCTGAATTGATAAATTTAGAGAATGATTTAAAAAAATCTTATTTTGGCGTAGCTGAAGAAAGTGTAAATTCGTTATACGAGTCCTTTACTGAAGCTAAAGATATTGTTGTTGATGATTTAGTGAAAATTGAGCAATTTTTAGAAAGTCAAGGCGTAAAATCACAAGAAAATGAAAGTGCAGTTAATAATATCCCAAATATAGGAGTTAGTAATAACGCTTTAAAACTTCCTAAATTCGAGTTACCCATTTTTTATGGAGATGTCACTCAATGGATTAGCTTCAAGGAGATATTTTTGACTTCAATTCATAATAATAAATCTCTTTCAGATCAGTTAAAATTTTCGTATCTTATAGCTAGTGTTAGGAATGATCCGTCGAAATTAATTTCCGGGTTTTCAGTTTCTGGTGAAAATTATAAAGAAGCTTGCGAAACGTTAGTTAATAGATATGATAATCGTAAGCATTTGGCATATTCATTGCTGTCTAAATTTTTTAATGCCAAACCATTGAAATCGCCCACGCAGAAAACTATTTTAGAGCTTTTGGATACGTGTAATGAAGTTATTAGAAACTTAAAATCTTTGAAATTCGAATTTAATGAATTTGTTGATTTGATTTTAGTGTATATAGTACAAAATAAATTTGATGAATCCTTAAAAAAGCAATGGGAATTATCCTTAAATAATGATTCATTTCCAACTTATGAAATGTTGATGACATTTCTCGAAAAACAGGCTCGTAGTTTGCAGAACTGTAATAGTGAATTTTTTAAAGGTGAATCCAAATCTAATTTAAAATTTGAAAGTAAGTCTCAACATTTTTCAAAAAGGCCTGTCGCCAATGCAGTTGTAATGGATAATGTAAATTAAGCTGCAAATCTGTCATGTGCACAGTGTAAAGAATCGCACCCACTTCATAAATGCCCAGAATTTTCAAAATTATCTCTTGATCAACGTTGGAATTTGATAAAATCAAAAAAGCTGTGCACTAACTGTTTACGATCAAATCATTTTGTGTCCAACTGTCTTATTAGTACTACTTGCAAGCATTGTAATTATAAACACCATACACTTCTTCATCGTGATCAAACTAGCCCTGCATCACAGAATATGTTCAGGCAGCAAGATCGTGTTACAACACCAAATGCTGTTGTTAATTCTAATGAATCTAACTGTTTAAGTTCTCAATCTATCAATGAAAATTCTCAAACATAGTTGGCTACTACCATTATAAAAGTTAAATCTAAATCAGGAAAATTCATACCTTGCAGAGCTATGATAGATAGTGCTTCTCAAAAAAGTTTACTGTCAAAAGCTTGTTGTAAAAAATTAGGTCTTCCATCTAGGCCTACAAAGCATAAAATCTCAGGAATAAATAATTTAGTCGCAGAAATGGATCTTCAGGAAGTTTCCTTGATATTCTCTCCACATTTCAATAATAAAACTTTTCACTTAGATGCATTAGTTGTTAATCAGATTACTACCAATTTGCCAATTTTTTTTATTACAACTAAATATTGGCCACACATTGAAGGCTTGAACCTTGCGGATCCAAATTTTCATTTGTCCAGTCCTATTGATATACTTATAGGCGCAGATTTATTTGCTAACATCATAATAGGGGAATCAATTCTGGGACCTAAAGGATCACCGAGTGCTGTTAATTCTAGACTGGGTTGGATTCTTTCGGGGATCATTTATTCAAATGAATCAAATCAAAATTCATTTATTAGTTGCCATGCCACTACACAGATAAGTTCTCAACTACAAAAATTTTGGGAATTTGAATCGGTTCCTACTTCTGATCCAATTTCTCTAGTTGAAGATAACTATGCGAAAACAGTTTCACGTTCAGAATCTGGAAGATATATTGTAAATCTACCCTTTAAATCTAAACCTATTCTAGGCAACTCTAAATCTCAAGCCTTAAAACGTTTCTACTTCTTGGAGAAAAAACTTCAAGAAGATCCCTTGCTTAAAGAGTAGTATTTATCCTTCATGCGTGAGTATATCGATTTAGGGCACATGGAACTTGTTCCAGATTCAGAAATTTCAAATCCTGATTATTTTTATCTTCCACATCACGGGGTGTTAAAAGAAGATAGTTCTACAAATCGGCTTAGAGTTGTATTTGACGCATCAGCTGTTGGTTCAGAAGGCCGCTCCTTGAATGATTATCTAGAGATAGGTCCAAAATTGCAACCAGAAATCTTTCCTCTACTGTTAAGGTTCAGAATGCATCCAATCGCCTTTAGTTCTGACATCGAGAAAATGTTTAGGCAAATTCTCGTCAATCAAAATCATGTAGATTATCAACGCATTCTTTGGAGATTCAATTCAGATGAAATTATTAAAACATACAGGCTGTTGACCGTTACGTACGGAACTTCTTGCGCTCCATTTTTGGCCATTAGGACATTACACCAATTAGCAAATGACAATGATCAAAATCATAGAGAAGCCTCTCAGACAATTCGGAAAAGTACGTACGTAGATGATCTACTTTCCGGTTCGGATTCAAAGGAAAATGCCCAAAAATTGGTAACTGAGTTAATCGAGGTTATGAAAAGCGGAGGTTTTAATCTACGTAAGTGGACCTGTAATGATCCAGAAGTAATTGCTCATTTACCAGATGAAATGAAGGCTTCATCGCAAAAAGTAATTCAGGAAGATGAGACCGTTAAAGTCCTCGGACTACTTTGGGATTCTTCCAAAGATGTTTTACAAAGTCGTTTCAATGATTTTAAAGAAGTAAAAACAAAAAGAGATTTGTTATCAGTAGTGGCTACAATATTTGACCCCTTGGGTTTCCTAGCTCCTACTACAATAAGATTAAAAATCATGCTGCAAGATCTTTGGAAAGATAAGATTTCGTGGGATGAAGAAATCCCAGACTCCATACTACAGGTTTGGAATGAGTTTTTATCAGAAATTCATTTGTTAAAGTCAATTGAAATACCCAGATATATTAATTCTTATAATCAAAATGATGTCCAAATTCAGTTACATGGTTTTTGTGATGGCTCAGGTAAAGCTTATGCTGCTGTTACTTATTTACGTGTTGTTACTCCTGACGAAGTATTTGTAAATTTGATTGCAGCTAAAACTAAAGTAAATTCTATAAAACCTCAAACACTGCCACGTATTGAGCTTTGTTCAGCTCTTTTATTAGCCAAGTTATGCTCAGCCATCATCGATACTTTGCCAATAAATTTTGACAATATTTATCTGTGGTCAGATTCCCAAATCGTTCTCAGCTGGTTAAAATCACCTCCTTTAAAGGGAAATAAATTTGTTCTAAATCGAGTCTGTCAAATCCAATTGTTAATGCCTTCATGTGAGTGGAATCATATCCCAGGTATTCTAAATCCTGCAGATTCAGCTTCTAGAGGTATTTCTCCACGAAAGCTTCTTCATCATTCGCTATGGTGGCATGGGCCTCCATGGCTGCTATCAAATGAACCAATCCTAATACCTTTGTACAATTCTCCAATATCTGAGTTAAATCCAGTAATTCAATCTGTCAGTAACGTAACTCAAGTAATTGCCCTTCCAGACTTTATTCTTAAGTTCTCCAAATTCTCTAAGTTATCAAGAGTCACAGCGTGGTGTCTTAGATTCATCTATAATTCTAGACATAGTGTTACAAAAAAATCTGGATATCTGAGTGCACAAGAAATCTCTGATTCTATTCAATGTATTGTGAAATTAGTACAAAGTTCTGAATTTGGTACAGAACTTAAATTATTAAAAGAAAGGAAACCCTTACCAAGCAATAGTAAATTATTATCATTAAATGTGTTTTTAGATTCTAGTGATATTATTCGAGTTGGTGGTCGTTTGTCACAACATCAGACATTACGTTTTGATAGAAAGTATCCTATGCTACTTCCGAAAAATCATATTATTACTAAGTTATTGATAAATCATGTCCATGAACAACATCTACATGCTGGTACACAGCTAGTACTTTCTATATTACGCCAACAGTACTGGTTTGTGAATGGTCGTTCTACTGTACGACAAGAGCTCCACAAATGTGTGCTTTGCAAACGCCTTAAATCTCAAGCTTGACAACAAATGATGGGAGACCTTCCCGTTGACAGAATCACCCCAATTCGTCCATTTTCCAAGGTGGGTTTAGACTTTGCAGGACCCTGTTTAACTAAACCAAATTTGCCAAGAAGTAAGATCAAAATTAAATCTTATATAGCAGTATCCGTCTGTATGTGCACTAAGGCGGTACACCTTGAGTTGGTATCAGACTTGTCTGTGCGTGTGCAAGCCCTGCTAGCAGCCTTGAAGCGATTTATCGCGCGTAGAGGTCTGCCGTGCGATATATATTCAGATAACGGCAAGAACTTCACAGGTCTGGCTAATCAGTTAAAGCAGCTATTTCAATATTTGAAAGAAAAGGAAGTTCAAGAATTTCTTTCGAGCCAGAAAATCAATTGGCATTTTATCCCTCCATATGCACCACACTTTGGTGGGTTATGGGAGGCAGCTGTAAAGCTTACTAAAAATCACATTCTAAGAGCATGTAAAGCTAGTGTATTGAATTTTGAAGAATTAACTACTTTGCTATGTCAAATTGAAAGTTGTATAAATTCAAGACCTTTAACTCCTATGTCTTCGGATCCATCAGATCCACGTGCATTAACTCTAGGTCATTTTCTAATAGGAGCACCCCTCCTTGATATTCCAGAATCTTCAAATACCAGAATTCTAACATTAAATGCTCGGTGGCGCTTGATCGAAAAAGCAAAGAATCAATTTTGGTGTAGATGGTCACGTGAATATCTTCAACATCTCCAACAGCGTCCAAAATGGACTACTCCACGAGCTAATCTACGAGAAGGAGACTTGGTGATTGTTCATGATCGATTTCAGCCCATGAGATGGAAGTTGGGCCGCATTCTAAAGACTTTTCGTGGACCGGACAATCTTGTACGAGTTGTTTTGATTAAAACAGCTGACGGTGACATAAAGCGTCCCATTTCAAAGGTGTCCCCTCTCCAGCCGGGGGCGGAGGATGTATGATTTCTTATGAGCAGAGACTTTAATACTGAAAGATAGAGATAGATGGCAGCACTACGAGAAATGAAAATGACTGGTTTTCTCTGCCTTAAAAATAGAAGACTTTATTCAATTTTTATTCTTATTATTTTAACTCTTTTTTTAATTTTAAAATTCCTATTACCCTTTTTTCTGTATTATATGCATATTAATCTTGTTTTATTTTATTTTATTAGATAAATTTTATTCTGTATTTTGATGGTCATGTGCGGACCTGTAATAGAACATTTCAATGTTGTGATTCTGAAATCTAAGATGTGAAAGTAAAATTCGATTCGATTAAAGTATTAAAAGACAAGTTATTCGTAATTCTTTGAGTGAAAAATCTTTATTCGTTAAGTATGCTTTATCCTCATCCATGTAAATTCAACAATTTCTTTTATTTTAATTCATCCATTTCAAGTTAGTCCGCTCGGAATAAAAACTTCGTGATGACAAAGGTTTGAACGCCAGTGGAGTCTGAATCAAGAAATCAAAGGTACTGTTGTGAATTCAATTTATTCTATTTATACAAATAAAGTCTATATCAATTATTCGTTTTAAATCTACACATAAGATATTGTAAGGTCTGTATGAAGATATTTTTAAAAAAAAGATAATGGTTAATGCATAAAAATGTATAAGTTTTTGTACTTTTTTTAGTTCTGCTTGTTGTAATTTGCTTTAGCTGTTGGGATTAACGTATATCTTTTCGCAAAATAAAAAATGATTAAATAAACAGGTACAAAATATCAGAATTACCTTCATTGCTACATACACTACTAGAAAATCTCCAATACTTTCTTTATATATAAAAAAAAATAATCCTATTTAAAATTCTGTTTAATCTCATAAATTCCGAAAATTCAAATCAGTACTCTAGTCTCTACAAAGCTCTTCTTTCTCTTCACATACTTAAAAATTGGAAACAAAGTGAAACATCGCGAAAGAATAAATTTCCGAAATTAAGTTACAAAATTAAGTAACATTCAGAATATTTTCAAAAGTAGTGTCATGTTTTCAAGTTATTTAGGAACAAACACGCATTAAAATTTAAAATTTTAGCAAATAAAAAATGTTATTTTAGCAAAAAATATCATTATAATGCTGTTTCATAGCTTCCAAAATTTAATATTTTATAATAAAATCTTATTACGAACAAACACATTAAAGTTTAAATTTTTGGCGAAAAAAAAAAGGATTATATTTTTGGCAAAAAATATCATTCTAATACTGTTTCATAGCTTCAAGAATTTAATATTTTATAATGAAATTGTCTTTCCATGGAAACAAATATTAACCTTAATTTCAATAATTTCAATTTTGCTTCTATTAAGTTTTTAACGTCACACAAAAGTAGAAAAAGGATTATGTTGATATTTTTCTTTTTTTCACACTTGGTATTGGATGAGATAGTAATCGCTTAGAAGTAACAAGCTTCATCCAATTTTTTACGTATTTTTTTAGTTCTTACGACTTTTGATAGAAGAAGATTTCATTTTGTAGCTTTTTGAAGACTTAAATGGAAATACATATAGATGAAAAGATAAGGTTAAACGGATAAACATAATTAAGGAAATTTCAGAGAAAAGAGACTCTTTATTTCTCAAACACTTCACTTTTTACCTTTTTTGAAATGTTTTCTTATGTTTAATATCGTATCACAAATTCTTTTACTATTTTAAATAGTAAAAAAAAAGTACATTTTAATGGTAAATATTTTAAAACTTAAAAAACAGATAGGTTATTCTTTGGCTAATGCTTTTTCACCAGCGAGATTCTTTTCATCTTGTGCAAATTAAATTTAAAAGAAGATTGTCCAGTCACTTTTAAAAATGTTGATTTAGCGAAATCATATTCAAGAAAACTATACATTAGCAGTATAGAACCTTTAGCAGTAGAAGATATGTTTTTAAAAAGCCAATGGTTAACGCATCAAAATTTATCAGTTTTTGTAATTTTTTATGTTCGTTCGTAATTATATAAATACGTAGTACCAATACCCGTCGTCTGGTCCGCCCGTCTGTCTGTCTGTCCGTCTGTCTGCATATAACAGCGCAAAATATAACCAACCGAATGGTCAGAATTTTAATATGCATAATATTTACAGAATTTTTGTCGAGTCATTTCAAATGTTATGAAAATCGAATCAAAACTTAAAAATATATTAATAAAAGTTTTCTTTTTTCTATTAAATCCTATCATACGTAATTAATGTATGGATATCACATAATAAGTATTCTAGGTAGCAATGTTGATGACGTCCTATTTAAGATAAATCCATTTTATTTCCTTATTACTGAATTTAATATATGCATTCGTAATAAATTTTTATTTCATCCATTTTTGTATACGAGTGTAACAGCTATTGCACCAAGATCTGAATTTTTATAAAACTAGTTATAGTACGATAGCACCTCATTTGCCACTTTTGGCGTACAATTTCCGATTTGCTTGTTCTTCCTCTTGTTGTATTTTTCTTTACCTGTATGGAATAACATAGAATTTTTCGCAAAATGAACAATGATTAAATAAACAGGTACAGAATATCAGAAATAACTGTATCATTAGTTACCGTGTAAGAAAAATTACAATACTTTTCCTCATTTAGAAAAATATCTTAATAATAATATTGTTTAATCACATAATTTCCGAAAATGCAAACCAGTACTCTCGTCTCTACAAAACTCCACTTTCTCTTCACATACTTACAGGTTTAGAAGCAAGGAGAAACACCAGGAACGAACAGATTTCCAAAATTATGTTTCGGAATTAAGTAACTTTCAGAATATTTTCAAAAGGACGTCTACAAACGCATTAAAATTTATATTTTTAGCCAAAAATAAAAAATAATTTTTTTAGCAAAAATATTATTATAAGAATGTTTCATAGCTTCAGTAATTTGATGTTTTACAATAAAATCTTATTTGCAGAGAAAATAACATTAACTTTAATTTAAAGTATTTAAATTTTACTCCTATACGTTTTGAAGAGACACTCTGTCATGTAAAAATAGAAAAAAATCCTAGTGATATTTTATTTTTTTTCACTCCTAGTGTTTGCTCAGATAGTAATCTCATAGGGGTAACAAGCTCGATCCACGTTTTTACGTATTCGTTTTTTTTTTTTATACGACTTTTGGAAAAAAAAAGTTTTTATGTTGCCGCTTTTTGAAGACTTAAACGAAAAGACGTAAAGATGAAAAGATAAAGTTAAACGGATAAACGTACTTAAGGAAATATCATAGAAAAGATACTTTATTTGTCAGACACTTCACTTTATAGTTCTTTTTTTTTAATGTTTTCTTGTGTTTAATACCGTATCACATATTCTTTTATTATTTTATATAGTCAAGCAAAAAATAGTTTCTGGAGGTAAATATTTTACAACTTGAAATAAAAATCATATTCATTGACTAAGGTTGCTTGACGTGTGAGTTTTTTTTTTTTTTTTTTTTTTTTTTTTTTGAGTAAAACATGTAAATTAAATTTAAAAGAAAAATGTCCAATTAAATGAATTTTTTTTTTTTTACTTTATCGAAAACGTATTCAAGAACAGTAAGCATTAGCAGTATAAAACATTTTCAGATGAAGATACCTGTTTGAAAAGCTAATGATTAATGCATCAAAATTTATACTTTTGTACTTTTTTCTATTTTTGGGGGGTCTTCTTCAGGGACGAAATCTGAGAAGGCCTATTGCCTTCCACCTCCCCTAGAAATTTTATTTATCAAAAAATTTATCAACCATCAATTGTCAGACTCAAACAAAAATTAAAGAATTGCTCAAACGCTAAAATAATTTATCAGATTTGATTGCAATAAAGAAATGCATATGCTTTATGCATAGAAATTAATAATTATAAAAAAAAAAAATCCTATTCGAACTTTTTTAAGGTGAGAATTATATCGTACTTTGGCTAATTTTAAAAATACATGAGATTTTTTTTTTTTTTTTTTTTTATCAATTGCTTCTCAGCCTTATGCAACTTGATCATAGGGAAACTAGTCCCCTCATGGCTAGAAATTCTGGGGTAGAGTTTTTTCAGACAGTTTTTTTTTTTTTTTTTTTTTTTTTTTTTTTTTTTTTTGCGGGGAGTATAAATCCTGTACAAAAAAAAAAAAAAAAAAAAAAAAACTTTTTTACATTGAAATTTTACCGGCTAAGATGGAAACCTGTTTAAAACGAAATATTTCATTGGTTTTTGAGTTTCCGTATTCAAATCTTTACTGCTTTCGTAAGCATAATCCAGTTTACGTTTCTCGTTTGGGGGGAGGGGGAATCATACCCTTAGCTATATATCTTCCCTCAAAAAAGCTTTGCCACCCCCCCATTCCCCCCCCACACACACACACAACCAAGAGAGTTCGGAAATGACGCCCTTGGTCTTCTTTTTGTTGCAATTTTTTTTACCTAATAGGCAGGGAGACGGCTGCACAGACCACCATTTCATCAAGTTGACGGCCTAAATTCTAGGATTATGAAGAACTCAATTAGCATATTAAAATGCAACTGGGCTGCTAAGTAATATTTTGATGGAAGTCACCGGCAGACCCAATTTTACTGGTTGTTCGTAAGTTTATCCTTGGCTTTTCCTCCACCCGAAAGTATAAACACATGGAGAGCTAGGACAACCACTAATATCGGGTCTGTAGGGGTTTTCCACCAAGATATGACGACAGACCAGTTGCATTTTAATATGCTAATTGAGGTCTGTCTAATCCTGGAATTTCAACCGTCAACTCGATGAGGTAATTCCTTTTGCATCCGACTCTCCGTCTTTAACCATTTGTTGTAATTTTTTGTTAACATAAAATTTTTCGTAAAATAAACAATGATCAAATAAACGGGTATAAAATATCAAACATAACTTCATTAGTACATATATTGCAAGAAAAAATCAATTTCTTTTTTCTCGTATTGAGAAAAATCCTATTAAAAATTCTGTTTAATCTCATAATTTCCGATCAAATCAGAAGTTTCGTCTCTACTAAATCCTTCTTTCTCCACACATACTTACAGGATTAGAAACAAGCAGAAACATAAGCAGCGAATACATTTCTGAAATTAACAACAGCGTCTTTTACAAAATTTTCTGTCATCAGAATATATGCTTTATTAGAAATGCTTCCTTAAAAATATCAAACATTATTTTCGCAGGTTTTTGTGTATCCTTCAGCAAATGCTCTCTGTAGGTAAGAGGAATACTTTCAGAATTGTTGGTACCTCAGAAGGTACGCTGAACTTTCCTTAAAATTTCTGTAAATGAGAATTTTTTGTACTTTTTCAGAGTGCTATCTTGAATAAAGACTCATTAAAAATATATTTAATATTGAGATACTTTAACATTACAAAATGTTTCCAAATTTTAAAGTAATCATTATTTAATCACCTCACTCAAATTTCGTTGATTTTTTAGATTTCCCTCCCGTTATGTCAAAGAATTCACAATCGACTGGAATTTCTCTTCCCTACTTTGACGTCCCTTTTATTGGATAATTTAATTAAAACAATAATGCACTTTTCTTTTTTTAGAATTTTTACGAATATGTTGCAAAATTGGAATAACTTTACATAGAATCATTACAACTCCAATAACATAAATACTACTATTTAAATAATGATACATTAGGGTGGGTCGAAAAAAACGAAATATTTATAATAGAAATGTAATAGAGCGGAAAATTTGCCTTTTGTAATAAAAAATAAATTTGTAAAATATTACACCGATCGGTTAATATCTTTTACTGCCGCAATGGGAGCAAAAATTCCAAAAATCGCAAAAAACATGTTTTTTTCAATATTTTTTTTAATTATCCAAACGTACGAATACAATTTCTAATAGAACGCAATAGCTACATGAAGATATAAGAAATGTCCCGGTAAATACGCATTATGATAAAGACATATCTTTTACTGCCACAAAGGGACCATATTTAAAAAAAAATTGTAAAAATTTCAAATTTTCATTTTTTCTAAATTTTTATAATTTCTATAATATGTCTATAAGTAAATAAATTTACTTCATATCTATTAATATGTCATAAATTTTGTTAACTATTTGTTATAGACTGGAAAATAAAAACGGTAATCATTCACTTTTCTTGACAATCACTTCATCTACTACTGTTTTGCTGCATATCAGCAGTTCATATACGAAAAATCACAAAAATGATGTATAATGAACAAAATATTTTAGTATTTTATTAATTAAAATACAGAGATGTTTAACCGAAACGGATTAAATAAGCTTAAAATGAAGAAGTAATTAAATAATTTAATTTTATTATATGACTTGCTTCCAAATAAAACTATTGTTCCTCGAGAGACCGAAATTGATCATATGTGATCCCCCCCTGTGTTCTGGTCCACAAACTTTATCAGCACTTCAGAGACTAATTTCACGCATCTTTCTTCTGACTGAGTGGGACAAGGAAAATTATAATAGCTGGTACCTTTAATCGAACATTCTAAACGCACCAGCGTCGTTAGATCATCAGTTGTTAGACAAACCGTAACAGGTGGTTTCGTTAGTTTACAGTTTTGCCACTCGATTAAATCCATACAATTTTAAGCTTCAAAGTTCAAGTCTGGCATGACGAGTGACGGATAGCACTATTCATGTCCACAGAACTTCGTTCTTTGACACTTTTCTTTATGGCTGGGGTCCTGATGTCCTCTCCTTCATTTGCTATCATTCCAATGAGGCTATTTTCATGATTTGCGAAAAGTATTTCGTGAAATTACAGGACCTATAATCTTTCGTAGATGATATGGCAAGTAACGGGGGTTACTAATTATAGTCCACAGAATCTGAAAAGCACGATGGATTCATTTTAATTGTGAACCAACTGATGTAGTACACTTTCAGGATGTACTCAATGAGTACATCCTGAAAGTGTACGGCATCAGCCGATTGCAAAAATTGAAAATTGCCAAAGCACGAAGTTCTGTGGACACGAATAGTGCCATCCGTCATTTCGTCATTCCATACTTGAACTTTGAATCTTAAAATTGCATGGCTTTAGTCGAAAGGCAAAACTGTAAACTAACGAAATCACCTGTTACGGTTTGTCTATCGACTGACGATCTAACAACGCTGTTGAGTTTAGAATGTTCGATAAAGATACCAGCTATTATAAATTTCCTTGTCCCACTCAATCAGTAGAAATGAAATTAGTCACTAAATTGCTGGTAAAGTTTGTGGATCAAATATGATCAATTTCAGCCTCTCGAGGAACAATGGCTTTATTTGAAAGCAAGTCACATTATGAAATTCATTTACTTTAAATACTTCTTCATTTTAAGTTTATTTTATCCGTTTAGGTTAAACATCTCTGTATTTTAATTAATAAAATGGTAAAATATTTTGTTCAGTTTTTATCATTTTTGTGTTTTGTGGTATATGAACTGCTGATATGCAGTAAAACAGTAGTAGATGAAGCGGTCGTCAAGAATAATGAATGATTACCGTTTTTATTTTCCAGTCTATGACAAATAGTTAACAAAATTTATGACATATTAATAGATATAAAGTAAATTTATTTACTTCTAGACATATTATAAAAATTTAGAAAAACTGCAAATTTGAAATTTGTAGAATTTTTTTTTAAATATGGTGCTTTTGCGGCAGTAAAATATATGATTTTATCATAATGAACATTTAGCGGTACATTTCTTATATCTTCACGTAGCTATTGCGTCCTATTAGAAATTGTATACGTACGTTTAGATAATTAAAAAAAAAATTGAAAAATACATGTTTTTTGCAATTTTTTGAAACTTTGGCCCTCTTGCGGCGGTAAAAGATATTAATCGATTGGTATAATATTTCACGAATTTATTGTTTATTACAAAATGCAACTTTTCGGCTCTATTACATTTCGATTGTAAATAGTTCGGTTTTTTCGACCCACCCTATGATACATAGTAAAATCTGTGAAAACGTAATCTATCTATGACGTAATCTTGAACTTTCAAAGGAAAAATTGATCTTAACAAGTTTCACTATATTTTTATGTAATTTATTATACTGCATTTAAAACACCTAACTGTTTTCTTAGTTTATATGTGATGTCACAACATTTTAAACTCCTTCCTTCTCACGAGCACACATTATCAAAGTTTGTGGTCACCTCATCCATGTTAAAATATGACGAAATTAATAGCCCCTAATTTAAAAGCACAAAATCTTGTAAATTACACATTTTATCACTGAAAAAAAGCACGTATTAGTGGTTGATCACTCTATACTATTAAATGTTTGTAAATTTACGTGAGCTAAATTAAAAATATGGAGATTATTCGACGCGTATGTTAAAAAGTAAGTTTTACATTCGTGTTAAAAAAAATCATGCAATGAATTGAAACTGTGAGTTTAATTTTTTTTTTTTTTTTTTTTTGCACCAAATTAAAAAGAAGCTTATTCACTGTACCACGATTAATTCTTCAAATGTTTTGCAAAATTGTATAATGTGCAGTCAGTATATATAAAAAAAAAGTTATACCTCATGCGATTTAATCATCAAATTGTGGCTGTAAAATGACGAATAGCCATTCCATTAGGAGTTATGGCACAATTTACAATAGACTATTCCGTAGTTGTTGAGCAAAATATATTAAATGGAAAATTTGAGTTTTAAAATATAAACGATTTTCATCTATGTTGCTTACACCGGATAATATATGTGAGCAAAATAATTATATTTACAAATTGATAATTGAATATTCTTACGATGTCTACGTGATCGAGAAAAATTTCCGGTCATATTTACCCAGTATCCTTTACTAAATTATTTTTTTTTACCATACTACCGTTCTGTAAAAATATTCCTTAAAGTACACAGCTGTAAAAACATTATTTGATTTGATATAAATACAAAAATCTTGTTTTTTATTCTAACATAATTAATAAAATTATTATTGGTCAAAGAATACATTCATAGTATTATTTTATTTATACTGAAATTATTTACCATATAACAATATTTCTCTTGGAACATTGTCATTAATTTTTATTTTAGTAGCGAAATCCAATATCCTGTATTGTTTGAAACAGGCCTAGATACCATAGCCAAATTTTATTCTTATTCATTCGTGTCTAGTTTAATGACATCATTATAAATTATTTGTTGGAAAATTGTAGAAATGAGATATTTTTCTAAAATGTTTCATTATCAATCCAATTTCAATTACTAAACTTATACTCTACTATTCATCTCATCTTTGAAAAGTTTATAATGCATGTAATATGATCTAGAATCACTGATCTATTTCTGGTGAACAAATAGATAAATATAGTGGACAGTTGTGCTTGATGTAATTAAATGTAGAAAAACCTTGAAATGAACTATCTTTTGCATAATTTAATAGTCCTTATATTCAGTGGCACTTATCACAACAATAAAAGTTATAACTTATAATGCCTTAACAAAGTCAACATGCCTTAAACTTATTAAACTATCTATTTTTAAATAACATGATATCCTGAAATATTATTGAGACATTTATATTACTAATTTTCTTTAGTTGTTACTTAAAATATTTCACAAAATCATGTCGTTCTAACTATTTTGTTTATACTAAAATTGCTCGATGGATGAAAATAATACTTTTCTTGGAACATCCTAATTCATTCATAAATTATTATGGAATACGTAATTTCTAGTATTGTTATTGGAAGAAAATCTGTTGTAGAATCTATAGTAAATATATAGTTAATCTAGATTTTAGTAAACTTTTCGTTTTATTTGTTCGAGCATTTGTGTAAATAATAATGAAATTGCTGCGACTCACCAGTTTTAGTTTAAGAAATATCTCATAATTAATCTAATTTTACTTATTAACTCTAATTGAAGCAACTGAGATGTTAGCACGAAGAAGTTTGCAATAATTATAATGTGATCTACAATTTTGACGTATTTCTGATGAACGAATGCAGGAATATGGTGGGAAACTTTGTTCGGTGTTATTAAAAGAAGAGCAGAATTCTAACCTAAAAATATAATTTTTTAAGTGCAGTTTTTCATAAAACTATATGAAAATCACTTGAATACTTCAAAATAAATTAACATTTACTTAAAGTGAGTGATAAAATAGTTTTAACAAAGCAATCATCTTTACAATAATTTCCGGTTTCTTTGATAGATTTAAATTTAAACTTAATAAATACAATATCTCCATAGTTGCAAAATCTTCCGTAGAAAAAAAAAAAAAAAAACATAGTATGTAATAAAAATCGACCCAATAGAACCAAATCAGTTATCATGGGTATATGAAATACCTTTCACTAAAGAAGATGGAACACTGCAATTTTATATAGGAATGACAAACAGAAAGCTTAAAACTAGGATAAAAAAAAACATAGCAAACATCAAATACAACAGAAAAACTACAGCTTTTGCTAGGCTGTATATTAAAGAGCCTTTACAGATTAATTTTAAAAATAGTAGAATAATTTATCCGTCAAGATTTTACTTGCCATCCATTATCCGTGAATCAATAGAAATCTTCTTACGCAGTGA
Organism: Maratus speciosus; assembly: GCA_963932465.1. Lineage (NCBI taxonomy): Eukaryota > Metazoa > Arthropoda > Arachnida > Araneae > Salticidae > Maratus > Maratus speciosus. The sequence continues at coordinate 268,394,039 of OZ010790.1, forward strand.
GAATATATACAATGATTCAGCCTCCATGGAACTTACTAAAATTTGGAAAGAAATGCTCTACAGAAAAATGAAACAATAGTATTAAATAATTCACGTTCCCAAATATCCATTTTTAATATTTCAGTTAACCACTTCACAAACGACAGTTATGGGGAAACAGTGCTTTTACCCGCCAATTTATCTCGGGGCAAACGATGAAGTGGATTTTCCTTATTCTTGAGTTCACGTGATTTTTGCTAACCTGTTTTAAATTTTAAAAAATGCGAAAACATTTGTATCATATTTATTATTGAGAATGTTCACGTCGGAGCATTGAAACATATGTCTAATATGAATAAATAAAGGTAATATTTTGCCTTGTTAAAAGTATTTTATGACTTTAAGTAATTATTGATTTAGTTTGCAGTTTTTTAATTTATTTTACTCAATAATTAATTTCACCAATGTCAATAACATGTAATAGAATAACTAAAATTTTATGCATGAAAATATTTAATTATTCATCTTCAAACTTCATGAAAATTCGAAATACAATAATAAGGGCATTTCTTTAAAATACATCAACATTGTATACACAATTGTAAAAGAGTAATTAGATATATAACAAATATTAATTTTATAGTGTTGGTTCTAACGAAATGTTTAATGATATTACTAATGATCAGATACGTTCTCATTTCAAGTAATTTTATTTTTATTCAAAATATTTGTACCGGGAAGGTGCATTTTCATTATGACATGACAAAAAATTAATAATTGATAATTAATTTCTGGAATTTGAATTGTGAAATTATTTTCAGAAGTAACAAGAAATTTCTGGTTCTGAATATTGTGAAGAAATAATTATAATAACCATTCAATTCTAATTTAATGACATTATTATCGCATTTTTGCTGGAACATTTGTACAAATAAAAGTGCCTTTTTCAGAAATATCTCATAATTAATCTGATATCAGTTGATAAATCTATATATTTTGCTATTGCCGCTATACTTTTGAAAAGTTTTCAAAATACATAATGTAGCCAAGAAATATTAACGTATTTCCTATTAATGGAGACAGTGGACAACTTTTCTGTAAGTAGATATAAATTCCTTCTAAATAATAAGTTATGTTTTTTTTTTGTTTTTTTTAATTGAGTTTTCTAGTATTTTTTATGAAATATAAAAATTCAGCACAACATATAAAGTATAATTTTAAAGTAAAATTTAAAATTACTTAGTTGCGAATCTTTGGGCATAATTGGAAACTAAAACTGAAATAAAAGCAAGTATAATTATTAAATGAAATTGTTATTCTAAAATTTTTTATTAAAGCAATCATTCTAAATATTTTTTATGTTATAGTCATCTGCAAAGAAAAAAAATTACTTCTCTGTATCATAAATGATAATTTACTTTGAAAAATTCAAATTCTGGATTTATTTTCTGATGAACTGCAAATCATTAATAAAATGAATTAACAACGTCATATATGTATCATTTTTTTCTTAGAATTAGGTTTATATCTCCACATAAATATTATCTAAAATAATTTTAGATAAGTTTTTCTGGTATATTTTTTTTTATGTTTTTCATTATCGAAATTATCAAAAGATAGTATACTAATATTATAGAAATAGAACTTTCATACATATCAGATACATATCATATATTTCCATTCCATAGATATCTATTTATGTCAATTTTGATGTCCGTTTAAACTGCTACATCGTATTCTGATCAAGTGAACGTTGATATTTTTTCAAAAAGTACATATGAGTTTCACTTTAAAGCAAAATAAATAACATTTTTCTGAAAGTAATTTGGATGTACAGTAGTACCTCTTTTATCCGAAACTCTTTTAACCGAAACTCTCGGTTAACCGAAATCAATTTTTAAACCTTTTTTTTTTTTAACTATCATATTTTTGTGTGCAAGCGAACTTTCCGGGTGCGCTTTTGTGTACTTTCTTGCGTTTTGTGTACTTTTCGAACGTCCTTCCTTTCTTGAAGCTTTTGAAAGTTTTGCAAAAGATTTGGCATGGCTGGAGCAGCAGTAAGACTGTGATATTGGTCAACTAATAATATTAAAAAACTTCGTGATATAGCTTCAAATCAAAGGCTATCGAAACTGTGACAAATAAAACACTGTGTCAAACCCTTGAGAAATATGTAAAAGATACTTAATTTCAAAATTAAAATTCACGTAATTTATTCTTGTTTCTATTTTGCTATTGCTTTATTTTTATTAAGCACTTGTTATTATAATAAAGAATAGCGACATATTTCTCTTTGATCTTAAACTTGAAGCATTCTCGATTATCCGAAAATTTCGATTTTTCGAAAGATGGTCAGTCCCAGTTACTTCGGATAATCTAGGTTCTACTGTACTTTCATATGTTATTATAATTTATCTAAATATTTCAATGTTAATAGTTATATTAGGTTCTAAAGTATTTTAATTACCGTATATACTCGCGTATAAATCGACTCGCGTATAAGTCGACCCTCTAACTTTCGAATGCAAATTCTGGAAAAAATCAAAAACCCTCGTATAAGTCGACCCCCTAACTTTTTACTTAAATTTTGCACAAAATCAAATCAAAGATTTCACTTGCCAATGCGAAAAGGTAGTAAGTAAACAAAAACAAATCATTGAATTTTTTTTATATAATAAATTATTGTTAGTTGTATACCTTATGTATTTTTTTTTATTCATACACATAAAAAGTCACAATTTTGCAGTGTTCGAAGTTTTTGGTTTTTCTTTTTTAACTGACTCGCGTATAAGTCGACCCCCCCCCCCCCCACCCAAATTTGCTTACCGAAAATTGTCAGAAATTCCTCGACTTATACGCGAGTGTATACGGTAAATAGAAAACACATTTAATAAAGTGATGAGTAAAAATGTGTGTAACTGTGTATTATCTGACAAATAAAGTTGAATATTTTCGAAATAAATCTATTGTTTTTATTTTATAACTCCATTGTTGGTTTAATAGTTTAACCCCTTAAAAATGTGCTCGAACCCAGTTGGAGCAATAGCAACTTTCTTAAGTGAGCAATATTTAGGATTAATCAAATGTACTTTGATTTGTGCATCATTTGATTCTTTTATGTGAGGAACAAGCTGATTTCATTTAATATTCAATTTGACTTCAAAATATATTGTTCACTATTTTATGAAATTATTTTTATTAAACTTGGGAGGGAGATAATCGTGATGCACTATTAATAAGATTAATTCATCATGTCTACTGAAAAATAATAAATAAAAGTGTAATACAAAAAACTTCAATAAAGGATGAAATGTAGGAATAAAATACAATCATGCGCCTGTAAGTTCTATCAGAGATACCAAATCTTTATTTTGTTTTTCTTCTTCCGAAAAAATGTTTTTTTTTTTCCTCTTGGAAACTATAGTGATGGCGTCCATCAAGTGAAATATATTTCTCCTTAAGGGCTCGTTTGTCATAATGATTTATTATTACCTCAAAGAACTCTGTTAATGTTGACAGATAACTACGTGTCAAACGCCAAAAGTTAACTATTACAACTCCGTGTATATCAAGGTTGTAAACAAGAGTTAGACAAGTGAGATAATCCAATATTTCACAGGTTAAGACATTGATCCATAAGTTAAAGACATATAACGTCATATTAACGTTCTATGTTTTTCCAACATGATTTATGATATTTTCTGTTTTCTTCTTAAAAAGCGAGTAAATATTTTGTAATTTCCTTTTTTGCAGGAGAGAAACATATTTTAATGAATATATTGTAATTGTGTAATACATTTTTGTTATTTAATTACTATACATAAAATCTCTTTATTCTAGTTTTTTTTATATATAATTTATTGTTTTACATAGAAGCTTAATTATCTTTACGTAATCTTCATACAAAATTATTTTTCGGCAAATTGGTCAAGAAATTTTATTATTTTATTATTTAAACAAAAGAAATATATATTTTTAACACAAAGTAAATGTGTTAAATAAAATATATTTATTGGTCTATTTTTTAATACGAGTATTTCAGAAGAAAGAAATTCATACTACGTTTCTACAACATTTTCAATAGATATATAACTTCAGTGAATAAAAACTTCAATGTAGATTTCAACAAAATTATCAAACTAGTAAATTGAGAATGAAGATTATTGTTCGAAGAAAGGGGTATTAAAAATGGGCCGAATAAAAGCCCTCAAATGTGTATAAATTAATTTTATTTCTATATGTAAAAACATATTGATTTACTTTATTTAGATTTATTTGTATATTGTTTAATTAATTGCATGTAATCCTACTAATTACATGTCTATTTCACAAGCATTTTTTTGTTTATTTCTTAGGAATGAAGGCATTTGAATTAACAAAATATTTGTAAATGGTATTATATTTTATTTTGTTATTAAAAGAACTAGTATATAACCCCCCGTTAAAAAAATTACGGTATGTTGATCTGCGTTTCATTTTCTTAAGATTTCATACAAAAAATCAGCATGTGGATTTTATTATTGAAAGCTTGCACTATTGTATCATAATGATATATATTCCGAACGAAAAGTCAAGAACACACATTAAAAAAGTTTATTTGCATAAAAAACGTTAGTTAAGACTTTTTACTCTTATTTGTATTGCAGAAGAGTAGAAATGAAAAATGATTTCTGCAAATGCAAATGAAGAGTATATTTTTTTAATACTCAATATTTAATTTCTGAATCTAATATTTAGAATTAAGAAATGAAAAATTACTGAAATTACGTCATGTTGACATCATATTATATACTACGACGTTATAAGAATATATAATATGATTGTTGGCTCATTGATTGTTGGAGAACTTGCTTTGTGAATTATTACCTCAATGGTTTAATATTTTTTACCTTCCCCGATGAATGGATCGCTTGTGTTTGTTTAGGTTTATGGAATGAGATAATAAGCTCTGAAACTAATTTCAACTGAAGTTATTTCAGAATATATATATATTTTTTAATCTAAATTAAAAACAATGCTTTGATCTTGAAATAAAATGTTTTAGTTTATGTTATTGGTAATGTCTATTAGTTACTTATTTATGTACTTTTCCATTACAGGGCAATTTTTAAAAAAGCTTAGCGCAATCCGGGCTTCAGAAAGTTAGATATGTTGACAAAATATATAGCTATGAAATCAAACTTGATGAAATTTTATTTTTGTTTATATATGTATTTATAGACATAAAAAAAATATTTCTAAATATACATAATCTTTTTTTATATTCAGATTACTTCTGATTCTTTATAAAAATGCATAAATAGCTTCTGTATATTAAACAAATTATATACATATGGAAAAAAAATTGCTTGTCAATATAAACAACAAATAGGTTGTTAGAAAATCCGCTGCCAAACTTCTTTCTCGCCAAGAAACATCTCTCTATTTCGCCAATCTCTGAAAATTAAAATAAAATGGCTGATTTTAACGAAAGATTATAGGGATCCGGATGAGTTATACACTTAGCCTTATTACATATATAATTTCCATTAATTATTCTCATTTTAGATTATTGTCTCTTAGCAAGCAATCGTAAAAACCAGAAGTTGTGCTTAGCCATTTTTTTATATCGTCTAGATATTTTGTAACTTTGTTTGCTCGATGCAGATGTTTTTTAAGCAACACATTCTAAATGAGTATGATAATTTTACTCATTACTTAAGAACTATACTTCAAATTCTTTTTTAGCGTATCATGTTTTGTAGAATGTTTAATTATTTGCATGTTATTTCTTAGGAATGAAGGCATTTGAATTAACAAAATATTTGTAAATGGTATTATATTTTATTTTGTTATTAAAAGAACTAGTATATAACCCCCCGTTAAAAAAATTACGGTATGTTGATCTGCGTTTCATTTTCTTAAGATTTCATACAAAAAATCAGCATGAGGATTTTATTATTGAAAGCTTGCACTATTGTATCATAATGATATATATTCCGAACGAAAAGTCAAGAACACACATTAAAAAAGTTTATTTGCATAAAAAACGTTAGTTAAGACTTTTTACTCTTATTTGTATTGCAGAAGAGTAGAAATGAAAAATGATTTCTGCAAATGCAAATGAAGAGTATATTTTTTTAATACTCAATATTTAATTTCTGAATCTAATATTTAGAATTAAGAAATGAAAAATTACTGAAATTACGTCATGTTGACATCATATTATATACTACGACGTTATAAGAATATATAATATGATTGTTGGCTCATTGATTGTTGGAGAACTTGCTTTGTGAATTATTACCTCAATGGTTTAATATTTTTTACCTTCCCCGATGAATGGATCGCTTGTGTTTGTTTAGGTTTATGGAATGAGATAATAAGCTCTGAAACTAATTTCAACTGAAGTTATTTCAGAATATATATATATTTTTTAATCTAAATTAAAAACAATGCTTTGATCTTGAAATAAAATGGTTTAGTTTATGTTATTGGTAATGTCTATTAGTTACTTATTTATGTACTTTTCCATTACAGGGCAATTTTTAAAAAAGCTTAGCGCAATCCGGGCTTCAGAAAGTTAGATATGTTGACAAAATATATAGCTATGAAATCAAACTTGATGAAATTTTATTTTTGTTTATATATGTATTTATAGACATAAAAAAAATATTTCTAAATATACATAATCTTTTTTTATATTCAGATTACTTCTGATTCTTTATAAAAATGCATAAATAGCTTCTGTATATTAAACAAATTATATACATATGGAAAAAAAATTGCTTGTCAATATAAACAACAAATAGGTTGTTAGAAAATCCGCTGCCAAACTTCTTTCTCGCCAAGAAACATCTCTCTATTTCGCCAATCTCTGAAAATTAAAATAAAATGGCTGATTTTAACGAAAGATTATAGGGATCCGGATGAGTTATACACTTAGCCTTATTACATATATAATTTCCATTAATTATTCTCATTTTAGATTATTGTCTCTTAGCAAGCAATCGTAAAAACCAGAAGTTGTGCTTAGCCATTTTTTTATATCGTCTAGATATTTTGTAACTTTGTTTGCTCGATGCAGATGTTTTTTAAGCAACACATTCTAAATGAGTATGGTAATTTTACTCATTACTTAAGAACTATACTTCAAATTCTTTTTTAGCGTATCATGTTTTGTAGAATGTTTAATTATTTGCATGTTATCTATGTTTAAGAAATGTTTATTTATATTTTTGTAAGAATTCCATTTTGTTCATATTTTTCAAATATTCAGAATTTTGTTTATTTGAGGATAATAATCCATTTTAATTGACGTAATGTGACTGTGAATTGCATTTCTATTGTTTATTAATATACTATGCATAAAAAAAACCCTTATTTTATAAATATATATTAATTGTTTGTACGTAGTCACTATAGTTCAACTATTTTAAATTTTAAAAAAATGTAATAATAAATTTTCCAGTAATGTTTCTTTCTTCAAAATCACCGCCGCATTTTAATACCAACTATGCAAATGTGACCCATATTTTAGTTTTTTTTATTTAAACTAGGCAGTCGAATCTGGGATATCTGTTTTAAATAGATATCCAGTATATTGACATGTTTAGAGAAACTAACTGAAAGTCATTTTTAACTGAAAAATCTAATAGATTCTTTACATTTATTATTCTTTCTGAGATATTCGACCAACTCCACCAAAAATCGCCAATGTTATTTTAGTTTTATACGCGTGCCAGACGTTAATTGTGGAAGTATTCTGTAGATATAACAACCTTTTTGATTGTGATGGTTTCACTGTTTCAGACCGTTTTTAGGTAGATTTCGTATTAAATACTACCTATTATATTCTCCCCTATGTTGAAATTTCTGAAACAAATTTGCAGGTCTACACCGATCATGACCCCTAGAACCCAAAACCACCCTCAGTAAAAAACTTTATATATATACAAGGTGTATCTAAACTGTTGGGCAAAACTTTAAGGGGTGATAGTACACATCAAGACAAACAATATTAAATAGGAAACTAAGGGTCCAAAACGTCTTCCGAAGGAGATAGGCGCCTTTAAAGTTTAGGTGCAAAATTTCAAATGATTATAAAAAATGGAAAAATTGGTCGATTTGTTTGCGGTTTTCACTAAAACAATTCTTTATGTCAGAATTTTCTTGAAAATAAATTTTAAAGATACAGCTCAAAAAATGCCGATAGAGGACGCTTTAGACTTTGGAGTAATCATCAACTATTTTTTACCGTTATTTTTTGTATCTCATTACATGCTTTCAAAAGCTGACTTAAACTTAAATTTTGAGCTCAAAATTTGAATCGTTGGGAGTTGTTAAGTAGCACTAACCAGAACTGTGCTCAGGAGTTAAAATTTCAAATGATTATAAAAACGGAAAAATTGGTCGATTCGTTTGCGGTTTTCACTAAAACTATTCTTTATGTCAGTATTGTCTTAAAAATAAATTTTAAAGATAAAGTTAAAAAATACCGATAGAGGGCGCTTTAGACTTTGGAGTAACGAACAACTTAAATTTTGAGCTCAAAATCTGAATCGGTGGGAGTGGTTAAGTAGCGCAAACTGAACTGTGTTCATGATTTGAAATTTGAAGCCCCCTCCTGAACACAGTTCAGTTAGCGCTACGTAACAACTCCCAACGATTCAGATTTTGAGTTCAAAATTTAAGTTTAAATCTAAGCTTTTGAAAGCATGCAATGATATACAAAAAATAATGACAAAAAATAATTTTTCGTTACTCCAAAGTCTTAAGCGCCCTCTATCGGTATTTTTAAAACTTTATCTTAAAAATTTATTTTCAAGACAATACTGACATAAAGAATAGTTTTAGTGAAAACCGCAAACGAATCGACCAATTTTTCCGTTTTTTATAATCATTTGAAATTTTAACTCCTGAACACAGTTCAGTTTGCGCTACTTAACTACTCCCAACGATTCAGATTTTGAGCTCAAAATTTAAGTTTAAGTCTAAGCTTTTGAAAGCATGTAATGAGATACAAAAAATAACGGTAAAAAATAGTTGTTGGTTACTCCAAAGTCTAAAGCGCCCTCTATCGGCATTTTTTGAACTGTATCTTTAAAATTAATTTTCAAGAAAATACTGACATAAAGAATAGTTTTAGTGAAAACCGCAAACGAATCGACCAATTTTTCCGTTTTTTATAATCATTTGAAATTTTGGTCCCTAAACTTTAAAGGCTCCCATCTCCTTCAGAAGACGTTTGGGACAATTAGTTTCCTATTTAATATTGTTTGTCTTGATGTGTACTATCACCCCTTAAAGTTTTGCCCAAGAGTTTAGATACACCCTGTATATATATATATATATATATATCACTTTCTTCTGGACACAATAACTTCCACTATTCTGCACAAATCTCTTCCAAACTGATACATAAAATCCAGGGGCATAAACCGCGGTCAAGTTCGCTAATGGGCAAAATCGGACCAAGGGGATGGAAATAGGGAGGGGGTTTGTGAAAACCGAAAAAAACCATAACTTCTTCATTTTTGTACATATCGAATCAGTTTAACGTTTTTATCACTTCTAAAAATAGGGCCAAAAATTTATGTATCACAGATTTTTCATAAAATTAAAAATGGGCTCAAGAGGGGCAAAAAATAGGGTTTTGGGGAGAAAAAAATTCATAACTTCGTCAAATTTAAAGATATCAAATCCAATTCATTTTATTATAAATCTCCTTAATATTATCTACAACTTTTACATTCACAAGTTTTTGGTAGGACCAACTCGTAACGCAAAAAACATAAATAAATAAAACGAAAACAAAAAGGGGGTGTTGAAGAAGAAAAGAATCCATAACTTCGTCAATTCACAAGATATAGAATCCCCATGAATTTATCATATAGCTTCCTAATATTGTCTACAAAATTTATATAGACAAGTTTTTGATTAGACCAATTGTTACAGCAAAAACACATTAAAAATAGATAGCGATTGAAGAAGAAAAACATGTTATTAAGGGTGTATTCAAATCCAATCTGCTTATTTTCTTACTCATTTTTAAATTAATGTTTTCTCACAAACGCCTCCAATTGGTAGAGTCTCTTATTCAGAAACTATATAATGTACCGTAATGATCGATTTTTTGATAAAGGCAGAATATATTTCAAAAAAAGATGTCAAAGTGGGCATTTTGAACAGAATTTCCCGAAGCGATTGTGTTAGAAACGAAAAATATTGCTTATAAATCAAGTTTTAAATAATTGAACGAAAAATAAAAACACAGTTCGCTTATGAATCTCTTCAAAAATCACGCCAGCAAGTTTCATATTTTTTCTATTAAAAATTAATCTGAAAATGTCCCAGAAAATTTCTAGTTGTTGAGCATGGAAAATAATTTTTTTGAATACCGCATTAACATGATTCTGATAAAACCAGCTATTACATAAAAATAAAATAAAAACGCGTCAAAAGCGGCCAGATAAAATTGTTAAAGTGGGTTTATCTCTAATGATGATTTAGTAGTTGTTAGTGAAATTAGTATACTTAACTTCGAAATCTACTTCCGCCTGTAGGCCGGGCCGGCAGGGATTTTTGCATTACACACTCTCAGAAATAGAATTCTCACTTTTGACGATTTAGCAATCCTCAAGCTGTATTTCGTCGTTTTTGACGATCATTTCCTATCACCATCACGTGACTTTTAAGGAAAGGTAAACTCTCAGATATTTGACGAAAGTTTTTCCTCAATCACGGTCAGACTCAATGAATTTTAAGGAAACCGTTGCTGTACCTCCTTAAATCCTGAGATTTTAGCAAGCAGATATTTGCTTGTTTGTATTAGTCCCGTAATAATTTATTTTTAAAACAGCACTTTTTAGTGCTTTTCAGAAAATACTGAAATATAGGTAGTTATTGTTTCTTCATAAGTTATTTTTTTAGCTGTTAAAATTTTTAGGAATGCTTATTATTATCTTTATTATTACTTATGTTGTTGTTCGTTATGTTTTAATTCGAAAAGAATTTATTTGATGTGTTCAAAAACATCCAAAAACAAAATTTAATCAGTAAAATTTCAAAGATCCGGGATATCTTTTTTTTTAAATTTATTTAAGAAGTATATTCTGTTTTCAATCAGGTTAAAAATAAACATAATTGATCCCTCTCCCTTTTATAAACAGTAAAGTGTTAAAATCTTATCCATCTATTCAACGTGATAAAATCTCACACAATATGCACTTCACAGTTCGTTATTTGTGTGCAACAAATTAACCAGACCATATTCTAACCTTTCATTGAGCAAAGAAAATTTCACTAATAAATGATTTAATCAAGCCATATTATAATTATTCATTGACCATGAGAAAAACATAATAATAAATTAGCCTTCCTTAAAACTTTCAGCACCGATAAAATTACAATCTATCTAATAAAAATATAATCACGCGGCAGCCTTCATTAGATCAGTCTAAAAGCACATTCATATAAGTCCCCAATAGCCTGATCGGTAGAGCAAGTGTCTCCCACCCCAAAGCCCGCGGGTTCAAATCACGCCGAGGAAAACGAGAAGTGACTTTTTTCTTCCCTTGGTAGAGGAGCCTCCAAACTGTTCAATAGATGGCGCCACCAGCCCTTTTTTGACGAAACTTTTGAGGAAATTTATATCGTCAAACAAGTGAAAAAAGTAATTTCATCAATTTGACGAAATGTTCGCTCGGAGCATATTCCAGGAAACCGTTTCGTCAAAAACAAAGAAAATTTCGTGAAATCTAAGTATTCATTTCTGAGTGTGCATGTGTGTTAAGTTTCGTGTTTCATGTTTTATACATTATTTTCCGAAGTTTGAACTTTGCTTGATAATTTAGTTACGGAATATTGCAAAGAAACAAACAAATGCTGAATTATTTACATTGTTCGTGTTAATATTCCGTCATGGGATACAACGTTAAGTTTTGAGATAGATTGTATAAAATGTATACTTCGAAAATATTTTTAATAACATAAAAAATTAGAAACTTCGCATACAAAAAAAAAAAATCATATTAAAGTACATTTAAAAAAAAAAAAATTGACTATATAAAATTGAACTTGTGTTATAATTTTGCGTTAAAACGAAATTGTAGTTTTATCTTGTCGCATTCGATATGATTGATATGAACATTACTCATGCGCATGTTTTTGATTTATAATGTATTGTAGATACTATACATAAAATATAATATTATCGTATTTATGGCTTTTTTGTATAAATTTGTTTTTATTGTATGTAAATGTACTATTTAGATTGTTTTTTTTTATTTCTTCTTGTAAACAATAAATCAGTTTTGTAGTACATTACGCATTTGTGCAAAACAATTGTGACTTAATCGGTATAAAATAAAAGTGTATTATGTTTTCGTCTTTTTTTTTTTTTTATAATAATCATTTTTAGGTTTCCCTACTTCAAAAGTAAAAAACGAACCATTATAAGATCACTCCTGCGTCTGTCTGTCTATCACAGTCATTTTACTCGAAAACTATGGATCGCGGAAAGTTCAAATTGGGGGTCTATTAACCCACACAAAGACTATTAACCCACATATTTACAGATTATTAAACATTCACAAATATATTTCGGAAAAATGTAGAGGGGCTAACTCAGTTACTTGAAAAAAAAATCGTATCGTTGTATATCGTGTTGGGTATCGTGTGAAAGCTTTCGTAACGATGAACTCAAAATTACATTTCTTTTAATTTTATGTATTATATTATCAGAGATATCGTCGAAAATGTAGAGCAAAAATATGCCCACTTCCCTCTATTCCCGAATCTACTTAAACTAAAATTCTGAAAAAATTAGATGCAGTACACGTTAATTTAAACCTTACAGGAAAACTATAGCGATTAGCCTAGGTCACGTAGTTTTTGAGAAAAGTGTATTTTTCCATAACACACAAATTTCGATTTGCAAACATGTTGAGGATCGCTGGAGGTACCAACCGTAGCAGAAGTATTAAAGCATTGTTAATAATGATTTTCGAAAAAAAATCGTAGGAAATTTGCCTGGATATTAACATTTAAAGACACGGACGATTTTGACATACATGGTGACAGGGGCGGTGTACTCTATGTACCATCGAATTTTAAAGCCCAAATAACAAGTTTTAAGGATATAAATGCGTAATGAAATGCCTAGTAGCAGCATAAACTAAATAAACGCCAAATTGTTAAAATTCAGACTCATTTAATTAGAATCAATCACATAAATATTATGGGATTCTGGACTAGTTTGTATTGAGTGGATCTCTCAATACGCCTCCCGTGTCTGTAAAAGTTAATTAAAATTCTATCTGGAAAAGTTATGAAGCCTAAATAATATCAAATATTGCTATTATGTATAACTCTTTTTTTAATCTTATCCTAATCTCTTTAGGATGAACTTAATTCGGAACTTATGATGAATGACTTATTATGATGAACTTAATTATAAACTTTGAACAATGGTTTTGTTTTACGTTCACTATAAAAGAACAGATTACTACTACGCCGAATTTAGATTTATAAAATGCCAAATGAAGTATAATATGCACTATTTTTATTGTCAGTACCGAATTAAGTTCATCATAAAGAGATTAGGATAATATTAAAAAAAGAGTTATACATAATAGCAATATTTCATATTATTTAGGCTTCATATCTCTTTAAACTTTTATAGTATACCCATTCATACTTTTCTAGTATAAACAGCTGCACCCAACCCTAGGTTGTATAGTTTTTTACAAAGTCTTATTATTCTTTTAGCAACGATTCTTTTTAATAATACAGTTTATAATTCATATATTTATTGTACGGAAGCCTCTGAGCACGAGTAATACTCACAATTTAGAGTTTATTTCTATTCATTTTATTGTATTTGTTCATGCTTATATCCGGCCTAGGCTTCTTGGTTTTAATAAACATCTTTTATAATAATCCTTTAATATTACGCTGAACAATGTTCTTATACTGATTAAACATAACTTCTAAATTCTTCTGGTGCCGACGTTCTCTGGTTGGATTCACTACAATTCCGGTCAATATCTGAAGGGAGGGACCTCCGATTCCGCAGCGCGCCGACTCTTCTGAAACTAGAGGTCTTCATTTCCTGTTTCTTTAATTTTATTAGTAAATGCTTTAGAATTATTCCTTGGAATGTTGGTGCCACTACCACTAGAGAGGTGCTAGGACGTTATACAAGAATCTTGGAATTTGACATGATGGTTAATTTTAAGATGTAAATGCGCATTAAGAACGGTTTCTAAAATATTAAAAACTTCAAATGAATGCTGAAATAAGCATAACAGCTTCAAAATACTTTCTAAATTATCTTTTATTTAGAATTAGTTTTAGTTCTTCTTATTAATTTAAGTCTCATTTATGCCTAATGCTGTGTAATAATGAAGTTTAGTCAAACTGTGTTATTAGTAATTTTTGAATTATTCCTATAATTTCTTCTAATAAATGTTATACATACAAATATCACTTGGCATACTTCAACTATTACGCGAACAAGGAAGCGGGTTTTGCTAGTAATATTATAAGTTCATTGAATGAGAAAATATTATACAGAAAATAACTTATTTGAATAATGTTTAGTTGTAGAGAACTTGTCGGGATACATTGCTCTTTATTTTCAATATTACTGAAAATTAGTATTATAAATTATTTCATTAAGAATGGATGCAAATTTTGAAAGGAACTTTAGATGCTTAGAAAACGATTTAAATAATTAAAATAAAAAATAAAGCTTCTTTATATATATAAATATTTTTATATTTTATATATATTGTACATATGTTTTTCTTTACTGTATTACCTTTTCGTTCCAGAAAGTAAAATAATACTACAAATATTCATTGGTTTTAAGCAAACAAAATGACATCACAGATGACAGATAAGAGAACTTTTCGGAAATTGATACTTTAGGGGACTAGTAATTTAAGATGGGAAATAGTAATCTAAAATTACAAATTCTCTTAAAACATCAATTTAATTAGAACTAACCTAATCTCACACAATCACAAATTTAAGGCCTTTAAACAAGTAATTGATAGACAAATAATATTTTATTGTAAAGGATTTAAGTTAAATAATTATTAAAATTTCTCAATTTCTTTTTCACACTCTCTTAAAAGAATTTTGCAAACTCGGAGGAAAATAACATCTATTTTATGAGAAAATCAGCGTAGATGTTGAAATTTATTGGTTTGATTTTAAAGCAAAAAACATTTAGTTATTAAGAAAAAAAAAGTCGAACAGTTTAGTTTTTATAAGGAAAACAATAGAGGTCCACATATATGGACCGAGGTAGCGAAGAAGAAAATCATAAATTCATTTAGGAATTCCTAAAAATCGAACTGCAATAGTAAATTAATATAGGAAAAAAGTAATTTTTCAATAACTTTGCTTAACAATCTTTTTTTTTCTTCTTAGTTTTAAAATACTTATAAATACACGTGTAAAACACATATTGTTATAGTTATAATTTATACGTTGAAAATACATAAAACTACGTGTAGCTCTTAAATGAAGCGAGAATTAAGTGGCATAGATAAGATTTTGTGACTACAATATACCAAGAAATGCAAACTTCATTTACCAAACAACAGATCTCCACATTCTTCATTTAATTTCAAGTTGATTTTGTAAAAATTCCACCATGCATAGTTAATGCATAGTTAATTCTTACTTGGAAGCCGATATGTTATATAATGTTAGTCTCATAAAATATCATAAGTCTCATAAAATCTCATAAATATCAAAATAGTATCATAAATAGTAACAAATAGTCTCATAAATATCAGTTATCAATTACCTTACAGTGTTTTATAAGATGCATAAAACATCCTTATTCTCGTTTCATGCAAAAAAAAAAATCTAACAATCATTAAATTTGACATGATAAAGATTCGCTATTCACATGATATTAGATATATTTATTTGTCGATCATGAAAATGTTCACAGTTCAATATTTTTTATAATAGACATGCAGAATTTTAGGAATGATAACTTGTTGTCCAGTCTTTATAAATGAACATATTTGTTGCTAAAGAAAATGGATACAACGCTTTTTGATCATGAACGGTATGATTAAGAAAAATGTTTTTTTTTTTTATGAAAAGCATGGCAAACGCGCGTAATTACACTTTTACGGCTTTTGATTTTTAATGCGTGAAATATTCATGAAGAAGCTTTGAGGTAGTGCATTCTGAAAAAGTCAAACAATCTACTTGAACGAACATCATAAATGGGGATTGCATGTAACCTTTCAATATTTGCACGATTCCTTTATTTATTAATCGCCGAGTAAATCACCGCTTTCTAAAATAATTACTACTACAGAGAATCAAAGGGCTCGTGAAATGCTGCCATAAATTTCACTTGTATAGTGTTAAGTAGCCATATTCCACAAAACTAAGTTTTTAAATTGTTTTTTAACACAATTAATAATGACGTCTGGCTGTGTATCTTTACAAGTTTGTTGCTCAGTATTTCATTTTAGTTGATTTTTATCCAAGCAAAGTATGTTCCTGGTAAAATATGCAAGTAAATAAATAAACGGCCGTCAGAATACCACAAAAAACAACAACAAAAAAATACAACCTTTTTTTTTTTTTTTTTTTTTTTTTTTTTTTTACAATTTTGAAGAGCGATGACTTCTGTGCTCGTAATAAGCAGAAACTGAAATGAAAATGTGGAATTTTTTGGTACATATAACACCTTAGCTGTGAACAGTTTTATAATTGTCAACATGAACGTATCGGGTATCTGACAAATGGGACGCTGGTTTTTCACTTTACTCACTCTGAACAATTAAAATATTCATAAAAAAACCCTCGGTAATTACGAAGCTGGACGATTTATGTTCTAAAAAAAAACAAGAAATCATTGAAAATAAAATTGGAGAATATTTTAGTACATATGATACCTCTAGCTGTGAACAAATGTCAATAATTTTCAATATGAGCGTATTGGCTATCTCGCAAGTGGATGGTTGATTTTTCCCGTTTCTCTCTATGAAAAATCGAGTGTTATATAAAAGAAACTATACATAACTAGAATTAATACATACATACATACATATATATATATATACATATACATATATATATTCGAAACGGCATTTCAATGTGAGACATTTGTGTGCAAAAAATATTTGGAAATAAAAATGGAGAATATTTAACTAGATATGACAACTCTAGCTGTGAATATATTAATAATTATCGACATGAGCGTATCAGGGATTTAAAAAATGGACTCTCGTTAGTCCCATCATTAACACTAAAAAATCCAGTGATTCATAAAATAAAAATTCATAAAAGAATTAAAAAAATATATTCAGAACGGTATTTACGAAGTGAGAAGATTTCTGCTCTAAAAAGGAGTTTAAAAAAATCATTGAATATAAAAATGGAAAAAATTAGCTGATATCACATTTCTAGTTGTGAACAGATGAATAATTATCAACGTTCACATATCGTCGGTACCATGTCAAACTATTTAATATGAAAACAGTGTTGGCAGTGTGCTACTTTTTTTAAAATTCAGATTTGCACCACTTTTCTGAAGTGTTAAATTCCCCTTGTTTTCGCCTTAATTAATATGTATTTAAATAAGGCGAATTTTATTATTTCAAAAAAGTGGTGCCAATCAAGAAATCTGAATTTTAAAAAAGTATAATGAAAATGCGATACTGGCTCTTCCCATTATGAAAATCTGTAACAACTTATAAAATCTTTAAATAAATGTGATTTTAAAAAAGTTTTTGCATTTTCCATTCACGTATGAAGAAAGCTTGCGAAATAAATGTGTACCGAAAAGGTATTTTATTTTTTACTTATGAAATTATCCATCAACTGATCGTTGAAAATCCATCAACATTATTTTACTGAAATATTATATGTAAAAAACAATAAATATATATGGTTATGCTTACAATAAAAGATTTTACATAGATATTTGCAGAAAAACGTGTTGGAACCCGTCGAAATTCGACGAACGAAAATAATAAGGGTGGAATAGTTAGATCGAATTTATAAAATACCTTAAAAAATAATTACATTAGTTGCCAATTTCTTAAAACAAATATTTTTGGCCTTAAGTTACCAAAATATTCTTTCCAAAAACTTCAACTGAAAAATGTTGAAAGATTAAACTGCATTGGAAAACGTAAACAAGATTATTAATCATGATAACGTTATCGATTGATGTTCTTACGTTTGGTATTAAGGGATGAAAAATCAACAAAAAGGATTTTGCTTCATCACATCATATAATGTTTTACACATAAAATCTAAACCTTACGGCATTTTCACAATCTCAAAATTTAGATACGCGCCACTCAAGTTCGTATTCACCATTTATTTATTTATTTTATTTATTTATTTTTTTTACGCGCAATAGGCTATTAATGAATATATTTCCAAACTTAAAATCACGTTTATCCGATACAACATTTCATGTGAACATTCCTGCTCTCGACTTGAGATTCTTATCTCTGTATCCGTGAATAAAAAATTCAGAAATTTGTCATTTAGACGCATTCGTGGTCAAATATTTAGTTTTATCAAAGAAAATGGTCGTTTTGTTTTAAATATGACATCAGTTTCACTTATTGAATCATTTCGCCTAGTGTCTCAAACTCAGTATCAGCATCAGCATAACGAAAAAAAATGTCGAAATGTAAAAGATTTCGTAGAGAGAATGTGTGTTTTTTAAAGACTGATGTCATTTTATGTTCGAATTTTTTTGAAACGTTACTTTTCTTTGTAATGTGGAAATGGCATCATTAAGGATATACTGAATAAAAATAAATAAATCCCATTATTTCTCGTCTCCCTGCAACAGTGGAACTAACCCAATTGCCATCATCTCTATATAATAAAGTACAGTGTAACGCATCCGGGGCGAACCCATCAATCTTACCAGTTTTCGATAAGATGGAGCCACGTTAAGCTTAATTTTGATTTGAGATGTATATGAGAAAACTTGTCTGTGTAAATACAAATCTTTTCTACCTGAAATCCCTTCTGTTCAAAATAAGTTTCTATAAAACATTCAAAACTAACAAAATTTCAATTATTTACGCAGCCATTTCAGAAAACAAATGTAGCGCACTTCGTGCGTAAAACGTAAATAAGAAGCTGTGGTAGAAAGTCATTCATTTTGTGATTCATTGAAAAAAAATTTAAACCATTGAGCTATGAAGATTACAGGAGACGACATAAATGACATCACTTGAAGCTGTCCCACCCCTGCTGCGTGATGTCAGTCGCGGGTAAACAAAAGAAAAACACCAATAGGCGTGAAAAACGCTTTAACAATACTTCCCCTTCATTATTTTGGATGGGATTCAACCCGAGATACCTATTAATTAATCAATATACAAAAAAAATTGAAGGGGGGAGGAAGGGGGGGGGGGGTAAACGATAAAACTACAATTTCAAAGTGTTATTAAAAAATTGTATTATTTCAATATTTACAGCAGACTGTTTTGATTACGCAGTTTTATTGCATATTTGTTAAATTTTTGTTTTATAAAGAAATCTTAATTTTGTTATAGTATATTAGCCGGAAAACCTGGTTTACCCAAAAATATTGTAAATGCTACTTGTGTGTTTATTAGAACATAAACTAGCCGACCTTTGCTCATCTAAACGCTTCCATATTGTCTATTATTTTTTATCAGTTTTTCAAATTTTAAGTGAAAAACACAATTTTTATCCACCGTCCTAGGACGGGCATTTACACTAGTTTTAAATAAATTTAATAAAAACATTAAAAAGTAAAAATAAAATACAAAATGGAGATATTTTATAAAATAGCTACTGCGGGTAAAATAATTATCAAAATCGGTTCTGTAGAAAGCTCAGAGCTGATGACTAAAAAAAACCAGTCTTGTCGTGAATATGAAAATTTCTATTGCAGATATTTCTTTATCTTTATAACAATTTTAAAATAAATTTTGTTTTAAAAAAGACTCCTGGATTTTCCATTCATGTATAAAGAAAGCTTGCGAAAGAAATTTGTGCCAAAAAGGTATTTCCTTTTTTTCTTATGAAGTTATTGGAATATAATAGGTAATAGAAAGAGAAAATATTTTATTGGTTTTAGAACAATGCAGAATGAATATAAATTTTCTCTCAAATATTTTTGTGTGAGTGAAAAGAAAATATCCATTTTTGCCAATACATTGAAAAATAACTCTATTGAATTTTAAGATATTAAAAGGAAATTATATTTTTGCTTAAAATTACAAAGTTTTTCTTTATATTATCTTATTCTATTCATTACACTGTATTAAAGAACACTGTTTTTTTAAACCAGAAAAATAAAATTTAACCACGAGCAAAAAAATTTCCTCCGAGGTAATCAAGATTCTGAAAAAATATCTTACAAAAAAAAAAAAAAAAAAAAAAAAAAAAAAATCTGACAAACCAATGTATTTATGAGATTTAAATAAGCGCTTGTTTCTTTCCCTTCCATTGATTTTCAGAAACGATTCCGAGTAATTTTTTTTTTAATATTAATCCTTTGCTGTGGTATAAAGTTTATACATAGTTGCCATGATGGTCGGAATTATTTTTTCAGTTGAGCGTACCATAATACAGTACAGTACAGAACGCACAGTATGCAAGATTATGAAGGGAGAATCAAGATTTATTAATTCAATAATATATTTTGATTTTATGTAAAAAACGTATTTTGCAGTTCTTTATCTTGTGGTATCTTTCAAGACCGTCTCCAATATGCAGCCCTTATTTTTTTCTGTTTGAGCATACTAAACAATGTTTACTCTTTACACATCATATCTTACCGTTTAAAAACTACTTTTAATTTCACGGTACACTGGTTTCGATTACTTTCTTTTCGCCATTTTAGAGTATTATTTAAAAACTGTTTTAAGAAGCGAAAATGTCTAATTACACATAAACACAATCTGTAAGATTTTATTCCGAATTCTACGTATCTCCGAAGTTTATCGAGTAATATATTATAAGATAATGTTTTTTACTTTCTTTTGTCTTTATAAGAAGGAAATATCGGTTTCGCACAAAATTTCGAATTCCGATTTTCGACAGATTTACACGTTTTAGGAGTCAGAGATCGCGAAAAACATGTTTTTACAAAATGTCTGTCGGTGAGTCTGTCTGTGAGTCTGTCGGTTTGTGTGTGACACACATTTTGTAGGCGTTCTATCTCAAAAACTAATGAACGGAATTTAATAAAACTTTAGATTCAGTTAGTCCCTAATATAAATTGGTGATGATTACCTTTTGGTGTAAATCGCCTCGCAGGTGGTGCTGCTTTGCTGCATAATTCATGATTACTTCAATAGCTATATCTCAAGAACTAAAGCACGGATTAATCAGAAAACTTCAGATTCAGTTAGTTCTTGATATAATTTGATAATCACACAATAGATGGCGCTGCTATGCAGCATTATTCATGATTATCGCGATAGCTCTATCTGAAGAACTAATGCACGAATTTACACCAAACTTCAAATTCAGTTATTCACAGATATAAATTAGTGTTGTTTAGATTTTGGTGTAAATCGTCCAACAGGTGGCACTACTATGCTTTATTTTTCACGATTTCCGCAATAGCTGTATCTCAAGAACTAATACATGAATTTTCATCAAACTTTATATTCGGTTAGTCCCTGATATAAATGCATCCAGATAAATTTTTGGTGTAAATTGCCCAACAGGTGCCACTGCTATGCAGAACTTTGCACGATTCCTGCAATAGCTTTGTCTCAAAAACTCATGCACTGATTTTATTCAAACTTCAAATTCTATTAGAAGTTAACATAAGTTGTTGATGATTAGATTTTGATGTAAAACTCCTAACCGGTGTCGCTGCTATAATGCATCTTTCAGGAAGTTTTAATCTGTATGAGATTAAAACTTCTGACTGATTAAAACTTAAACTGAAGAAAGTTTTGGGATTGCCACATCAGACTTTTTTTTCCTGTGGTGGCTGACAGCAGAAATGCGATTGGAACTGTAAACTAGTCGCATGCAGCAATCCCAAAACTTTTTTCTATCTCATACATGTTAATGTTCCCTTTAAAATGCAGCATAGCAGTTTCACCGGTTAGGTGATTTACACCAAAGTCTAATCAGCAACAACTTATGTCAACTTCTAATTGAATTTGAAGTTTGATGAAAATCCGTGCATTAGTTTTTGAGATAGAGCTCTGCGAAAATCGTGAAAACTTCTGCTTAGCAGTGGCATCTGTTGGGCAATTTACATCAAAAACTTATCAGGATCAATTTATATCAGGGGCTAGCTCAAGCTAAAGTTTGATAAAAATCCATGCATTATATCTTGAGATACGGCTATTGCGGAAATCGTGAAATATGCTGCATAGTAGCGCCACCTGTTGGGCGATTTAGACCAAAAACTAAACAACAGTGACATATATAAGGGACTATCTGAATTTGAAGTTTGATAAAATTCGTGCATTAGTTCTTGAGCAACGCCACTAAATTTTTGCGATTTACACCAAAAAGTTATCAGCACCAAACTATATCAAGGACTAACTGAATCTGAAGTTTTCTGAAATTCCGTGCTTTAGTTCTTGAGATATATCTATTGAAGAACTAATAAATAATGCAACATGCTAAGAGATTTACACTAAAAAGTAATCAGCATCAATTTATATCAGAGATTAACTGAATATAAAGTTTTGATAAATTCCATTCATTTGTTCTTGAGATAGAGCGCGCACAAAATTTGTGCCACACACACATAGATAGACAGACAGACAGACTCACAGATAGACTCACAGACATACTCACAGACAGACATATTGTAAAAACATGTTTTTCAGGATCTCTGACCCAATGTTGCCAGATTGGGGCTTTTTTGTCCCCAGATTGTTGATTGTCACCGCTTTTTTAAAATGGAAATATTCGTCCTATTTAAAAATAGATTAAAACTTCTGAAAAATAAGCGAACTATATTACTTTTAAAAAATATGATTGCCAAATAATCTGAATTAAGAAAGCCCCAATCTGGCAACACTGCTCTGACCCCTAAAACGTGTAAATCCGTCGAAAACCGGAATTCAAAAATTTTCACGATTCCAATACTTTCTTCTTGTAAAGATAGAAGAAAGTAAAAATCTCCGGTAGCTGAGAGCAGACATATCACTGAAACGGTAAAAATAAAAAATAAAAAATAAATAAATAAATAAAAAAGGTTTGGTGGCTGAGTTTAAACATACCACTGCAAAGTGTTAATATTTTTTTTCCTCGAGGAATATAATTTTTTTTAAATTCTACAAATTCTCAAGTAAACATTTTTATGTTGAACAAATAATATTAATTTTAAAGTTAATATTAATGCTGTTTCTTGCATGGATAAATTGAATTAAGCAGCTGAAAATGCTTAATTGAGATTTAATAGCATCCTAAAAACCTGTATTTCGGTTACAGTATCGAAAAAATGTATTCCCGTTTACGGAATAATTGTTTTTAGTCAACAAATCCCTATATTTAGCCCCTTAATTCTCGTGCCCGTCCTATTTCCGGGCTGGAGATTTAATTGCTAAAAAAAACTTCTGAAACCAGAAAAATTTAACTGGCATTTCGGTGTGAAGGCTTTGAATAACAGCGATGGTTTTTTTTTTTTTTTTTTTTTTTTTTTTTTTTTTTTGGCGCTGATTGTGATGTTGAACTTTGTGTTGCATGTTTCGAAATATATCACACTCAAAAAAAATATTAATAATGAAAATTTAATATATCTTATATTATTTCAAATATTATTTGTAAAAATGTATTTGATGATGATAAAGATCTGTGATGTGAAAAATAAAGGTCTTATTTGCATTAATTTGTATGGTGTAAAACAAACATTAAATTCAGAATTCTCGGATGATGGCTTTTCCACAAATGTTAATTTGTTCTATAACATCTCCTTTTTTGCCTTAAAAAAACTAATTGCATATTTTCTATACAAAACTTATAATTATTCAATTTCTGTAATAAAAAAATAGGTACTTTTTTATGGTTTTTCCAAATATTAAGTGACCGTTAAGGGGTTATACGGATTTTGAGGTCAATATAGCATTTAGTGACATTTTTCGCTTCGTTTGAAAGACCGCTTCAAAAAAAGTTAGCCTAATTGTGTTAGGGACTTTGTTACATAATATGTATAAGTGATACGATATATGAAAATAATCTATTGCCTCACTACTGTCCAAAAAAAATTGTAAAAACATTCTCTAAAAATGAATTCGCAACTTAAAATTGCTAATAGCATATTATTGTGATCATGCTAATTCTCATATTTGAAATATACTCTATTAAATTGTTAATTAGTGATGAAGTTCCCACTTCAATACCTTGAAAGAAACCTCGAATGGAAAATATCTAGATTATAAGGCAAATACATATTATGTTCGTGGGAGTAACGCTGATATATTAACGATTTAAACAAACTGACTAATAAATTTCGCTTTTATTGTTAATTTAATTACTTCTAAAAATCATTTCATTTTTTATACTATCAAATAGAGATACAAATGTTCTTTCAAAGGCTATTAATTAAATCTGTATTCCAGATTGCTCATGTTTTATTGCTCATGGAATAACTTTCAAGCATCTCTTTTTTAAAAAAATTCGTCTCTATCACGTGAAGCCTTTTTACGGAAAATTGTCGCGATTGCACTTTAAATAATATAAATGGTTCAGTATATGGTTCCGGTTACCATACGAAATTAAAACTTTTTCGATAAATGAATAAAATAATAACATAAATAAAACACAAATTTAACAGACATGTAATCAAACTACGCGCTTAAATTCTGAAATAGTATGTAACCAAAAGATTTAATTAAATATT
Source organism: Maratus speciosus (assembly GCA_963932465.1). Taxonomy (NCBI): domain Eukaryota; kingdom Metazoa; phylum Arthropoda; class Arachnida; order Araneae; family Salticidae; genus Maratus; species Maratus speciosus. Next base: position 268,418,862 of record OZ010790.1, read on the forward strand.
GAAATCTTTTGGGGGGCAATATTTCTCTTTGCAAAGAAAACTCTAAGAAATTAAAAAAATATACATATATATAACAATTTAACAAACAAGTCAAATTTGTCAAACTGTACGCTGATCAATATAATGATTAGATAACAAAAACGTAATTTTACAAGAGTACTTCGGAAAGTATATCCATGTAACAGCAGTATTTATAAGAATAGCAAAGTTTAATACGTTAAACTATTTAAAATTTAGGTTATGAAAGTAGTGAATTTTGTAATTCTCTAAATTTCACCATTATAGTAGGAGAGCTGTTGAACATTTTTGAGTAGGTATTTGAGGCACCCTGAAAATTTGTGTAACACTTCTTTTGTAATGCCTGAATACAAAATCGAATGTCTGGCTGAAGGATCGTGGCCCAAAAACTGTGCCAGACAAAAAATGGCACTTGACACGTGTCTGGCACAGTTTTTGTGCCGACTAAAGTGTCTGTCATTTTCAAAATATTTTTTTCTAAGTATAAATATTATTCTGTCTCAATCTCAGCGTGCCTCAAATACTTTTTTTGGGTAGTCAAAAAATGGCACTTGACACGTGTCTGGCACAGTTTTTGGGCCGACTAAAGTGTCTGTCGTTTTCAAAATATTTTTTTCTAAGTATAAATATTATTCTATCTCAATCTCAGCGTGCCTCAAATACCTTTTTTGGGTAGTCAAAAAAAAATGGCACTTGACACGTGTCTGGCACAGTTTTTGGGCCACGATCCTTCAGCCAGACTTTCGATTTTGTATTCAGCCATTACAAAAGAAGTGTTGCACAAATTTTCAGGGTGCCTCAAATACCTTCCCTAAAATGTTTAACAGCTCTTGGACTATTATCATCAGAAGTATCAGGCGAAAACAAATATATTCACAAACTACTTATGTAGAGTTATTTTTAAGTCTTTCGCCTAGAATGTCTTTTGTTACTTATTTTAAAATGGATTATTCAAAGGACTACCAATATCAATCGAAAGTCACCAAAAGGTACCCAGGTCGAAATTTATGCTGGTATTTGTTTGCTAGACAAGCATTAAATGCTGTATCCAAGCAAAGTAAAATAGCATAAACTACTGTCTGACTGTGATAAGAAATACTCTAGAACCGGTCTCGGCTCGGTCCTGTTGCCAAGGTAAGTGGTCTGTCGACTTCATTTTAGGGAAATCCAGCATTTTCTTTTTTCCCATTCAACCGATCATTCCGAGAATTAGCGGTCTTATTTTGTGCTATGGATGAAGTCCCCTCCCTACAAGTTTTGGAACCTTCGAAAGCATGAAACCTACTCAGGGGGTATTAGGGTTTTTCTTATCTCGGTCACACAGTACCATAACACATTTGCTGGTTCCACCATAATTACCAGCAAATCATGGTGTGTATTGGAACACTTTACTGCTTGGCCAGCATACATATTCCATCTTGTGTTGCTTGAATATGTTGCTGGCCTAGCAGCAATCAAGATCACCACTTGCATGAAATTTCTGCAATTCTGGTAGTAATTCACAAGCAACAGATACTTTTTTGTTGCTATTCTATCATTGTATTTCTACCATCAGTTGCTTTTAATTTTTGCTTTTCTAGCATCATTTGCTTTTTTGCTAGGCTGGCATTACATTTCTAGCATCACTTGCTTTTAATTTTTGCTATGCTAACATTACGTTTCTAGCATCCTTTGCTTTTATTTTTTGCTATTCTCCCAGTTAGAAAAAAAAGACGCTTGTGGTGACGTCTTTGGAGAATTTCTGAAGTGCCTACCTTTTTAGGAAGGGGAAACTTATATCGGGTTTTCTAATCCTCTGAGAAGGACTGAACTCACTACCTCCGGTTTGGGAACAGGATGCTCTACTTACTTCGCTACTGGGGTCGCGTTTGTAAACGATTTTAAATGCGGGTAATGGGTATAGAACTGATTCTGCTGCGTGTTGTTATTTTTATAAGATAAGGGGGAATTTATAGATGCTGTTATTCTCAAAGTTTCAATTAATAAGGTTAATTTATTATTAGGGGTTTTTTTTCTATGTTTAATGGATAATTAGAATATGGCTTGACTATTATAATTCATTAGTGGAATTTTCTTTGCTTAATGAGTGGTTTGAATATGGTCATAATTATGTGTTGTAGAAAAATAAAAGATTTTGAAGTGTATTTAGGATAGAATTTATGAATTTCAGGTGGGGTTTAAGATTTTAAAATTTTGGTCCTTATTGGAGGGGGGGGGGGTCAATTGTACATATTTTCAATTCGATTATTATGAACTTATTTCTTAAATGAAACAGTCCCCTTGAATTTTGAAATTTAATTGACTAAATTCTTTTTTTTTTTTTTTTTTTTTTTTTTTTTTTTTTTTTTTAAAGAACGGATTTTTTTTTTGTATAATTAAAATAATTAAACAGTAAGAGAATGAACACCTAAGAATTTTACAATGGGGAAGTGGAGGCGAGGCGCTTTTTCCAATAAAATCTTCATCGAAAATAATTTTTCGTTTTTTTTATATGTATGTGTTAAGGGGGCTCAGGACATGATCGATACCAAAAAACATGTAAACAGAGCTCGCCCTTCGAGTCCATACAATAACAGAAGCATTCAATGTAACTAATTTAAAATTTCTGATATTGTTAAGGTATGTTTGTAGTCTTATAAAATTATAAAATGAAGTACTTCAATGTATTAAAATAAAAAAAATATATACAGCAAAATTTATATAACATAATTTTCGAAAAAAAATAGGTGTCATATCACCATCCGTAAGATATCTTAACAATGAATTGACATAAGAACCTAATTTTTGCTTTAAAACTATGAGAAACCTTTACTCTATAGAATGAATTAAGGATATAACTATCACTCAAATGAAACCTTATTAAAAAAAACTCTCAAATTTGAAAATTTAAAATACCCTAAAAAATACCATTATTTTCCATTAAAAATTCTCAAAATATTAAACTATCTAAAATATATTAATTCATTCTATAGATAGTGATGCTATATGCATGCAAAAAAAAAATAGCCATTCCATCAAACAGCTTTTTTTCAACCTTATGGATAGTCGTAAAAAATCAAGTTTTGAGAAAATGCGACTTAAAGTTGCAATTAAATGGGTGCGGCTTTGAAAGTGATTGTTACATAAATGCTTATAACTCCGTTAAAAAGTGCAAATATTTTTATTCTGTTTTTTGCAGTGTGTTCAGAATTAATTGAATAATCAAAATAGACACTAAAATTTTTTTTCGATTTTTTGAAAGTTTTCAAGCCCTGAGTCCCCTTAAAATTTTATCTAAACCGGGTGGTTGGCACTTTTTTCCAACAAATCCTTTATATAAATTAATTTTTAGGTTTTTTGTTAGATTTATTTGATTTTATCTAAAACGGGTAGACGAAGGCAGTATTGAATTTATGTTGTAGTGGTTCGAAAAGGAAATCCACCCGCCCCTGGATTTTGAAATTTTTACAAACTAATATTTTTTCTCTGATTTTAATAAACACAGGAAATTTAAGCTTTCCGAGTAACTTAAAAGAATTAAATACTAAGGGAAAGTGCAGCTATGAATTTTCTTCCAATTGGGGGGGGGGGGGAGCTTTTTCCCTTTAAGTCAACCATGGAAATTATTTGTTAATTTTTTTAAGTTTATGTGTTAAAAAATTATCTCTAACGTAATTGAGGGGCAGTGTTTAATTCAGGTGGCGGTGACACACCCCTCCCCCCTCACAGCTTTTGAAATTTAATAAACAAAATTCTATTTTTCTCCCATTTTTAAAAATATAGAGAATTTATGATTTACTGGTAATCTAAAATAATTTAACAGTAAGAGGAAGATCAGTTTAAAATTTTTCGTTGTGTGTGTGTGTGTATGGGGGAGGGGGATTTACTCTTCAATGTCCGCTTTGAAAATTAATTTTTAGTTCTGTTTCTTTTGATATTTAGATTTTAAAAAACTAATCTAAAATGGGCGGTTTAAGACAGTATTGAATTCAGGAGAGGGCCAGCCCGGATTTTAGATTTTAATGAACAAAATTTTCTTTTTCTCCTTTTTTTAAAGACATACTGCATTTTTTTCGAGTAAGTTAGAATATTTCAATTCTAAGAAACAGAAGAAAAAAATTCCTTTATAGGCGGCGGGGGTCTCCCCTAGAAGACTCTCAAGTTACATTTCATATCTTGAAAAGCTGCAATGTACAGTGAAACCTCCATAACGCAAACTCCTGAATATTCCGTTAAGGGAAGAGGGCTTATGTGATCCATTAAGCCTCCCTCGAATTGTAAATTTAACTAATGTTTTTCTCCGATTTTGAAAAACAAATTGAAATTTAATCTTTTATCGTAGCTTAAAATAAAAGAGAAAGTAAGAACTTTTTGTTGGGGGAAGGGGGGGAGAGGAGGTGGAAGAGACCTATTGCATCTCCCCGTATTTGAAAAATTAATTTAATTTATAATTAACATTTCTTTTTCTTCTATTTTCAAAAAGCATAGTCAAATATATACTTTTCGAGTAATTAAAAAAAAATAAATAAATAAACATTTGATGCTGCCAATCATTAACAAGCACATAATGCTTAATTTAAGTACCTACCTCATCATTATTGGGAAGAGACTTCTGTTGCAAATTAGCACATGTAACTGGCACATAGTAAATCATGCTGTTTTCTATCAAAGCTGGTTGCATAGCATATTATGACGGATAGCATAAAAAGCATATAATAGCATATAAACGTACCTACCTCTCCATGCTTTGACAGAAGCTTAAAAGCAAATAAGCACATGAAATGCTTGTACATAGCTTGTCATGCTATTTCGCCCTCAGCTGGCTGCATAGCATATTATGCGGGCAAGCATAAAAAACAATATAATAGCACGTTAAGGTACCTACCTCTCCATGCTTTGAAAGAAGCTTAAACAGCAAATAAGCATAACATGCTTATACATAGTTTGTCATACTATTTCTCAATAAGCTGGCAGCATAGCATATTTTGCTGCCAAGCATAAGAAAGCATGTAATAGCACATTAAGGTACCTACCTCTCCATGCTTTGGAAGAATACTGAACAGTAACTAAGCATAACATGCTTTTACATAGCTTGTCATGCTATTTCTTCCTAAGCTGGCTGCATAGCATATTATGCTGGCAAGCATACAAAAGCATATAATAGCACGTTAAGGTACCTATCTCGCCATGCTTTGGAAAAAGCTTAAACAGCAAACAAGCATAAAATGCTTGTACATAGCTTGTCATGCTATTTCTACCTAAGCTGGCTGCATAGCATATTATACTGGCAAGCTTAAAAAGGCATATAATAGCACGTTAAGGTATGGCCATTGTGAGTTTTGTTAAGGCCTCTCCATGCTTTGAAAGAAGCTTAAACAACAAACAAGCATAAAATGCTAGTATATAGCATTGCTGTGTACTTTAGCTATATAGCGTGTGATGCTGGCTAGCATTGTAAAGCATATACTAGCATGAAAATCTGGCAGACAAAGCAATACATAGCAATAACTAGCATATTTTTGATGCTGGTACTTGGAATAATTTTGACCTGGGTAGTAAGCTTGCGAATAATGCGGCAACTAAGATTCAGTTCATGGGGAATTTATTCATAGGAAAGTACATGTGAATCTCACTGTAAAAAAATTTGAGCACGTTTCCCGTATTAGACGAAAAAATAGTTGCCCTTATCGGAATGGAAAATTTGCCGACCCAGCTCGGAATAACATCCGAAAAAAAACTAAGTAATAACTAAAATGGTATTTTTCGGATTTTATTCCGAGCTGGGTCGGAAAATTTTCCGTCCGGAGAAGGGCAACTATTTTTCCGTCTCCTACAGGAAACTTGTTCGGATTTTTTTTACAGTGAACCTTTTTAGCCCCCGGTACGGTATACTATTTCTTTCTCCCATCTTATTTTGTGTCGACTCCAAAAAATAACGCTACCTTACAGAAGCCAGCCGTAAAAAAAAAAGGAGTACGATAGGCGGGACTAGGGGGGGGGGGGGGTTGACCCACTTTTTACAAAATGATTTTTAATTTTTTAAATATTGAACGTAGAATAAAGTTTTATGTATCATTTTATTCGTTATACAATCAGTTATCAAAATAAAATTGCTACATAAGTGTAATATATAAGAAATTTGAAAAATGATCAATTTTAACCATGAGAAAATAATGCATGAAGGCTCCCTACATATGGGAGGGTTGACCCACTATATGGGAGGCTTGACGCACTTTGTTTTATATTGAAATATTTGTGAAGAGAAATAATATCTGATTAAAAAAGGCAATATAGCTTTATTCTATATGCTTTAATTATTATAAAAAACATTTTTGAAAATATGATGCTTACGCAAAACTGTTTCGATGTAATCGCAAGTCAGAGGAGAAAAAAAAAAAATTAAACAGAATTTCGTCTGAGCAGGTATAATTGTACAGCAGGGAAATGAAATTTTAACATTTAAGACAGTATTCCGTTAGAGACAGGTTCCGTTTTTATAGGGTTTCATGTATTATTATTCAAGGAATTTATAGCCACTGTCCCGTTTTTTTTTTTTTTTTGAACCTGCCAACCTTTAAAAATGCGAAATCGTAGCACACAAAATTTAAATTAATCTGGAGATTGGTTGGTTGGTTTTCCGTGTTTCACAGCCATCTTTTGACATTCGTAAAAGGAATAAGGTTTACGTCTTTCAACTCAATATAGTAATTTTTTTCCTCTGAAAATTTCTATATGATTTTTAGAGTTTATTTTCGTTTCGCAGCCTTTTTTTTTTTTTTTTTTTTTACTTTTGTAAAAGGAGCCTGGCTCCAACTTTTTAGCTCAGTGCAGTAAATTTTGAGAGAATTCGCGATTTTTTTTCCCGCCATCATTTCAGGATATTCACAATTTTTTTCCCACAATCGTAATTCACATTTTCCTATCATGATTCTTTGTTGAAATCTGCACTTTTTACCATGAACTTTTGATGAAATTCGCATTTTTTACGCGATCCTTTGACAACTTTGCGTTTTTTTTTACCACGATCCTTTGACTAAATTAGTGTTTTCTTTCTGCGATCTTTCGGTGAAATTTGTGTTTTCTTACTAATCTTTCGATGAAAGTTGCACTGTCTTACTGATCTTTTGACGAAATTTGCGTTTTTTTTCTGCGATATTTTGACAAAATTCACGTTTTTGCCACGATCCTTTAACGAAATTTATTTTCTTCTGCGACCAATTGACGAAATTGATTTTTTTTACACGGTAATTTGTCGAAATTCACGATAGTTTATCGAAAATCTTGCGATTTTGCACACTATTTCAAACCTTGCTCCTCAACGAACCCCCTCCAGAATTCTTAAAATGGTACACTTGTTTCTAAGGAAGGGAATTCCTGTATAAATATTTACAAAAACACGATCAGAGTGTTTTATGTTAAGAAGTTTTTTTTGCAGCCCAGAATTTTTTTCTCTCATGATCATTTTTTAATGTCCGAATTTTCGGACTAATGGCCAATTTTTTAAAACTTTCGGAAATGAAAACTAGGAAATTTCGGAACAGAATCACTCCTGAAAAATATGCTGCGGATAAAAATCGCAACTAGAAACATAAAATACTTTTGTGTTTTTTGCAAAAAATCGTAGTTTAAGACCGATTTTCGTAGCATCGTATTTTATAGATCCAAATCGTAGCAACTACGATTTTTTCGTAGCAGTTACCTTTTTCTTCTAAAAACACGATTTTTGGCATTTTCGAAATAGATTACGCTCTAGTGCGGAAAAGTTGTGTATTGGGTTGCTCAGTAAACATGTAAATTTTTTTTGAAATCGAACAATATCTTCAGGTGGCGCCGGCGCCTTAAAAATTTGAAATTTTGACTAAAATAGACCTTTTTCTTCTAAAAACACGATTTTTTGCATTTTCGAAATAGATTACGCTCTAGTGCGGAAAAGTTGTGTATTGGGTTGCTCAGTAAACATGTAAATTTTTTTTTAAATCAAACAATATCTTCAGGTGTCGCCGGCGCCTTAAAATTGGAGATTTTATTCAAAACAGACATATATTTTCATGAAAAGAGAATTCCTTATCGGTTTTCTATTTCACCCCCCTTCTTCTACTAAATGAAATGCTCTCGCACCTGCAGTCCACGTGACCCTCAGTGGTACAGGATTGTCTCTTACATTCCTTATCAGTTTTCTATTCCACCCCCCCCCCTTCTTCTACTAAATGAAATGCTCTCGCACCTGCAGTCCACGTGGCAGTCAGTGTGATAATATGCAATACACAGTTATCGTTTAGTTCAGTCTAGTACAGAAGCAATCAATAAGCTTACTTTATGTCGTTTGTTCATCGAAGAGCAGTCTCTTTAGATATTTAAATGTCATTAACTAGTTAGTTATAGTTATACTTTTGTCACAATGGCCGGTTGTCATTCAACTAGAAAAGTTACAGATTGTTTTGTTTTTGGTTTGCCAGAAGAGCTGAAACCTAACGTCTTACCAACTTACAGTCAAGTTATGAAACTTTACTTCCTTATAAGAGAACAAGTGAAATCTTCAAATCACGGCAAAGATCCAGCTTTTACTGACATTGCCAATGTTGTTGCTGAGAGGGTAGCTGATTTGTAGAAGAAGTCCTCGATTCCTACTATTTCTCATTGCAGAATTGTGCGCATCCTTAAATCATATCATGCTAAGTATAAAAATATCCTGAAAAGTAAAAACAAGTCTATGGAATCCTATAGGAACAAAGTAAAGGAATTTTTGGAAGACGCCGAGAAAACTCTCTTTGACATTGCCACATGCAAATGTCATTCTTTTAAAGCATGCTGCTGTGAAAAGGATAGAAAAGTGCCACATTTAGAACAACCATTTTTGATTGATCAACGAACCGTCAGAAAAGTGATTATCGGGGGCATTGATTTAAAAGTAACTGAGAAGCTGCTCCGAAAGCAAAATAGGCAATCCAAGACAGTGTTGAAAGCTGCTACAAGTGAACAGCAGTTCCAAACACCAAAGTCTATGTTCGAGTCGCCTGAGTTCGAGGATTGTGAGAACGAAGAATTTGAATATGAAACGCGTAATGATGAAGAATACACTCCTCCTAGATCCAGAGAGAACCATTCCAGAAAAACGAAAAGAGAGACCAAGGTAATCAGCCAGATGAGGATAAAACTGCCAACCACAGCACTCGCCTGCGATAGTGCAGAGATTGGAGACAGGCCTGCAGCGAAAATTATTTCTGCAGTTCTTGAAGATGTCGGAATGATTTCTGATAATAATCGTTCCAAAGTTACAGATAAAAATAAAATAAGAAGAGAGAGAAAGAGAAAACGAAGGGAACTACAATGTAAAGGAAAACCAGAAGAGCTTCAAGCCCTCTTTTTTGACGGACGAAAAGATAAAACTTTAGCAGATCAAATCAAGGGAAACAAAAAGCACAGGACAACGGTTATTGAAGAACATGTAGTTTTAATACAAGAACCTGGATCTGAATATATCGGCCATGTTTCTCCAGCTAGTGGTTCTGCAAAATCTATTAAGAGCAGCATCGCTGAATATCTTTTACAGAATGATATCAACACTGAAAATCTTTTGGCAGTTGGCTGCGATGGGACACCCGTTAACACAGGTTGCAAGACTGGAGTTATACGTCTCATAGAAGAAGATGTTGGTAGACCTCTTCAATGGCTCATATGCATGTTACACGCAAATGAGTTACCGTTGCGGCATCTTCTAAAAAAGCTAGACGGTCAAACAAGTGGTCCTGAAACATTTTCTGGTCCAATAGGAAAAGATCTCGAAACCTTTGAGCTGAAACCGGTAGTCAATTTCAAAAAGGTTGATGTCGTAGAGTTAGTAGCAATATCAGAAGAGCTTCGAAAAGATCTGAGTACAGATCAACGATACATGCTGCAAATTTATGAAGCTGTAACATCAGGTTACTGCTCTGTTGCACTAGCAGAGAAAAAACCAGGAAAGCTAGCGCACTCCCGTTGGCTAACGGCAGCATGTCGAGTTTTGCGCTTGTACATTTCAGTTACAAATGTTTCAGCAGAACTGAAAACCTTAGTAGAGTTTATAATTAAAGTGTATGTGCCGATGTGGTTTGATATAAAATCCAAACCGCATTGCAAAGATGGTGCTAGACACTTATGGAAGATGATTAGCTTGTCACGTTATCTCCCAGATGACTTGAAGACTGTCGTGGATGGCGTAATAAGCCGAAATGCTTTTTTTGCGCATCCTGAAAATATTCTTCTTTCGATGCTTACGGATGAACGAAATTACATCCGACTGCTTGCAATACGAAGAATTTTAAAAGCCAGGGAAAATAAACAAGAAGGTATCCGGCGGTTCACTGTTCCTGTAATAAAATTCGAAGCAAAAGATTATACGGACCTAATTGATTGGCACCAATCAGTTGTTACGGAGCCACCAATGCTTCGTGCAGTCAGCAATGAAGATTTCCGAAATATTCTAAAGGAGAAAATATCTTTACTAGAAATAAAAGAGTTTCCATGCCACAGCCAAGCAGTGGAGAGGGCAATAAAAATAGTGACATATGCTTCAGCTTCTGTGGTGGGACAAATCGAAAGGGATGGCCTTATAAGGGCGAAATTGGAATCACAAAGAATAATTCCTTCATTTGAAAGCAAGACGAAATACAAAAAAGGCCAAGTAGATCAGGCAACAGAAAAGTGAAATATTTAATAAAATCTCAGTGTCCATTATATGGTTGGGTGGTTGGGAGGGCACGGGTGGAACTCGATATGCAGCCACCTCCTCGTGGTGAGTTCTCGGTTATCTCAGTGAATTTCCTCTGAGATAAGCAAAGAGCTGCATTGCTTCATGTTTGTTTGCTTACTTGGCACACATGACAGCAGTAAAAGATGAATTCAATTATTATTTATGTGTTTATTGACGTTTCCTTTTTTCTGCTGAACAAACCGAATTTTAAAGGCTCAGGCTCCACCTGAAGATATTGTTTGATTTAAAAAAAAACTTACACGGCTACTTAGCAACTCAATACTAAACATTTCTGCACTAGAGCGTTATCTATTTCGAAAATGCAAAAAATCGTGTTTTTAGAAAAAAAGGTCTGTTTTAGTCAAAATTTCAAATTTTTAAGGCGCCGGCGCCACCTGAAGATATTGTTCGATTTCAAAAAAATTTTACATGTTTACTGAGCAACCCAATACACAACTTTTCCGCACTAGAGCGTAATCTATTTCGAAAATGCAAAAAATCGTGTTTTTAGAAGAAAAAGGTCTGTTTTAGTCAAAATTTCAAATGTTTAAGGCGCCGGCGCCACCTGAAGATATTGTTCGATTTCAAAAAATTTTTACTTGGTTACTGAGCAACCCAATACACAACTTTTCCGCTCCCAAGCCTCATCGATTTCGAAAGTTTGTGCAAAAGTGCATTTTCGGCCCACCCTAGTGTGTATTAAAAACATTTCATCTGGTGAACCCTCCCTCACATTGACTTGGTCAAGCCTCCCCACAAAACCCTTTTCTAAAGAATAGCACATTGTTATGTTAAGCCTAACTTACTGCACAACCTTTATGCCTGGAATGAAAGCTCGATATTTCTGCATTAGTTAAAACATACTTACTTAAATTTCTATTATATATTTTCCCTGAAAAAAGCTTACAAAATATTTCTAAAAAACACAACTTTTAGGTTGAAAACGCCTCACAATTGATTTTTTCCACACCTATTTCGATTATCTGTATGAAACAAAGATTGTTGTTTGGGCATTCTAGAAGCTTTGGTTGACACCTAATGATAAAACTCTGAAATTCTTTTAAATATGAAAACTGATGGATGGTCAAGCCTCCCATATGGTCAACTCTCCCTAGTCTTCCCTACAGCAAATTTTTAAACTTCTAAGCATCGCACATTTTCAATTTTTATACCGTCGTATTGGGGGGAAAAAAATTACTTTTAAATGCAATTTGTTTGAAAACTCTATCTCCATTTATTTTTGAAATATTATTATTATTATTTTTTTTTTTGTAGTTTTTAGCACTATTTGTTTAACTTTGGCCACTCAAGTGCTCCATTTATGTAGAAAGTAAAAGGAAAATAGTTGAAAAATAGCAATTATATCTTTCTGTTGCCATTTTCTCATAACAGCCAAAAGAAAATGTAATTAAAATACATGCTATTTTGAAAAAATATAAATGAATAATTTCTGTTAAAACAGGGAGCTATTATAAACTATATTTAATTTTAAGTATCTATAGACGCTTTCAGTGTGACGTCAGTCATGACATTTTGGCTGGAAATTGACTCCAAACAAACGGTTGCTATGAGTCATTCCTTTTTAAATATAAATCGTGTAAAATGTTACTAGTACATATCAAGTATTAAAACACTTATATGTGAGATATAGATATAAGATTTAGCTGCAACACACAAACAATATAGAAAATACAACATAGCAACCGTTTGTTTGGAGTCAGTTTCCAATCAAAACGTAATGACTGAGGTCACGTCTTAAATCGTCTATATTAATGTTACAAACAAATGAAGGCCTATGAATCATTAGATAGCCGTTTTAGGTAGATTTCGTATGAAATACTACCTATTGGCGTCGTTCCTATGTTGGAATTTCTGAAAAAAATTTCCAGATCTACACCGATCATGACCCCTAAAACCCAAAACCACCGTCAGTAAAAACTTTATATATATATATATATATATATATATATATATCACTTTCTTCTGGACACGATAACTTCCACAATTCTTCACCAATCTCTTCCAAACTTATACATAAAATCAAGGGGCATAAAATCTCGGTCAAGTTCATTAATGGGCAAAATCGGACGAAAGGGATGGAAATAGGAAGGGGTTTTGTGAAAACCGATAAAACCCCATAACTTCTTAATTTTTTGTACATATCAAACCAGTTTATAGTTTTTATTACTTCTAAAAATAGGGCCAAAAATGTATGCATCACAGATTTTTGATAAAATTATAAATGAGTTCAAGGGGCGTAAAAAATAGGGTTTTTGGGAGAAAAAAAATCATAACTTCATCAATTCTCAAGATATCAAATCCAATTAATTTTATTATACATCTCCCTAATATTATCTACAACTTTTATATTTACAAGTTTTTGATAGGACCAATTCGTACCGCAAAAAAATAAAAACGAAAACAAAAAAAAAGGGGGGTGAAGAAGAAAAATTTCCATAACTCCGTCAATTCACAAGATATAAAATCCCCATGAATTTATCATATATCTTCTTAATATTGTCTTTTGATAGAACCAATTCTTACAGCAAAAACAAGTTAAAAATACATAGCGGTTGAAGAAAAACATCATATTATTAAGAATGTATTCAAATAAAAACTGCTTATTTTCTTACTCATTTTTAAATTAATTTTTGCTCTCAAACGCGTCCAACTGATAGATTCTCTTTTTCAAAAAGTATATAACGTACCGTAATGATCGATTTTTTGATAGAGGCAGAATATATTTCAAAAAATTATGTCAAAATGGGCATTTTGAACAGAATTTCCCGAAGCGATTGTGTTAGAAAAGAAAAATACTGCCCTACTGAGAAAATAATTGTTTATTAATCAAGTTTCATTTAATTGAAAGAAAAATAAAAACACACGTCGTTTATAAATCTTTTTAAAAATCACGTCACCAATTTTCGTATTTTTTCTATTAAAATTAATCTGAAAATGTGCCAGAAAATTTCGAGTTGTTGAGCATGGAAAAGTATTTTTTTTTTAATACCGCCTTAACATGATTCTGATAAAACCAGCTATTCTATAAAAATGAAATGGAAACTCGTCAAAAGCGGTCAGATAAAACTGTTAAAGTGGATTTATATCTACTCATGATTTAGTTGTTTTTGGTGCAATTAATGTACTTAACTTCGAAATCTACCTCCGCCTGTAGGCCGGGCCGGTAGGGATTTTTTATTTTGTCGAGTTTCATTAATGACGGCATCTTTTTTCTGCATTTGTATATTATTTTGCGATAGTGACATCCTATGCGTGCTTTACTGTAGATGTTTAAGAGTGGATCGTAAGTGTGGAATTCTTAAGCGGATGCGAATGATGTCATTTTACATAAAATAAAAGTGTGCGCTTTAAGTCTTAAAATTGAAATATGTTTTGTACTATTTATATATACATACATTTTTTTCATCGGGGGCAACACTTAATTCTGGAAAAGCAGAATTCCTGTTTTCTAGTTTTATTATTTTTACGTTAAAATATAAACGTTAGGAAGAACATTATGTAACATACTTAAGTTTCTGGATAATTAAGATACTAAACGATTTAAACTTCAATTAAAGGCGTATATAAATATTATACAGACATACATAATATAAGTACAATAAACCCAACTGGTGTGAAAAATTAGCCAGAGCCAAGAATCGAACCCGGGACCACATCGAGCCACATAAGAGTCAGGGAATCTATTCCTGGCTCTGGCTAATTTTCCCCTCCAGATGGGTTTATTTTATTTATTGTATGTATGTCTGTATAATATTTATATATACATTTAACTGTCTAATGCAGGCGTTATTTACGTGTGTATGTGAGTTTTAATATATATTGTAGTATGTGTGTTTTATTATGATTTAAACTTCAGTTCATCCTTACTTTTATAAAGAAAGAAGACACTGATGACTTTTTTTTATTTCTGAACAAAAACACGTAAAATATTTTCTGAAACGAATAATTGACCATCGCACAGAGTTCAAAATTTTTCACAATTGAAACTGGAGATGTTTGGTTAATGGCACAATTCAGCAGGTGCTTCGAAAATCTATAAAGCATGTTATAAGTAAACATTTATCTAAGCTTTATGGAGAAATTTGATAACATTTCAACAAATATTAAAATTTATTTATCTAATTAGCTATATTTATGTGGGATTATAAATATTCTCAACAATGCAACTTGACAGACTCAAGGTTTTATTTAATCAATTCGCAATATTATAAAAAATAAAAATCATAACACGAGGAGCTTGAAAAAAGCACAAAACATGTGGCAGCGGCTCGATTGGAAAATAAATAATACCAGGAGAAATATTAAGAGTTCCATAGTTTGTGTGTCAAGAAAAAGTGTAAAAAGCTGTCAATTGTCGAAAAGAAGATGTAAGCAAGAAGTCTGGGTGATTTATTCTATTTATATATACACTGAAGTAAAAGACAGATGTTTCTTAATCTACAAAAATGTACTACAATCCAGAACGAAAATATACACTAACCTCTTCGGAATCACCAAAGATGCTAAATGCGTTGCTTTACCTTTAAAAACCGCAGAAAACTATTTATTTTTCAAACTTTAAAGAAGAATTTATAAAAATAATTTTTTATTAGCTGCTCGTCATTTTCGGAAACGTTTCTGAGTAGCTTTTACAGTGCAATAATCAGTTTTTCAAATCGGAATATCATTGTTTCGAATGCTAACAATTCTCACGTAAATATTTTTATATTCAGCAAACGTGTTTAATTGACAAACATTCAAAATTAACAGCATTAACATTAATATGAAAATTAACATTTTTTTTTATAAATGATGCAAAAATTATGTTATACAGTCGAAAATGTTTACTTCAGAACTGATAGGAACCGATAAACTGATTTTCCGGGTACAGAAAACTGATTAATGCATTGCACTCCTCCTCCAAAAAAAAAAAAAAAAAAAAAAAAAAAAAAAAAAAAAAAAAGGTAAATAAATGAACGTGAAGTCTAACACATTGTGGGGAGAAATCTTCTATTTAATTCGGTCTTCGTCAAACATTCAAAAATTGGTGCGATGGGACAACACAGCTATGATTACACAAGCTGGTATCTGAAATATTGTTATTTATTTTGCGTGTCTTTCATGAATCTCAAGAAAAGTGTGAAAGAAATCCGAAATTTTTTTCGCCAGATACATATTTGACAACAGGTAAAATTTCAAATTGTCTTACACGATTTTTTTTTATCATCTATTTACAATGCGAATAAGGAAAAAAAATGCCTTTCAACAACATATTTACATCAAATAGAAAGAAAATCTCCCTTTGTCAGTTTTCTGTAAACAACCGAAACTTATCACTATGGGATTCGAACTAAGGACCTTCGGTTTTTCAGCTAGTTGACATGGCCACACAGTACTTTTGGAAGTTTTTTTTCCCCAAGACTACCAGCAATTTTTTTAATGTACTTTTTCAAATTGTGTGTACAAACGTCGGTATAGATGGCGCGATAAATTTTATTTTTTTTATTGGAAATATCTTCTATTTAAAACAACATCTAGCAATATTAATGAAACATTCGTAATAGTTACAATTTAGAGACAACATTTGCGTTTCACTGAAAATATTTGCATTTTAAAACAATATATGAATAATTTTAGTGTTTCAATAAAAATATTTGCAATGTATTCCAATAATTAATAATATTCGCGCTCCACTGGAAAATTTTTCATTATAAAGTCAATATATATGCATTATTAGCGTTTCAATAAAAATGTTTGCTATGGGAAGCAAGTGTATATGGCAATCAATATCTTCGCATCAGAAATTCAACGATTTCTGTACGCAAATCTCTAAATATCTTATTCGAAAATTATACTGTTTTGAGAGCAATAACGAGGTACTTCATACAAGTTAAGTAAAACTTTCTGCATTTTTACGGATTTGTAGAATCAAATTTCAATTATGGAAAATGTACTTTTTTATACAAAAAGAAAAATATTCCTTAAAATTTTAAAGATTCTTATACTTTTGAGCATTTTTAGAGAGCATCTGCGTTTACTTACGTCTTGTTATCATATAATTTACAACGCTAACAAAAGTAAATGTGGCTTTGTCATATCCATTCGTCCTTAATCATTCTGATGACAACAACATGAATTCATCCATAACATTTTTCTTGGATCAGGTTAATGTGTGCACGAAATTACTTAACATATATTACGTAAAAGTAAGTTTCAATCTGCCAAAAAAATAAAAAAAATTATAAAGTAATAATAATTAAACTTATTTATTTTTACTGCTGATAAGTTTGCAGAGATTAAAATACTGCCTATAAAGATTATGTTAAAATACGTGAAATCCCTATTTTATTACTCTAATTATTTTATTTAGCGTTAATCTTTCAAACAAAACGCAATAATTTATAAAATAGACGGGATTTAAATTAATTCTAAACATGATTTAAAATAATTTTAAATTTTGATTACATTACTTTATGTTTAACGGATTTAAAAATAAACGTTTGTTTAATTCCGATTAGGTCTGTAACTTGTTTAACATTCATTTGGATTTTAGGTAGTTTCGTAAGAAATACTACCTATTGCAGTCGTTACCATGGAGCGACTTTTGAAAAATTCCTTCATAACTTTTCATTATATGACCCCTAGGAACCCAAAACCACCCCCACATAAAAAGTTTATATATATATATATATATATGTATGTACTAAATTTTGTCCGCACGATAAAAGTCGCAATTATGCACGGATCGTTTTCAAACTCGCCAAAAACTTTGAGATGGCTAATATCTCGGCGGGGATTGAAAATGGGCAAAATCGGCCAAGGGAATGGAAATAAGGGGGGGAAGCGGTTAAAAATTTTGAATACCGTCTTAACAAGATTCTGATAAAACCAGCTCTTACACAACAATGAAGGAAAAAATAAATATTTTTCGTTATAGCAGTTGCCAACAATTAAAAAAAAACAATAAAATTTTCACCACAACAATTGCTTTTCTATTGCAAGAATTCCATGTGAAAAAATAAATTAAATAAATAGTTTGACGAATTGAAAACAAATTGAACATTACGTCATAAGTTTTCTAGAGCAAGATTTCAGAATGGAAACTCAAAATGAAATAAATAGTTTGACGAATTAATACACATATATATATATATATATATATATATATATATATATATAGCTTTAGCAAATAAATTATTATAGCTTTAGCAAATAAATTATAATTAAATATAGGGGAGAACTATTTTTAATTATAATTTATTTTCTAAAGATCTAAAGAAAAGTATTGCAGGGAGTATCTGCCATTGCAATGATTCTCAATTTGTTAATTATAAAGACAAGTATTATGGACATGTTATTACTGGAGATCTAAAGATAGTAAAGGATGAGGAGTTGAGGAGGTTAATGGAATACGGAACTAAATATCATGTGAAACGTACTCTCACTAAAAGTGTTGCAATTAAACGTTTTACTATTAATATAGATATATTTATAAATAAACTAATGTATAGATACAATTTGCCATCCAGTGTGTTTGACGAGTGGAAGTACTATATATTAAGAGATTTTAAACGAGAATTTTCCAGAGATTTTGACGGAGTTAATAGAGAGAAATACAACAAACTTACACATTCAGTTAAAGAAATTTAGGAAAATTTTATAATCACCTATGTTGATAAAGCAAATACAAGTTATGCACTGATATGTAAGATACTTTACGGTAAACTTTTGAATGATTGCTACAATAATAAAAATAGCTATTTACCATTGAATTCGAAAGCTGCAGTAATAGGAAATAGGATTAAAGCCTTCTATAAAAAAGTTAAGCTGGAACAAATGAGTCAAAGTTTCCCTTATCTCATACTAGTGCCTAAATTCCATAAAACCCCTATCAAATTCAGGAGTGTGACTTGTAGATTTGGTTCATATATTGGGGCTGCTAGCAAGGCTTTGGGGGGGGTGCTGGAGGGGGTGTTTGAAGGAGTGATGGGGGGAGAGACGACTTTTATTATCTAAAATAGCTATACACTATTAGATAATCTGAAAAAATTAAAAAAATATTACTGGTTTATTTGCTTACGATTTTGCAGACCTCTATAACATTATTGATTTGACAGATTTAAAAGATAAAATAGTAGATTTTTATAATACAAATAGTACTTTGGATGCTCATAATGATTTTTTCATAAATTTATTTCAGTTAGTAGTACAAGAAAACTACCTTTACGAAGGAAATACAATATTTAAACAGATTCGGGGTATTCCAATGGGGGGAGTTGCAGTTCCATTTTGGCAAACATTTACTTACATATATATGAAAGAAATAATAATTTAAACAGTAACACATTATCCTACCGATATATAGATGATGTTTTGATAGTCAAATTAAACAATGATATTGAAAATATTGATTTTACATATTATCCTACGTCTATGAGTCTGGAACCCTCCTCCCAGAATTGTAAAAATATTAATTTTCTAGATGTGAACCTAAGCATAGAAAGTGAAAATTTGATATCTAAGTTATTTGACAAGTGAAATGATTTCAAATTTAATGTCTTAAAGCTGATATATTTTGATTCCAACATGCATGTTTCGATTAAAAGAAATGTACTTAGAAATGGATTAATACGAATCGAAAGACTGAGTACTAGAGTTAAAGATATGTTTAGTGATATTTTAGAGTGGTGCCGCTTGGGATTCAAGCATGGTTATCCTAGCAATTTCATCAGGAGAATAACTAGTGATTTTATTAAGAGTAGCAGGTACGGAACTGAACTGAACTCAGTGATGGATGAGAATGGAGGTTTTGATGAGTTGATTGATCTAATGAGTTAGAGAGATATTTTGGTGGATGTTGTAGCTCTGTTTAGTTTTTCATAGTTTTTCATTTTTGGTCTTGGCGAGTGAAGGGGGACGTAGCATGCGTAAAGTCTGAATTAACCCTGCAGTGTATGTCGTTAGCCATACCGCTCGCCTTCTGTTTTGTTATGTCTTGCAATTTTATATATTTTCTTTAGTTTGGTTATTCAGTTTGATTTTAAGAGTTAAAGTTTATGTTGGTTATTATAATATTTTCGATGTGAGTTTCAATGCAGCTATGGTGTGTGATGGATTTTGATATTTTGTTTGTGGTTATATATATATATATATATATATATATATTGCGTCTTATTAGAAATATAATGGACCTCAGCCGGTGAATATGTAACGTCATGAGAGTTTCAAGAAACGTATTAAAACATGATAAAAAACCGACTATGGAAATATTAACATATTTTAACACTTTGAGGTTCTCTGAATTTGTTTTAGCCATTTTTAAACCTATCCCATATACATGCGTGTGTGTATTCGTGTATATTAGAATTTTCACAAAATGTTTAGCTCCCTAGAGTTCATTCTTAGTGAAGGAATTGGGTTTATCTCTAATCTTGATTTAAATTTTGTTGGTGAATTTAGTACTTAACATCGAAATCTACCTCCGCCTGTAGGCCAGAGCCGGCAGGGATTTTTTTTTAATAGCAACAATAAACGTAATAAAATACTTGATCTAAAATATTGACTTTTATTATGTAATTTAATAAAAATATAATTATTAATCAGATTAGGATTAGTTATGTAGAAATATTTTGTTAATTAAAATCGATTTTTTTTGTAATAATAATTTAATTGTTTTTTATTTTTCAAAGACTACGAGGAGCATGAATGTGATTAATATTACTACCGTTGTTGAAATTCCAAAAGTTAGTTAAGTTAGTTCCCATGCTTAAAGCTTCTAGTCATTAACGTAATATAACTTTGTATGTTAAGTCAGATTAATGGAGAATATATTCATGCAGTTTTTTTTTTTTTTTTTTTTGAAAGAAAATGTAATTTTACATTTGATTAATAATTTTTAAACAAGTAACATAATTTTTTTAAAGTCAATTCCTACTTATGTCAACAAAGAAAAATTTTATTTTAGTTAATTTTTATAAATAAGTATTTCATTAGCGATTGAAAATTTGAAAAAGAGAATTTTTTTTTTATCCTATGTAAAAATAAAATTAATAATTAAATTTAATTGATGAATTAATATTTGAATAAAACTATATTAACATCAAGTGTCATCCCCTACAAGTTTTAAAAAATATATTTGAATTTGAGTGGATGAATAATAAATATTTTATTAAGGATTGAAAATTTGAACAAGATATATAAATATATACAGGGAGAGTATGAACTAATAGTAGGAATTGAAAAAATAGTATATAAAATAACAACGAAATATAATGCTTTATAAATTATGATTCAATTCTTTAATTATATTAATTAAGAAAAAGTTATAAAGTTAAAAAATATATATTTGAACTTGAGTGGATGAACAAGAAATATTTTATTAAGGATTGAAAATGTGAACAAGATATATAAATATATACAGGGAGAGTATGAATTAATAGTAGGAATTGAAAAAATAGTATTTAAAATAACAGCGAAATATAATGCTTTATAAAATATGATTCAATTCTTTAATTATATTAATACGAAATTATATTTGCCTAATAGTCCTCCAATAATTGTGTATTAATATATACTTATTGTATATTAAATAACAACAATACATTTCCCGAAACGTCAGTGTACTCTGATTGTGGAAACCCGAGAAATATTTTGTGCTGGGCTGTTTGTCTCTTTGTGTGTGCGTATCACGATAACTGCTGCAAAAAGCATTCGATTACTCCGATTATATAAATACGTGATTTATCACACTGCTAACTAAGCGTAGAGCAATGGGGAAAATGTCCAAGGCGGGGATCGAACCCGGAAACCTAGTAATAGCGCTCCAAGTGTTCTTACCATTTAAGCTACGAGGACGATGCCCAGCTTAGCATTTCCCACATATGTTGGTATGGCTGTAACTGCAGCAGAAGACGGAATAGTCTACATGAGCACACAATTCTGTGGCGAAGCATGAGACACAAACAAACCCAGCATCGGGGAATACAAATGTTAAAATTATACTAACGCTTAATCAGATTGCTTATAGTGTTAAAATTATACCCCGATTAGTTTGAAATTTTATCATTACATAGGTCAGACATTCTAAATTATCTATGCATTTGATGGAATTTTCTATCTGTTCTAAAAATCTGAAGCATTTTAAATATTCAATTCTGTGTTTCTGTACCGTGTTAAGTAATTATTTTTTTCACTTTTAATCTACCAGCTTACCTAGCAACTTTATTCCTTAACGTATCAGAAAAACAACATTTATTAAAATGATTCATACAATGTGACTTTCCAGATTACTAAAGATTTAGAATAAAAAATTAAATTAAATATAGCTAATCTTCCTAATCAAATAAGCTGACAATGCTATTATGCACGATGCTACAAACAATGCAGTTTAAAACGAATGTAGATACTGTTAAAGAATTGTCACAAAAAGTGCAAATTACGCTTGCAAAAATGTGCCATTTGGCAGCAGATATCATTACGGGAATTTAGGCAGCATTTTTAAATATCTACACTTAAATAAATGTGTTGAACTAAATGGAAATGAACATTTTGTAACGTCATTGACTAAGCTAATATGCAAAGAAGTATTTGTCACCCTCTGTACGTAAAATCTGAAGTATATAACCATACTAAATGTATGCACTAAGGAAAACTATGCCTTATATCGCTGTTGGCTTGCACAGATTTGATGGAGAATCCAATAACAAATTTTATCTGAGAACTCATAATGTAGAAATTACGAAAAGGTGTATTAAAAAAGTGGCCAAGTTGGTCACCACATGAGAATATTTAAATTAAAATGACATATTATTTGCAAAGAAGGATTTTTTTGGAAGGGGGGGGGGGGGGGTCATTTTGAAAATTCTTCTGGTATCGAAAAAAAAATTGCATTTATTTAAAGAAGAGCTCATTTTTTAAGCAACCTATAATTTCAACTGAAAATGTATTTTTCAATAAATAAATAAAAACGTTGGATTTCTAAATTAGATATATGTCTCGTATTGGTGAAATTACCTTTTCATATGCTTTTTCTTAAATGAGTTTTTATACAGATTTTGAACAAATGCCCATGTTTCATGGTTGACAGTTATATCAGTATTTTATTAGGATAGGATAAAATCTCCAGCACAAAGCTTATAGTAACAAAGAACAGTTTTAAAACGCACTCGTAGCTTTACTAAAAGCTTTAGGTAGCAAAATATTTGGCATTCGCAAGCATAAATTCAACGTGAGACAGCGGGAGGAGATGTACATTTTTATTCTAAACAATCCTGACAAAAAGCAAAGGAAGAGCATAATTGCATGGAATCATGTTTAAC
This sequence comes from Maratus speciosus, assembly GCA_963932465.1. Lineage (NCBI taxonomy): Eukaryota > Metazoa > Arthropoda > Arachnida > Araneae > Salticidae > Maratus > Maratus speciosus. The sequence continues at coordinate 268,441,905 of OZ010790.1, forward strand.
GTTAAGTTTTTATTGAATTTTCGGAATCTTTAGGAAATCTATCTACCCTATCTATCTATATTATAAAGGACAAACATATCTGTGCGTAACGCATACGTCATTTTGCGAATGGCAACACTTTAAAATTTGAAATAAAATTTTTATTTTACAATTTTCTCTACTGCAAATTTTTAAACTTCTAAACATCGCACATTTAAAATTTTTACACCGTCGTATAAGGAAAAATATACTTTTTTAAATGCAATTTGTTTGAAAGCTGTATCTTAATTTATTTTTGAGATATTAATTTTTTTGTAGTTTTTAATACCATTTTTCCAATCGTAGCAACAAAAGTACTCCACTTCTATTGCAAGTCATTGAAAGTAAACGGAAAATAGCCGAAAATAGGAGATTACTGTATCTTTTTGTGCCCATTTTCTCATAAAACCTGGAAAAAATGTTGAAATTAAAATACGGGCTATGTCAAGAACATTGTCTGTTATTCCGCGATAATGATGTGATATGCATACTTTTCTATAAACGAAGTTTATGATTGGATTATAAAAGTGGATTACTTTTGCGGATGCAAATGACGTCATTTTATAAAACAGCATGTATTTTAATTCTTAAAATTGAATTGTGTTTTGTAGAAGTGCGTCATTTTCACAGCCCAGCTGCTTTCAAATTCGTCACAGGTGAAAATGCTTCACTTTTGAAGGTAATGTAATCGAAATCATACACTGATAAAACGCAATGTTTTACAAAAATTTAGAGTGTCTTTATAAAAGAGAGGTCGTGACATGCAAATAATAGCGATTTATATTACAGAAATTGATGATTCTCGCCTGGATGGATTTGCTTCGCCGAGTTAGACAAGCAAACAAATAACACGAGGTTTAAAATATTATCATGTTCCTGAAATTATTGTCCAAAATTCTCTCCAATAATAAAACTTTAAAGCTATTCTTTAGGACATTCTACTATAATTTTATCAAAATAACATAATTTGCTTAATTTAATTTTTCACAATTTTATATAATCTATATATTTAAAACACCAGTGTGTTTTTTAGTCATCTACCCTGATCTTTCTGCTGAACCAATTTTACTAATATATATATATATTTTTAAACTGAAAGCTGTTCATTTGTAGATGTGATCGCACTATCTGTCTTTTTTTAAATATCCCCACTTATATATTTTAATTTAAAAAGCATTTTATGAAATTTCTTCAAAATTGTGGTAATTAGATAGCTTTAATTATTGCAGACAAGAGAGAAATAAGGAGGTATTTTTATCTTCATTCATGCTATTTTCTGATAAAAATTCAAAATTGTTGATAAAAATTATTGTATAGGGTTTAGTGTCGCAAAATCCCATTAGGAGCAGAATATTATATTAGGCGTGTAATAACGGAAAATCACATACTGCTTTTGAAAACACGCACTTTTCCTCATAAATTTTCTATATTGTTTTTCCTTCTGCATGTGTACTGATACTAAGTTTCAGACGCTAGGCGAAATGCTTATTTAAGTGAAAAGTAAGCGCGGTAGATTTTCCTGGTCATCACGGCAGACACGGAAACACATATACACATTTCTTTTATTAGCATAAATTTATACAACAGAAATAAAAACATTTTTACAACTTTTTTTGCTTAACCCCTTGAGAACGGGCGTCCGGTATTCGTGCTGCGTAAGTTGCTCTGAATCGGTGATTATTCTCACCAGTAAAATTGTATTGTAAATATTGTCTTACTTAATCGAGCATTTTCCCGATTCAATTAGGCAAAATTTTCTGTTTTAAAAATCCGATGACTAAAGATTAAAAATTCTGTAAAAAACGCTCGTCCCGAAGGGGTTAAGCTGGTTAATTTGCACTTCATGGAATGACAGTAGAGCATTTTACAAGACATGCCATTCCATACAACAATCACATTGCTACGTTTATAACTGATTGAACATTGCTCAATGAATGCAGCAGACTCCTTATAAGAAACTTGAATGAAAACTGTGCAGCCTTAAGCAGCATAAATCTTCCCATTACTAAATATTTAGGACTTATTCGAAACGTTCATGCTTTTAAAAATATTTAATTAAAGATATGGAAAGCAGCTATTTTTTATTATTGATGAAAGCACAGTGATGGTTACAACGAAGGCGCTTTATATTACGATTAGGTACTTCAGTAGGGATGGCAAAATCTTGAAAACAAAGTTTTATAAGTTAAGTCAGATAAGAAGCAGATGTTGTCAACACGATGCCAGATTCATGAAAATCCCAACAGTTTAGAGATGGTCCAAAACCTTGCGAAAGTTCTTGGTATAAACGTAGATGGAGCTAACGTAATCATAGGCCAGCATAATCGATTGGTTACAATGTAAAAAGCAATTGTACATGAACTTGTTGTATAAAATCTATCTCTCATTCTTTTCTTTTAGATGCGAAATTCTGTCGAGTTTAAAATTTCATTTTTTGTAAATGAGGATTTTTTTTAAAAGCTTGATTTGGGGGGAAAATGTGAGTTTAAATCAGTTAAACAGTTTTTATATTACAATTTACTTTTTTAAGTAAAAACTGCGTTAGGGACTTTTTCGGAAAAAAAAACTCTGATATGGGGAAATTGACTTTCGATTTTCTGGCAACACTAATTGAATTATTAAATAATCTGTAAAATATACTCTAAATGTTAAATTAATTATTGGAAGACCAGTAATAATCACAGTATTTATCTTTAAGAATCGCTAAGAATATCTCCTAAGACTGCTCGTCATTCAGTTTCCGATTTTCTCTCGGCATTGTTAAGTCTATGGGCATTTATATATTTAAAAACCACGTGTTGACATTTCTCCAGTTGAAGGAACTTTATTATATAATCAAAACAGCGCAATCGGAGTTTTCATAATTTTTGGTACTTATCTCAAGAAACTACTTTATTTACAAAAAAAAAAAAAAAAAAAAAAATCTATTAGTGATATCGCTACAATTTCTCCAATATAAATAAAAATCTGAACAAAAATTTTTATTCAACTTTAAATAATCTTGTTTCTTTTATTTCTTGGAACACACACAAGAAAACGCATTTATATATATATGTGTGTTGTGTATATGTGTATGAAAAGAATCTTAATACTTCGGAAGAAGTTCATAAATTATTAACGATGATATTCATTGTGAGTCAACAGGGATAATACGGAGTAACAAACGATGGGACAAACATGGAAATTGTAATCGAAAAGTCGAGCTTCGAGATAAGTATGAAAAAATAACTTTCCTCACTTCTTACAATTCATTGTAAAATAACATATGAACACAAAAGTCTTTAAGGACAGCAAACGTTTTGAATGCAATTGCGTCGACAACCTTGAATTCTACTCTCATTCTCTTTCGCATTGTCGTATTCGAGTGCGCTTGCTGTGTCTTTTAGCGTGCAACGTAAGGACAGGACCCATATATATATAATGTAACAAAATTTTCCCAAAATGAAATTATTGTAAAATCAAAAGAAAAAATATACACTTTATTCAACAGTGCTAAATTCACTACTCGAAATAAAAGCTATAATAGCAGGAAAGGATGCAATGCGAAAAAAAAAATAACGCTGCTAGCTAGAACAAAATTCCACAATATAAGGAAATTAAAATGATTTCTGTAATCCAGAGCAAAATTCCACATTATAAGGAAATTACAATGATTTCTGTAAAGAAAATGTGCGTCAGAATTGTGTAGTTTTATATAATCCTGCGGTAAATCATTTCAAAAATTAAAAAGTAAGATTGGACAAATCTGGAATTTCATTAAATAAAACAAAATGGAATGCTAAGATAAAAACATTCGTAGTAATAAATTTCCCCCATTATTAATGAAAAATTCATTAAAAAATTATTCTAATATGAGAAAAGAAATAATAAAGAGATACCAACCCAAGAACTCATATGAGAAAATTATACACGGAAAATTATACAGACAAATTATATGTCAACAGTTTATCGGATATAGTTACACCTTAATGAACGGCATATAAATAAACCGCCTGTGATCGTTCGAATTATTTACCAATTAGATAATCGCGTTTGAAATAATTAATTTGCAATTACTCATCCATAGTTTATTCGAGCTCCTATATGTGTGGTTTATTCTGTTGGTCTGTTTCAAGTAACAGCCCACATATCATGACAAAATAGTAGATCGGAGCCAAAATTCTGTTGAGTGGGATATCCTCTAGATATAGCAGTTTGAAAAACATGGGCAATTAAACTAAAGGAAAGAGAATTTGCTTAGCAATCCGCAAACATTCCTTTATTTAAAATGTGATCTTAAATGTTACTAATCACTGAGTTGGGATGCCAATAAACGTCTTTTAATGAAAGCCTGGCTGGCCTTCATGAACCAGGCTTTTCCATTTTATTTGAAACTTATGAGAATATTTTTCATACAACTGACGCAGAATGCAGGTTTTGCATAATAAGGAATGATGTCCTAAAGAAGATAGAAGCGTAAAAGTGAATGCCTGGTAGCCAGTCATTGTTAGATAACACACAATGTACATTGGTTATCCTATAACAAACACCAGTCCCATGGTCTATCGTGTGAGTGACCCGGCATGGATACATTTTCGCCAGTGGCGTGGCGTCCGGTCATCGCTGGATGCGGCGATGACCAAGCAATATTTTAAAACTCTTAATAAGCTTTTAAAACTCTACGATCCAGTTTTAGCAGAACATTTGGAGTTCATGTATAAGTGAAGGTAAGATTTAAAGTTTCTTTTTTGAACATTCAACCATTGAATTTTAGAGTTAATAATTTTTCACCACAAACTTAAATAATTGCGATGACCACCGAAAATTTTCACGCCACGCCACTGTTTTTTTGCACAGATAGAAAAATTACTATTCGTTTTATAATTGAATTCATTTTAATAGTGCAAATTACAATGAAATAAAGAAATTCGTCTATAAAAATAATTTAAACGTATAACGGAAACCTTTTATTATTAAAATTAAAAAAATAATAATAATGAATAAAATAAAGAAAAAATGAAAGAAATAAGCTATGGGAATAATGTTTCGAACATTATACATTGTTAATAAACATGTAATGCACAGACTTTAAAAAATTAGTCCCAGTAATGTGTAATATAATATAATCACTCAATGCAAAACTTTTTTAAACCTGTGTCCTAGAATTTTACAAGATCCTGAATAACTTTAATTTTATTGATATAAATATGTATTATATTTTTTTAATTATAATATCCTATGTGTGTTATATAGGTATATATATAAAGTTGCACCACACTATCTAACCTCCTTAATCTAACATCTTTCCGCCTATCAAGTATCATCTGTAACAGGACATCGATATGAACGCCCCCCCCCCCCTTAAAGTAGCTCTTGGCCGCCCTGACAACCACCTTATAAATCAGAAGAACAACACTTAACCTCTTAATATATTATGTACCCACCAGTGGCGTGGCGTGAAAATTTTCGGTGGTCATCGCAATTATTTAAGTTTGTGGTGAAAAATTATTAACTCTAAAATTCAATGGTTGAATGTTCAAAAAAGAAACTTTAAATCTCACCTTCACTTATACATGAACTCTAAATGTTCTGCTAAAACTGGATCGTAGAGTTTTAAAAGCTTATTAAGAGTTTTAAAATATTGCTTGGTCATCGCCGCATCCAGCGATGACCGGACGCCACGCCACTGGTACCCACCATATAAAACATTTCATGAAGGATGTGCATTTAATAAGATGTGTACCGATAAATTATAGATCGTTTAGAAACATATTTAATTTTGATCTTTATTTTTATTTGAATAAAGATGTTTAACACGTTCACGCCAGCCCGGTGGGTCACACTCGACTTACTCAGAGTTGTCAAGTCTCAGACTGTTAGCACACCACTGTTATTTTAGAGAAAATGCTGTTCCTTTAAATCGTCCAATTGTTTTAATTAAACAAAACAACATTTTCTGTTTTAAAATACTGGTATCCAAAAAGCCGGAGACTTGGCAGCTCAGAGACAGTCGAGTGTGACTCACCGCGCCGGCGTGAACGTGTTAAATCTATGGCGAAAGTTAAGTGATATATTAACATAAACAGATTTAGGGAAACATGAATTATAATCAATGTATAAATAAATTTACTTTGAAGGGGAGATTATTACGCTCGTCAGAAAATTCAAATGTAATATTGTTTTGATCATTCATGATTAATTTAAATAAAGACAGTGAATTTCTTTATTTGCAAAAAAATTTTCACTTAATTGTAGAATTTTGTAACAATTAATGAGAATAAAGAAGATGATTAACTTTTTATATAACAGCAAATAATGTCTTCAGTGTACCTGTAGAAATAAACAAACATTTACTGAATTATTTCTTTCATAAAAATGTACATTTAAATTGGCAAATACACTAAACGTTTTGCCACCTCTTGTCAATCTTGTACATTGTTTATAATTAGTATCATTTGGCATAAACTAATTCAGGTGTAATACGAATATAGTTGAAGCTTTGAAATAACTGAAATAGTATGAATAGCACTGAATAGTTAAATTTGTTTGATTTTAGTTTTCTTTGAATAGCAGGTTATTATGCCATATTATTAAATAAATTATCAAAATCTAAAGTTTCAAAGTAATGTAAGTTTCTCAAAAATTTATTTGTAAGTTAAGAACTGTTTTTAATTTAATGTTTCTTACTATTTGTACTGTAAATTAATTTCATTTAGTTAGTGTTTAAAAAAATAAGTGGTTTGTTAGTTAATAAATATACATATATTTATGAAAAAATATATTATGAAAATCAAGATTTTTTTTTTTTAATAATGTTTAGAAAGTTGTACCTATAATAAAATATTTGTTATATCAATCTCATTGAATAAATCTTTCATTTTAAGTAAAGACATTGCTTGCTTTTATTGAGCGTGGAAAGATTATTGTTATTATTATTGTTATTTTTTTTTGAAATAGAATAAAAAAGCTATTGAACATTTCTTTTTCTTCTTTTTAAGCGATAACAGAAATTTTCGTGACAAAATTTTGTCCTATTCAATACCTAAGGGAGAAATAAGAATGTCACTGTTTCATCTTGATTTCTTGCTGATTTTGAAGTGTTTAAATAACTATAGAAAGAACTTTCTTCCACATTTCTTGAATAAATTTATTATTAAATAAATATGTGTTTTAGTTGTAATGCAAATGAAAAGCTTTCTAACAGTTTTCGCATGTTTTAGGGAAAACAGACTTATATTTAAAATATAGCTGGGGAGCCAGAAATTCGTTAAAGCTTTTAAAAAACATTAAAAGAGAACAAATGGTGTTATAAAATTGCGGATTGTACGAATGAAATTCGGGGAGGGGTATCAGATTTTTTTATATCAAAAAAGTTGTTATTTAAAAAATTACCGATAGATGGCCCTGGCATACGTAATATGAAGCTGATATATGCAAAGACGTCTAAAAATGTGAACACAGATTCTTCGTTCCATACCAGCAATACACTATAGTTACTAGATCAAGCGTTGTTGGCTAATTTATTTTACAAACAGAGGGAATCAAGACACGTGCCCATTCTACGTGCAGGGATACAGAAGCTTGTCAGACACTTCGAAGAAACAGGTCTTAAACACATCTGCTTCCTATACCTCTGCCTATGCCTCTTCCTATGCCTTTTTCTGCATCTGCTGAATACATCTGCTTCCTATTAAGCATGCCAATGCCATCTAGTGGTAAATTTTTGAATAAGAACTTTTTTGCTGTCAAAAAATATATCCCATTCGTGAAAATGTTTAAGCATCATTTGTTTCTAATCGTTGAATTTTTAATTTTTTTTTTTAATTTATGGCGCACTCGGTATATGCAGAGAGAAAGGGCAAAAATAACTTTCCTTGTCGTTTTTCCTATTTGCGAGAAGCGATATTTTCGTTGTCATTTAAAACGAAATAAGTAATTTATTTTAGCTGCTTTTTTCAATGTTTACAAGAAATAACACAGAATAAAAAGTGCTACTATTTATTTACCGTATATATTCGAGTATAGAGAGCTGGAAAAGAGTTTAGGACCACCTACGAAAACGTTAAACCTCTTACATTAATGAAATAACAGTACCTTTGCAATATTATACACATAAATTTACAGAAGTTTTGTTACTTGTTTTAAATTATAATATTCTAAAAAATAACCAAAAATTAATTTCTAGATAATACAATTTGGTAGAAAAAAATTTGGAACAGCATATTTAAAATCTAAATTACACATTTAGGTTATCTGTACATTACTTTGTAGTAATTTTTTGTTTCCATTTAACTCTGATGACTTCCAAAAGACCCTCTGGGAAGGTTTTGGACAGGTTTGTAAATGTGGAAATGAGTATTTGTTTCCATATGTTCATTATGGCTGATTTCCGTACATACACTTGACGAATCAAGATGACCCTGGTGTTTTTTATAGGATTTATGCCAAGATTTTTAGAGGGAATGTCTAAAGTTTTGATGTTGTTTGCAGATAACAATTCTTAATTTGGCACAGACTTGCGAATAGAAGCATTATCTTGCAGCAATGCTAACTTCTTATCCATAAGTTCATGTTTAAGTGGAACAAAATTATTACCAAGAATACCTTTATAATCAAAACAATTCATCTTTGCCATGATGAAAACTAAACTTTTTTTTTTTTTTTGGCATTAAACCTACCAAATCACAACTGAGCCAGTGTACCTTGCACACGTTTTGAAAACAGATATGGCTCATTTAGTAGATCATTCCAGTAATATCTTAAATCATCAGTAATATCAAGAGTAATTTTTTTTTCATTAGTGAAAGACTACTGGCGTCATAGATTGAATTTTAAGACAGTGGAAGATGCATGTTTTAGTCGTGCATCAATGTGATTCTTTTGAGCTTTTGATTTAGCATAATTCAGGCATTCGGCCGTTTGTAACACATATCTAACAATTCTGCACGTTACTGAGATTTCTAGAGCAGATTTTATAGTAGAGGAATAAGCACAATCTTGAGCCGCCATTTTAATTACGTTCCGTTTACACCGGGCTGAGAATTTTGATGCTATCCGCTTCTTTTATTTCTAAGACACTTAATTGGATCATAAAAAAATGCGCACAACAGTTTTAAATTTATTTATTTTTAGAGAAATTTGCCTTTCAGTCTGCCCGCAATCCTATAAAGCCCTTATTTTAACCCTTTCGTCTTCAGTCAATGATTTCCTGCGAACCACGCTCAAAGCAGCAGTTGCATATCCCAAAACTTCAAATCTAGCGTACAAACATCATCATAGATGACTCCCGCACAAAATACTACAGTCATGACGTCATCTCTTTATGCTAGATTTAAAAGAAGATACTGGTGTTAAACTTATTGCCATTTGTTAATATTAAAAGATTATAACACTTGAAGAATAAAATACTTTTCAACTTTTACAAATGAATTAAATTCAAATTTTATATAAGTTATTTGTGCCTAAATTCAAGATATATAACTCTTTTCGTATTTTTTTTCTAAAAAACAAAATTAGCATGTTGTCTTGAACTTTTTTCCATCACTGTAGTATACTACACAGGTTTTATCATCAAAATTGTGTTAGAAAACCGAAGTATGGATGATACATGGCTTTGTGAGGGTTTATTAAATGCTGAAAAATATGATTATATGTCACTAAGTAAAATCATTGGGCGGTATTTTGTAGTCAAATTTAAGAAATGTTTAATCAAGAAACTATCAAAACTTAACTTTTATCACCACCAGTTATTTTTTAATAAAACAAATTATCATACGGGTAAAAAAAAAAAATCCAATTGTGTGGAAAAATGCCCATGTCGGGATTCGAATATAGAAACGTTGCAGAAATTGTCAATATTTTTTGTATAAAACTATCTGTAACGGCATACAGTCTACACAATTAACTGAGAACACGTTTATTAATAGAATTCAGTCAGCCATGTAGACGAGAGCACAGCAGATTCTTTTATCAAAATATTGTCTGAGAGAATTGTGTCTGTTGATTGACTTTCCAGATACCACCTCTATTGGATTAGCATTTGTAATTTAAGTCTACGGTTGCGCATTTTATAGTATGTTGCAACATATTTTCATTTTTTGGGAACATTTCCACTTGTATGATATCAACCTATATGCCCTATTCTGCTAAATTATTAAAGTATAAAAAATGTTTGAAATGTATTTTTTTTCTATTTTTATTGAAATTTTTGACCCAAAATAAAAAAATTCTGAATGTACGTGTGTTTCCCCATAAGAGAGAATAAACTGAGCGGTATAAATAAAATAAGTACTGTATTTATTAATCAAAATCGAATCTCGGAATTTTCTTTCGAAATATTCTTGCGATATTCCTGATTGTATGCTACCTCTTTTTTCGAATGTTTCTGATATATAAATAAGTTTATGAATTTCGGAATCTAACTTCAGCATTTTCAATTAACTGAATTTTAAGATTTTCAATTTCGTCATAATAAATTTCGTCTCCCGCAAATTGCTCTGTTTTTTTTTTTTTTTAATATAATAATAATCTTTGTTAAAGGTGTTCTAATTGTCTTCCGCATATTTTTGGATCCATCTAATTTAGTAGGTTGCGATAACTTCTATTTTAGCTCGCGGATATTCAGCACCAATAATCAAATTCGAACATTCGAAATTTACTTTCATAATAATAAAAATATAAAAGAAGGTACAAAAAAAAAGATTCTTCACATCCGGACACACTTTTAACTTACAAAGAATATTTAAATTTTAGTTCGAAATATGTTTACGTTAATGATGAACACTACAAAAACAGTCAATTACGCATTTAGCGTCGTCTGGCACTTTTTTCATTTCGTCACATTTATTTTATATTTGTGTGTTAATATAAATGTTTTAAACGACTCTTAAAAAGCAAGTCATATACGTTGTTTGTATATTTTTTAAAGCATAACTGTAGAACGATTGTTCCATTTACATAATAATAATAACTATTATTATTATTATCAGAAAGATCATGTTTTCATATAAGATTGTCAATTACGTGTTAAAATGTGAGATTAAATAAGAATACTGATAACAACAAACAGTTAAAAACGAAAACACTCTGCTGTGGTAAACCAATCCCTCTAAAACATGCGAAATTGTATGCAGTATGCATGTATTAGCATAAGTTGGAGCATTTATTTCATTGTTTTATTTTATTTTAAAATTACTTGTTTTCATGAAATTCCAAAATATAAAGTATAAAAGTGTCTAAGTAATAACACAAATGATTCTGTAACAGAAGTAGCGTAAACATCATATTTAATAAAATTCTAAAATTGCAGGAATACTAACCCTATTTCTTATAAGTCCGTATAAATAAATGTTTTAAAAACATACCCACAGGATTTATTGAGTATGTAAAGAGCAAAGCGGAATATTTACAAGAAAAAAGATTGTATGTTTATATCTCTTTTTCTTAGACGATAGTATATATTTTCGTGACGGGATTTTGTTCACTTCAACACCCACGGGAAATTTTTTTACTCTGCTGTTTGATCTTGTTTTCTGGAAATCTGTATGTAATGTTTGAGAAGAACGTTTTATCGTCATTTCGAGGAAAAGATTCTCACTTATTTTTTTAGCAAATAAAATCTCGTCAATTAAATAAACAAATGAATTAAATATTTAAATATAAGATAAATAAATAAATAATTTGTCCCTTATTGTTTAATAATATGATTGTTAGTGTTTTTTTTTTTTTTAATATAAAGAAAGTCGTACAGAAATACACAATTTATTTTAAAATCATGTGATTGATTAATATGTCAAATAAATATCTCTTTTCTCAGACGATTGTATATATTTTCGTGACGGGGATTTGCTCGTTTCAACACCCACGGGAAATGTTTTTACTCAGCTGTTTGATCTTCTTTTGTTAATGTTTCTTGAAATCTGTATGTAATTTTTTTGAGAAGAACGTGTTACCGTCATTTCTAGGAAAAGATTCTCCCTTATTTTTATAGCGAATAAAACCTCCTCAATTAAATAAACCAATGAAATTAAATATTCAAAAATAAGGTAAATAAATAAATAAATTTATCCCTTATTGTTTAGTAATATGAGTTTTAGTGCTTTTTTTAATATAAAAAAAACGCAGTAGAGAAATACACAATTTATTTAAAAATCACGTTATTGATTTATATGTCAAATAAATATCTCTTTTTCTCAGACGATAATATATTATTTTTTTACGGGATATTGCTCGTTTCAACACCCACGGTAATTTTTTTTACTCTGCTGTTTGATCTTGTTTTCTTGATGTTTCTTGAAATCTTTATGTAATTTTTGAGAAGGACGTTTTATCGTCATTTCTAGGAAAAGATTCTCACTTATTTTTATAGCAAATAAAATCTCGTCAATTAAATAAACCAATGGAATTAAATATTCAAAAATAAGGTAAATAAATAAATTTCTCCCTTATTGTTTAGTAATATGATTTTTAGTGTTTGTTTTTTTTTAATATAAAGAAAGTCGTACAGAAATACACAATTTATTTAAAAATCATGTGATTGATTAATATGTCAAAAAAATATCTCTTTTTCTCAGACGATTCTATATATTTTCGTGACGGGGATTTGCTCGTTTCAACACCCACGGGAAATGTTTTTACTCAGCTGTTTGATCTCCTTTTCTTAATGTTTCTTGAAATCTGTATGTAATTTTTGAGAAGAACGTGTTACCGCCATTTCTAGAAAAAGATTCTCACTTATTTTTATAGCGAATAAAACCTCCTCAATTAAATAAATTAATGAAATTAAATATTCAAAAATAAGGTAAATAAATAAATAAATTTATCCCTTATTGTTTAGTAATGTGAGTTTAGTGCTTTTTTTAATGTAAAAAAAGCAGTAGAGAAATACATAATTTATTTAAAAATCATGTTATTGATTTATATGTCAAATAAATATCTCTTTTTCTCAGACGATAATATATTATTTTCGTGACGGGGGTTTGCTCGTTTCAACACCCACGGTAATTTTTTTTACTCTGCTGTTTGATCTTGTTTTCTTGATGTTTCTTGAAATGTTTATGTAATTTTTGAGAAGGACGTTTTATCGTCATTTCTAGGAGAAGATTCTCACTTATTTTTATAGCAAATAAAATCTCGTCAATTAAATAAACCAATGGAACTATATATTCAAAAATAAGGTAAATAAATAAATAAATAAATTTCTCCCTTATTGTTTAGTAACATGATTTTTAGTTCTTTTTTAATATAAAGAAAGTCTATAATAATTTTTAAGCTTGTACTGTGGTTGCAGCCTTGCAAACTATTAGAGTGATGGGTGCCAGGGTAGTTGTGTCGTTTCACGTGGCTTATTTGGAAGAGCGTTGGTGCACTGAACCAAAGATCCAGGTTCAAATCCTGGCCTGGATACTTTTTCACTTTGTTGGTTTTACGCATTGTTAGCAACGTGAATAAAAATTCACATAATTCAATTTACAAAGAAACTCATAGAAAAATACACAACTTATTTGATAATCTTGTGATTGATTAATATGTCAAATAAATTTCTTGCATTGATATTGGTGACTAAATTTGCATCATCTTTAACCAAGCAGAAAGTGACAGCAAACATAAGCAACATCGTCAAGATTATGTTTTCAAATTAATACCGCTGCATCTGTAAAAGCATTATGAAAACAGTACGCAAAAGCACCTTAAGGGAAATTATAATTCTCAAAAAGACTGAATCTATGCCTTGATAATTCATTTCTGGTTAAAAGAAAGCAATCAACTTCAATTATTGAAGTTTTCCAAGTATTTATTAATATCGGATTAGAACAGGAAGTTTGCTCCAAATTATAAATTTGACAGAGTTGGTTTTGTTTTGACTATTTTCCAGTGCCACATTCGATGACAGTTTATGACAATATCTCCCAGTGTACAAAAATATTTTGCGTCAAAGTTTACTTATGCATATGGCTACATGCAAGTTTTACTTAAAGTGGAATGTATGTATTTAACATATTTTGATGTTTCCTTTGTACATCAAACATTGGAACCGAAATTATATGACGTCAAACCTGAAACATTACCCACATTTTTTCTTCGCTTTAGTATTCTATTATCATAGATATGTGTCATTGTTTTATTAAAGTTCACATGCACTATAAATAAGAGATTTGAAAATTAACAGCTTTAGATGTGAAAGAAAATAGTAATAGTACTAACTGATTTTTCTTTTTCTTTTTCACGATTTGGATAAAGCAACCGCATTTGACGTTAAAGTTCAAATATAATTTGAATCTTCGTTCAAAATATTGTGAAAAGCCTGTAAAGCAATCACGCAGAGAACTATGTAAGTCTTATGTTATAAGTCAAAAATATGTGTGTTTTAGTAATACGATGCGATAAGTCATGATAAGAAGAATGAGGTTACAATTGCATAAATGTTACGAAAATTTGGTTAAGTATTCTGGGCATTTATGCACTTATAACCATCACATAATCTCAATAATTACGCCAGTAAAAAGAAGAAAATACTTCTAACAAAAAAATAAAATAAAAAATCTTTGAAAACTGCAACACAATTATAATAGCTTCTTAGATTCTTTCATTTGTTATTTCCTAGCCTCAAAATTTGTAAATTTATTAACACCTGAGTCAACAATAAACACTTATTTGCTATGATAAAATGCTGTAACATTTGCATTAATATGAATAAATATGAAGAACTAAGGAGAAAGTTAGCGCATTTGGCTATTGATTGCGCAATCTAGGCGTGAGAGCCAGTCCTTTTTCAGCTAACCAAAGCAGAGTGTATATATTTACCAAAATTAATATTTTAAAAACATATTTGGATGATTTTCTTTTCCATACTGGGAGAGAATTATATGATTTTTATCGTTCTAAAAATGCTGTATATCCACAGTAGGTATACATTTTTGAAATATCTTAGGAACGTGTTAAAAATGAAATCCAATCATAGTTAACGTCTTGTATTTCTATTGTTGGGTAAAATACAATTAGCAAATTTTGTTCTTTTCGGGACATTGGCATGATCATTCGACATTTCCCAATACACAGACTTGAAATTACGTATAAAGGCAGTTTTGCAAGAAAATAACCTGCTTGGCAATATATTCTAAAAACAAATTACTATGAAAACATTGCACTAAATTGCAATTCCTCAAAATCCATTAAATAAGCCAAATTAAACTTTACTTCAATATCACTATTAGTATTATAGAATTTTATTTATTACAGAGCGGCTCAAAAGTATATGAACAGGCGCTTGTTTTAGTTAACAATTCAATATATGAAGCAATAATCACAAAAAGAAAGAAGAATATGGAATCACAACGTAGCTTTATTGCAATAAAAAAAATGCAGTATAATTTTTACAGAATTTTCGTAAAATAATAAAAATAAAAATAGAATGTCCTAAATATATATGAACATTTCTAGTATTTTGTATTTAAATTAAAATTTTGGATCTATTTCTTAGAATTATCTTGAAAATCCTATCAGGCGTGCTTCGAACTAGCCTTTGGAGAATGTGTGGCTGAAAAGATAATCAACTTTGCGCTACTTGTTGCTTTAATTTCTGAATAGTCGAAAACTGACAATCATGGGCATTCACCTCTCGTGCAAGTACTCCTCGAAAGGTTTCAAATGATATGAGGTCTGGGCTGATGGCTATTCAGTCTATAGCAGTTACTTGGTTCGGCGTAAACCAACCTGTTGTTGAGTGTGAGGCGTGAATCATCGTATTGTCCTGTTGGAATTTCCAGTTTTTCCTTCCTGAGACATTTCCAGTTGGAAGTAGATTGCTTTTGAGGATATTTTGGTATTCCTCAAAGTACTGTCGACCACTAAGAAAAGCAATATACGTTGCTTAGTTGAAACAGAGCGCGCCTCACATCATTAGAGAACCCGTTTCTTGGTGACTACTAACGAAATCGCGAGTTTCCCGTCTTAGATCATGCCAATAGTATGCCCAGCAATCAGGGTCATCCAAATTGAAATTTTTTCGTCACTGAAGAAAACTTTTAACCATTCATCCGTCTAAAGTATTTTTTCCCAAAGAACCCGTGCCTTTCTATAATGAAATTTCAACATAAGTGTCCGACACATTCTTGGATATTTATGATATTTGCTTTCCTGTATGCGACGGTGAACAGTAGATATCGAATTAAGAAACGCTAAAGTATTCGCACTTTCAAAAACAGGTTTCTTTTGGGTTCAAACTGGTCGCTAAAAACTCTCCATCTTGTCGCTGGCATGTTTTTCTTGGTCGATCTGAACGACAGTTTTCAAAGGAATCGTCTCTTTTGGTAAAATTTTTAAAAATTCCAGATCTTGCTGTTCTTCATTTGTTTAGCAATATCAGAAAATTTAACAATTTGAGCCTTTAAACGCCAAATTGTAGCTATATCAACTACAGAGAATTCGACCCTGCGAGGTATTTTCAATTATACGAGAATTGAAGAACGACTAGCGAATTTATATTTCGAAGTGGTTACGTCGCATGTACAGAACGCAGAATATGCAATTATTTTTATATGCTGGTAATAAAAGAGATTTTTGTTTTCAATTTCACGTGAATTTCCGGGACAGCTTATTTAAATTTTTTTTTTTTAACTATCTGTGATATAAGCATGATATTTCTTTACTGTAATAAAGTTATGATATGATTCCATATGGTAATTTTATTTCGTGATTACATAATTCGAACGCATCAAGTGATTCAGTGAATTTTAGGTGTTTTAGTACCAGAAATTTCGCAAAGTACTGGATGCTATATCTGAAGATAGAATTTATTTTCATTAAATAAGGCAATTATAACCTTACGAGAATTCTTGTAAAATGCGCTTGAAAGTCCTTAAATAGAACGAAACCTGATTATTTACTGCTCTATTTTTGGAACTGTTATTTCAAAAAATCCCATGTTCATATACTTTTGATTCGCACGGTACTAGATCAACACGCTCTCAGTCTGAAAGTACTTAACACTTAAAAGGGGGGGGGGGGGGTGTTAAATAATTATTATTTTTTATTTTTTAAATATATGAATATAACCGGAATTTACAAATGTTTTTTAAAATAAAAATGCTCTTCTTTAGCTAATTTCTAAAACAGAAATTTTGTTCAAACATTATGGATGCCCTTTGGCAGTTTGGAAAAAAAATATAAGTGATATATATAATATAATGCAGCCTTTCAAAGTGTTAAACTGATCTAGCACAAAATATATTATACTGTGGAACCCATGTACTACAGAAAATATGTTATATAGTTTCATACTGTTAATAAAATATTGAAATGAATATTGAAATTCAAAAATTAAAAAAGTTAAAAGTCTTCACAGCGGTACAGATACTTTTAAAACATTACTTTTACTAACTTTAAAAAACAACAAATTTAAAAAACAGAAAGCCTCAAGGAATATGCAATAACTAAAACCATAAGAAATTAGATCAATGGAAACAGGCGGCATGCCTTGCGAGATGCACTGCGGGGTTAAACCATTTTTAAATGCACAACGCTCCCCCAAATACCTGTCAAAACCAAATGGAAAAAACCGAAATGTCAAATGAGCTGACAAGACCCATCGAAAATAAAATCAACTAAAAATGACACTCCAACATACGTACACGTAATCCTTAAACAGTCAAACTTACAGTTACTCCTCCCTTCGTATCCTCAATACCTCGAAATCCCTGCAATAAGTCTTATACTTTACGAAATTATGCAGCAAATTCTTAAAAAAATTACAGATATAGATATATTGTATATATATATATATGTATAATAAAGTAAAAAATAGTGAAAAATTTTCTCAGTGGAGACGTTTCAACATTCACAATCACAAAATTTGGTGCATAAATAGTTATTTTATTAAAACATTTTTATGCATACAAATATTTACAAGCTCATAACAATAATGTTCTACTTGTCCGCCCCACAAGGTATTGCGGAAGTCTTGGAAGCATATATTAAAGAGAAAGAATAGAGATCAAGTGTGGTGGCTGGATGTGACACCAAAAATGTAACCCGAAAATCCGCTATGTTCGGCCCAAACACAATCACATACTTTCGCAAAAAAAAAAAAAAAAAAAAAAAAAAAAAGAAGAAAACTTCTAGTAATGCAGTTTTTAATTCATAATACAAGGGAATTCTACTTTAGAGAAATTAAATATAAGCAGATCATTTTCATTCGAGGAAAAAATGCACGGGAGATGTCAAAGTATTCGGTCTCTGTTCCACTTGCTTGTTTTGTTTGGGATGAATGAGGGCAATTAAATCTGACCGATAACACGCATAATATTACAAGCCTTTTTTGCGTCATACTCCATCTCCATCTTTCATTAGCTGAAAATGCTAAAGGAAAAAATCATTGATTTCTTATTGGAAAAAAATTTCTAAGGCACAGTAATTGTCATGCAAGTCAGGCACCTCCTCGAATCAAATGTCCAGCGATTCAGTTCTTGAGAAGCACAGTTTGAGAACGGCTATTCAGTTGTTACAGTAAAAATGATGGGCCCCTTTCTCACAGCGCTTGATAAAGATTAATTTTTGGCTATGGAGTTATGTAAAGTCTCGGGTGTACCACAAGAGTCTGTTTTCTTTAGTGGAGTTACATGACACGCCACGAAATCGCATACATCCTTCCGAATGTGCTACATTCCTCAGTCAAATGTGTTCTCACTCGCTTATAAAGTGTAATGCATGATGGTGGTGGCCACGTAGAACATGTACTGCTAAGAGTATGTAAATATTTTTATGCAAAGAAACGTAATCCTCCACAAATTTTGTAATTTGAATGTTGAGCGCCGTCTATTGGCAAACAAATTCAAACAATTTTTTTTATTATTATTATGAAAAATAAATCCCCTAGCATGAAAATTAGTTTTGTCGCAAACTTCACCAAAATGAACTGTTTTCATAAGCTTTCATGAAGTTTGAAATGTTAACAAATATATGGTATACCAGATGTATATGTTCTAGCATTCGATACAGGTACAAATACAGGTCCTTTCATAATTATAATGATTATTAGTATGTTTCAGTATTTCATTTTAATAATATCACTTCATGTACTTGAAAATATGGTATAGAACATTAAATATTAAATGATGGAATAAATAATTTTTGTATTAAATAACAGATCTGGCAGCAATCGCTAAATAACTGACAAGAGTAAGAAAGCTATGCTTTTAAATTAAAACAGACATTTGAACTGACAAAAATGTTTCAACAATTATAAATAAACAAAAATTGGCTGTATTTCCTAAAGAAATAAATTTTGGGATTTGAATTTGTATTGATATGAAAGGGTGCAAAATCGAAACAATTTAACCCGTTCAGGACCATGGGTGCATATACGCACATTCAAAACGTACATACAGGGTGTCCGGTCTCAACGGTGTCCAATGGCTAATTCCTAAACCGTTAGTCATAGGCATATAGTTCCAATTACAAAAATGCTTAAAATCAGGTAAAGAAATATTTTAAAAGCAATTTGGGTCAATAAAAACATTTCTTAAAAAATTACGAAATTTAAATTTTTATACGGTCCCCCGGTCCTATAAATTATATTTAGTAAAATTTTCCTTTTACACTGACAAGTAATACACAAAAAAACCCGTTATTCTATCATTAAAATTGACCGAGTAATAGCTGTTTAAAGTTGGAGCATATTTTTTGCTGCATGTTGGGGGTCATTCACAAAGTTAGTCGAAATATAATTTCGTCAGATATAAAAAATGTTTGGGAGTAAAATTAACATTGCAATATAAATTTGAAATCTTTAATCATTCTGGCATATTAATGGAAAATATACAATTTGTAATAAACATTTAAGAAGAAAGAAAAAACAGAATTTTTGTTAAATAAAATGATTCTAAATTAACAGCCTCAATTCTTTACAAAATGATATGTATTTTAAAATATTATTAGATTGCTGAATCCTGCAAAAGTTGTGTTATGTCATGTTTTTTAGCTTTTGATAATTGATTCTTATATATTCTGTACAGCTGAATCCGAAATTGACTTTCATTTTTAACTATCATATCAGGATTTTTCGCCAACTGCAAATTTCAAAGTTAAGAAGTTCAATGTTAAAACTGAATTTCCTCCCCCATCTCATCGGACCACTCAGCTGTTTAGCTGTAAGAATCCCAGGATGAGCAAAAATATCGAATAAACTTTTTAATCAAATAAAATAAAATAAAAAATGTTTTACATATGCTTTATAGTATGAGAATTTCGCTATATTTTAACTTACACATTTACGATTTGCAAAAAAATTCTAGCGTGGTGGCTAAAAATGAAGGTCATTTTCAGATTCAGTGCTAAAAAGTACGTAAAAATCAATTATCAAAAGTTAAAAAACACAACCATCTCCTCTAATTTATAGTATCCGATTTTTGTTATTCTTTAAATTTGACAATTTATGATTTGCGAAATATCCTGACATGATGGTTAAAAATTAATGTAATTTTCGGATTCAATGCTAAAAAATGCATAAAAGTAAAAAAAAACAGCAATCGCAGTCTTGTATTATCTAATCTAAAACTTTTTCTTAAACTTCTTGGCGGTTATCTATCCGAAATTTTTTGTGTTATCCTGTAAAATAAGTATAAATGGTAACCACCGAAAATCATAATAATATTAGATTGTTATTGGATTTGCGCCAGTATGTAAAATGTAATCTCGATCGGATATTTAAAAGTGAATTAGAGTACAAATTTTGAACCGGAAAAACATAAATACGATCGTTGAAGTAACATAAAAACTTATAAAAATAACATAATCTTTGTTAAAAGAAATCATAAAAGAAACAGTCTCAAATCCTGACAAAATAAAACATATGTTATTTTAGCCAATCTGAAACTTAATAAATGTTAACTTAATCATAATATTTGTACGATTTTTTTCAAAGCGCAGATACACATGAAATAAGATCTTCGAATACTTTAAGCACTTAGTATGTGACCCCTCAAGGCCAAGCCGAACTCATTTGTTTTCAGAGCAGAAAAGGGGCATAAGTCATGCATTTTTAAAGTTTCATAACTCGCTCAATTTTAGCGTTATATGAATGGGTCTTTTTTGTCTTACTTGTCAGTGTAATAGGAAAATTTTACTAAATATAACTTATAGGACCGGGGGACAGTATAAAAATTTAAATTTCGTAATTTTTAAAGAAATGTTTTTATTGACCCAAATCGCTTTTAAAATATTTCTTTACCTGATTTAAAACATTTTTGTAATTGGAACTATATGTCTATGACTAACGGTTTAGGAATTAGCCATTGGACACCGTTCAGACCGGGCACCCTGTATAATTGCTGTATTTAATTTAAACATTTTCATAAATCATATAAGTAATTGTAGCTTTTTAAGTGGTGTCAAACGAATAAAAGTTGTGTAAGAGGGCTAGGTCTCAAAACGGTTAACGGAAGTAACTGTCTAGCCTCAACCTTATTACAGAAATTGTAATTTTAGAACATTTTATTCCTTCGTAGCACAAGCTTTAATTTCAACGTTTTTGTAAAATTATTTGTATGAACATTTACCACCCTTACCACGTGTTGATGATCGGCCGTCATAAACAACACCAACGCACCACAATCTGTGTAGATGTTACCAAGTTGGCTTTGGGACTAAACACTAAGGTTCCCGCATATGGCTGACAATCTGACAGGGATGTGTGCCGTATAATACCTCAGGCCCCATTGTCAAGAAAACAGGATTGAACTCTTTAGGTCCTGATCCTTAATGGATCGTAACGTTACAGGTTTTTAGCGTATCCGGCATGACCACTACTTAGTAACTCTGTCGTAGTCATGCATAAGTTTTAAAACACCTTTATTTTATTTAATTTGGCAGGAGATGATAGAGTAAATTTCAAATTTAGCCTAGAATACGCGGCGAACAAGCAAGGTAAATTAGTAACTCAGTAACTAAGGAAATATTCAAACTTCAACTTACATAAACTATGTGATACTCCACGTCGATAGCAAGCTTCTCAAATTAACCCCTTGCCTGTGGAATATATTTGAAAAAACCGTGCAAAAAATGGAAAACAAAATCCTCTTTAATTTTGTTTGTAACTGCAAAATTACAAAAATCCGACAAATGGCGCGAAACTGCCAAATTTTAGCGGGAAAGTATCGCCATCTATTGGGAAATTACATATTGTGCATTGGATGAACTGGCTTTACGGAATTGAAACACTGATTTTTCTTTTGCCCGAACTCAGGTTGTGCATTCCAACATTGGCGCACTTGCGTTGCCCGAATTGAGTTCGGATAGGCTTCTTTAAGCTTCAAAACTAAACTTTAGTGCAAACTTCCACTATAATTCTTCTGACGCTTCTCTCCCAGACAGGACTCGACCCAAATCCAAAGACACACACTTTATCTTCACTTTTTATGCCCCACAGAATGCACGACGCAGACTAATTTGCATACTACCACATCAAAAACCAGCAACCGTAGCCACCAAAAGATTCAAACACACCTTGGAAAATTTGAGTAAAATAGAATAGAGTGGTCTATATTGTGCTGTCGCGCTCACACTCTCAACACTAAAGACCCTCTATAAGCGAGTCTCCAGCCCACTACAGGTTTTGCTTAATTTTAGTATTTCAAAATAATGTTGATAGAGAAATTTTATAGCATTGATATTCTGTAACTTTAAATAAAGAAAGACAGCATTATGTATCGTTTACGTAAAATATATTAATTGCTATGAATATAATATTTTAAACTTATTTTCTAATTAATACCTAGTAAAATGCATACTCTAGTACGTTTATACAAACGATATAATAAATTGAGATTTAGAATTAAATTATGAAAAAGAGTAAAAGATTTGAAGAGTAAAAATAAAATGAATAAACCATTATAGTTATGTAATAAATACATATTATGAAATATTTAAAGTACCTTTTATGCCTTAGATTGTATTTTTGAATCTATGAATTTGTGTATCAACGTTTAATTATAATTTTTAATTTAAGAAAACTAAAAGAAATTAGAAATATAATTTAAAAACAATTAAAATTTTCTATTTGGATGAATATAATATAATCCTATACATAATATAAACTTTATTTAGTTCTAAAAGTTTCCAATGTGTAAAACTTCGGTTTCGGAAATCTACTTACGCATTAATTCGATTTACATGTTAATACAACGCTGGATGCAGAAATATAATGTTTTACTGTTTTATACAAGAATGACTTTTAGGGAAACGGGGGAATTTCAGAGTATTCATATTTTCATATGGTCTATAGAAATAAATTTTATTGTGACCGAAATCGAAATGGCTTAACATATGAAAACACATACATGAGAATATGTGAGTACTCCATCACACATTATTGTTGAATTGTCGGAAATTCGACGGCAATAAATCAACGAATTCCACAATTTTCAGAGTAATAACTAGAAAGAATTGTCCTCATGAAGTGCTGTTTCAGCAAGATGAAATGAATTGTATAATATTTTCTTGACATAAAAGACTGCTACCAGCTGATATACTAATAAACTAAGGTATTTCTATATTTTATATTTTATGAAACCAGAAGATAGAAATACTGTGTTCTTTATATTTTATGAGTGCTTTGTCATATTAATACTGGTTATGAAATAGATTGTTTTTGGAATGTTAAAGGAAAGCAGTATTGCATTTCATTTTCCTAAAAGACATTTTTAATGGATATGTATTATAGTTGTTTATTAATAATAGTTGGTGAAATACGCATAAGCTTTTGAGAGACGGATTTGCTCTGAATTACGAATAAACAAGCTATAATTTATAATAAAAATACTCGGATAATGGAACAATCCATTCAAAAAGAACTTTTTAAAACACCATAAAATTTAAAATGTGTCAAGGCATTTCGAAATAGCTTAGTCTTCCATCATCAGGCGCAAAAATGTGTGTTTCTACTTTAAAAGGAGGAGCAAGAGTGAGATGGAAAAGGTAATGCAGAGGGTCAGGTTGAAGGAACATTTAATAGGAAATTAGAAGGCATATAGTTAGCCAATAGTTAGCCAATCACAAAAGTGTATGACCCATTATATATATAATAGCGCTAAGTGTATAACACTTCCGGAGTTAACTCATCCGGATCCCGATTATCTTTCGTTAAAATCAGACATTTTATTTTAATTTTCAGAGATAATTTTTTTTTCAATAAAGCTTCATAAGATTAACCTTTTCAGAAAGATTGTAAAAAACAAAAACAACTGTAGTTATGAGTTACAACGAAATACGCATGTTTTTCCATATTCAGCTTGCGTTGAAAATCGTATCACCCAACAGTCACCGATGGTAACAATATGCGATTCATTCATTTTATATTCGGGATGTTTTAATTTGTTGTTCACAGACGTGAATGACTCTTGAGAATGACCCTATTGTTATTACTAAAATATATATTCTGTCAAGTGGCATCACTAGTGAATGTTTAATGTTTAGTTTTGAACTTTCAATCTTAGAATGTGTGTTCATATTTACTGTTAACTTATAAATTTATTAGGGATTGGAGTATTACAGTTTTCTTTTTATTAATAAGAAATTGAAAGTTATAGATTTTTTTGGCCACCACTGTACAGGCGGAAGTAGATTTCAAAGTTAAATACTAATTCCCCCCCAACAAAAACTAAATCAAGGTTTGATATAAACCCAGTTTAACATTTGTTTTCTGTCCGCTTTTGACGAGTTTTTAATTTCATTTTTTTGTAAGATCTGGTTTTATCAGAATCATGTTAAGGCGTTATTCAAAGAAATATTTTATCCATACTCAACAAATCGAAATTGTATGGCGCATTTTCAGACTCATTTTTAAAAGTTGAAACATGAAACATGCTGACGTGATTTTTTGAAGAGATTGATAAGAGACCTGCTTTTTATTATTCGTTTAATTAATTAGAACTTTATTTCCGAACAATTATTTTCTTAGTACGATAATTGTTTTCGTTTCCAGCACTATCACTTCGGAAATTCGGCTCAAAATGCACATTTTGACAGAATTTTTAAAAATATACTATGCCTTTATCAAAAAACATTATATAGTTTCTGAATAAGAGAACCTGCCATTTGGATGCGTTTCAGAGCAAAAATGAATTTAGAAATGAGTAAGAAGATAAGCAGTTTCTATTTGAGTACACCCTTAATACGATAAGTTTTTCGTCATTCCCCCTTTTTTTTTTCATTATCAGTTGCTGAAAATTGTTGCAGATTCATTAACTGGTTCCAGCACATCCATCAGAGTTACACAGTTTCGGGCAAAATACAGCATTATAATGCTTCCCCAACCACCGTACAGCCACAATCTGTCACTGACGGTCTAGTTTCTTTTCCCTCGGTTAAAATCCAGTTTAGCAGGACATCGTTTTGACAATCTGGAAAAACGTGCAGAAAAACGTAATGCGCTTTCTGAACAGCATTGCAGTTGGTGACTTCCAGGCGGGCATAAATTGGTAGCAGAGCTGTTGCCAACGATGTATTAATGCAGGAGTAGGCTATTTTGAAGAATATTGTCCGTAAAATTATCTTCACATAAACCGATTTTATGGAACCAGTATTATTACTGGATAGACCTTTTGTATATGAACAATTTCAATAAATGAATAGTTCCCGATTAGCATAAATGGGGCATTCTCACAATCTTTTGAATTTTATGCCCCTGAATAATAATTTTTATTTTAGTACATGTTCTTCTGTTTTTTTTTCCATATACTGGGAAATATCCCATTGCATAAGTGCATAACAATATTAACGAGATAAATAAGTTTTGGACGATGTTGGGGGTCCAAATACCAGGAAAACTCGTACACCGTCCCGTGTCCCTGATACTGATTTTTAAGTTTGTAGTTAATTAATTAATTATGTATAAAATTGTTTCAGTAAAAATAATTCGATGTAATTTTTTCCGAAACTGAAACTATTGCTCTATGTAAATATGTAGCAAAAAATTAACGTGCACACATTTTTAGGTTTGTTATTATTTTTTTAACTCTGTCCCTGGGTTTTAGATTCCTTACCTCTTATAAAATTATACAGAAAATCACTTCAGATGCAGCCACAGACTTTCTTTCAAGTTTTTTCTCATGCAGAAGTATGCTAGAGAAATAATGTCTAAAATTCTTTGACAGGAAATTTACTGCAGAATTTGAAACAGCATTTAAATATCAATTTCAAGCATCGTGCCTTTATTGATAGTCTTATCGTCCCAAAAGTTTATTCCTGCTCTTTTCGAGGTAAATTGATTTTTTTTTTATTGTTTAATCCAATGGAAATAACTGTTTCTAAAAATCAATGAACATTGTGGCTACCACTTTGTCTTAACATGATTTGACTATAATAGGTGGTAATTTTCCTTATTGTTCCATCCTTACCGCCCCTTTTTTTCCTATACCGTCCCGATTTTTTACCTTACCGTCCCTTCTTTAACACCCCTTTAAGACAATGCTATACCAAAATTTTGTACTAAAAGTACTACATTGTTATTATTTCTTATATGAACTTCCTGTGGGTACTACGCAAATTCATTATAAGTAAAAATTTAGAAGAAAATAAGAAGTTTTAGTGGTAAAATGGTAAGGAAAATTAAACTCGCAAGTTTAGCATAAACCTCAGTTAAATAAAAAAAAAAAAAATCGCTGCTGACCATTTTTTCTTTATTTTGAATCATTAAGGCATTCGTCTATAAGATTAAAATGTTATTTTAACAAGTTGAATTTCACCAGATTTTTATTCCCGAAAGTCAAAAGATTGTTTGAATGCCCCAAATACATCGGGTCAATATGAATATATTTTGGCGCCATATACGCAAGACATTTATTGCCAATTAATGAAATGAATACTTTTTGCAATACTGACATTAGATGAATAGTATTTGCGATATTTTGACTAAATAAATATAGAGTTGTTATAATAAACGTTCCCTGTTTGGAGGCGTCGATGGGTTATTGCTGATACGAATGAACGGAAGGAGTATATGTATTGAGTTTTGGTATCTGGAGGCAAGGGGAAATATATGACTTTTGAAGTCATTTTAATCTTGGCTTTTAAAGTAAAAATCCAAACCCTTGTTTTACAAATTAGGTCAAGGCTATAGGCATACTTCACGCCATTTGCCACTGATTCCAATGGAATATCCGCCTCTAAACGTTTTCAAAGTTATTACAAAGTAAATTATTAGTGAAATGCTGTAACAATGTAATTAAAAATTAATACAAATATCTAGTTACAGTGTGACCACAGGGGATTCTTTTTTTTTATTCTATTAGCACCACTATTTCAAGAAATTACATTTTGTAGTATGTTTCTATTGAAAATGTTGTCAAAGTGTATGTGAAAAACTTTTTTGTTTAAAAAAATGGTGCGAGATATAATTATAAAACAATTGCATGTGACACATCTCTGATTAGATAAGAGGTAACAGTTTATGTGTTAAGGTGCCAACTAGTTGCAATGTAACTTCTCGACCTGTAGATGAGTATTTGCGTACAATATCACAAAGGAACCAGGATAAGGAAGTCTAACCATAGTAGAATATTACAATACAAATTTAAAAAGATGGACTTAAAAATCCCTGCCGTCCCGGCCTACAGGAGGAGGTAGAATTCGAAGTTAAGTACTAATTTCACTTACAAACGCTAAATCATGGTTAGAGATAAAGACACTTTGACAATTTTATCTGGCCGCTTTTGACGAGATTTTATTTCATTTTTATATAAGAATTGGTTTTACCATAATCATGTTAAAGCGGTATTAAAAAAAAAATACTTTTCCATGTTCAAGAAATTTTCTGACACATTTTCAGATGCATTTTTAAAAGAAAAAATATTAAACTTGCTGACGTGATTTTTGAAGATATTTATAAGCGACCTGCGTTTTTATTTTTCGTTCAATTAATGAAAACTTGATTTATAAACAATTATTTCCTCAGTAGGACAATATTTTACGTTTTCAACACAATCACTTCGGGAAATTCCGTTCAAAATGCCCACTTTGACATCATTTTTTTAAATATATTCTGCCTCTATCAAAAAATTAATCATTACGGTACATTATATAGTTTCTGAATAAGAGAACCTACAAATTGTATGTGTTTGGGAGCAAAAATGAATTTAAAAATGAGTCAAAAATAAGCAGTTTGTATATGAATACACCCTTAATACGATGATTTTTTTCTTCAACCACTATGTATTTTTAATTTGTTTTTGCTGTAACAATTGTTCCTATCAAAAACTTGTCAATTTTAATGTTGTAGGTGATATTAAGAATATATATAATAAATTCATGCGGATTTCATATCTCTTAAATTGACTAAGTTGTGGATTTCTATGTTCTTCAAATCCCTCTTTTTGTTTTCGTTTTTATTTATTTATTTTTTTGGTACGAATTGGTCCTATCAAAAACTTGTCGATATAAAAGTTGTAGATAAAATTAAGAAGATTTATAATAAATTTAATTGGATTTGATATCTTGAGAATTGACGAAGTTTTGAATTTTTTTCTTCCTAAAACCCTATTTTTTGCGCCTCTTGAGCCCATTTTTAATTTTATCAAAAATCTGTGATGCATAAATTTTTGGCCCTATTTTTTGAAGTAATATAAATTTTAAACTCATTTAATATGTACAAAAATTAAGATGTTAAGGGTTTTTTTCTGTTTTCACAAAACCCCTCCCTATTTTCATCCCCTTCGTCCGATTTTGCCCATTAACGAGCTTGACTGAGATTTTATGCCCCATGATTTTATGAGTAAATTTGAAAGAGATTTGTGCAGAATAACGGAAGTTATTGTGCCCATAAAAAAGTGATATAGGGGAGACTAGGGGAGGGTTGACCCACGTTTTACAAACTGATTTTTTATTTTTTAAATATTAAACGTAGAATAAAATTTTATGTATCATTGTATTCGTTATACAATCAGTTATCAAAATAAAATTGCTACATAAGTATAACATATATGAAATTTGAAAAATGATTGATTTTAATCATGAAAAAATAATGGGTCAAGGCTCCCCACATGTGGGAGGGTTGACCCACTATATGGGAGGCCTGACCCACTTTGTTTTATATTGCAATATTTGTGAAGATAAATAAAACCAGTTTAAAAAAAGCAAAATAACTTTATGCAACATGCTTAAATTATTATTAAAAATCTATATTTTTTAAAATACAATGCTTAAATAAACCTGTTGAGACGCAATTGCAAGTCAGAGAAGAAACATTTTGTTTTAAACAGGATTTTGTCTGATCAGGTATAATTGTACAACAGGGAAAATAATATTTTAACATTTAAGGCGGTATTCTGTTAGAGACAGGTTCCGTTTTCATAGTGTTTCATGTTATTATGTCCGAATTTAGGAGCTACTATCCCGCTTTTTTGTCTCCTTGTCCTATTTTTGTGACACTCGACCTGACAACTCAAGCTGTCACATAGTTTGGCTTCATATCACTGTATTCACCCTGGTGAAATTTGTCTACATACCTTCCTAGAGTTTTTCGATCGATGCTATGATCTTTTGCAGCCGCATGAGCACATAACTTGTCATTAAAATGATTTAAACCTTTAAAGGGCAAAGTACTTTTAGTACTAAAATGCGGAAATAAATGACTGGCACCAGAATTTACGAAGAAATTTATTTGGAAATACGAAAAAGGCTATATTTCACATACATATTAATTGGAAAAGCTTTTAGCAAAATTCTGGTGTCATTGCGACGTTTCGGAATTAAAATTAAGTGATTTTATAAACATACCACTGCCCCTGAAAGGGTTAAGACTGATGCTTTCATCCTTTCGCGTCCTTTCTAGTCTTTCCCACTGTTTCTATTTACCTATTGTAAGTAATATTTAAATGGAAAAAAGTTCCTATTTACTTTCCCATTTTCTAACAATTTTTCACATCTTTCGTTAGTCAGTTTTAAACATTTTCTTTTCCATCACACCATTTTGCTGCAGCTCTACAGTATAAATTTACGTTCTTTTATTCATATAACCATTAACTTTTTATTTTGCATAGTGTATAATAAAAATATTTCGAAAACCAGTTATTTAAGGGAGGCATCTGGTCAATCCTCCCTCACATTGTCTGGGTCAAGCCTCCCTACATAGACCTTTTCTAAAGAATATCCCATTGCTATGTTAAGCCTAACTTTCTGTACAATCTTTATGCGTGGAATGAAACCTCGATATTTCTGCATTACTTTAAACCCACTTACTTAAATTTCTAGGATATAATTTATTTGAAAAAAGCTTACAAAATATTTCTAAAAAACACAACTTTTAGGTTGAAAACGCCTTACAATGGATTTTTTGCACACCTATTTCGTTATCTCTATGAAACAAAGACTGTTGTTTGAGTGACATTCCAGTAGCTTTGAATGACACCTATTGATAAAACTCTGAAATTCTTTTAAATATGAAAATTGATGGGTGAGTCAAGCCTCCCGTATCGTCAACCATCCCTAGTCTGCCCTACACACACACACATATATATATATAGATAGATAGATACATAGATAGATAGGTAGATAGATAAATTTTTTTACAGAGGTTGGTTTTGGGTTTTCAGGCTCATCGGGGTAGATCTGCAAAAATGTTTCAGAAATTCCAACATAGGGGAGAGTGCAATAGGTTGTATTTCATACGAAATCTACCTAAAAGGAGGAAAGGTCTTCCTCTCACTTAAACAAAAGACGAAATGAATAGGAGGTTAGAAAAGGTCTATCAATTGGGATTGACTGATCCAAGGCGAATACGAAATTGGAAGGCGGAGCTTCGCTGGCAAATAATAAAAAAATCCGTAAAGACTAAGAAAGGAGACAATATAACTAAATTTTTTAAAATGAAGATAGATTAGTAGTTTAAATTAAAAGGATAATAAGAAATAATAAAACTACAAAGTGTTCACGATAATATTGCGATACCACAGTGTTCGTCGATAATCCGTCCGAAAACAATCGGCGAAATCTGAAACCGACGAAAACTGTGGAAATTATTTACATATCCAATGCTTTTTACATATCATTACAATGTTATTTACATATCCAATTATTTACATATACTATGTAAATCCAATTAATTCATTCCAAACACTACAAAACACATATCAAAAAGTCCTTCCGGCCAGTGCCGGGAAGAGGAGGTAGCTTTCATATTCCTTATTTTTAAAAAGCTAACTTATATTATTCAAACACACGAAGCTCGATTTAGTGGAAACCGATTATAGAAGATTCAATACTAATTTTTATCAATACTAAATCCTTATGAATGAGAATTTCGCAAAATTAGTCAGCTTTATCCAAGCTGGTTTTATTTAAAGTTATATTTGGTTTCCAAATTTGGCGATATGTGAAGTGCCTGCCATTTTAAGACAACATGGTAGATGAGGCTAACCAGTGAACTTGGTCGAGACCTTAGTAATTGCTGTGCACATGCTCACTCATATCGGAATCGGTTGATATATACGAGTGCTGTCGCAGGCAAAAAATCAGATTTTTCAAAACGCCACCCACTTTAGAAATTGAAACTGCTATATCTGAGCCATTTTTTTAAGATAAAGACAAACAAAAAATGCCCCTGAATCCTTATATCAAGGTCAAATACTTAAGAAAGAAACCTTTTTCAATTTCTAATTTTTTTTGCACCTCACTTTAAATATAATTTTTTTAATTTAATGGCCGCCATTTTGAAACAAGATGGCTGATGAAGCTGGCCAGCGAACTTGGTCGAGATATTGATGTATACTATCCACATGCCTTCTTCCATCGAAATAGGTGAATACGTGTGGTATCGCGTGACAAATACAAGATCGTTTCAAAGTGTTAGCCATGATAGAAATTCAAAGTGCTATAATTCAACCACTTTTTAAGATATAAACAAAAGAACAAATTTTCAGAAACAAAAACTGCTCCGGAATCTTTGTATCAAGGCCAAACACATAAAAAAAATCTTTTTCATTTTCCAATTTTTTAATACCTCATTATAATTTTAAATTAATTTTTTTTTAAAATGGCAACCCTTTTGAAACAAGATGGCGATTGAAGCTGGCCAACGAACTCGGTCGAGACATTGGTATGTACTATGTACAGACCAAGTTACATTCAAATCGGTTCATAAATACGCCTGTTATCGCGTGACAAAAATCAGGTCGTTTTAAAATGTCAGCCACAATAGAAATTCAAAATGTTATAACTCAGCCATTTTTTTAGATGTAGACGAAACAAAACCTGTTCCGGAATCTTTGTATTAAGGTCAAACACATACAAAAAAATATATTTTTCATTTTCCAATTTTTTGGTATCTTATTTTAAATTTATTTTTTTTTTAAATTTTTTTAAATGGCCACCATTTTGAAACAAGATGGCGAATGAAGCTGGTCAACGAACTCGGTTGAGTTATTTGTATGTACTATGTACACACCAAGGTACATCCAAATCGGTTCATAAACACGTCTGTTATCACGTGGCAAAAATCAGGACGTTTCAAAATGTCATCCACGCTAGAAATTCAAAATGCTATAACTCAGCCATTTTTTAAGATATAGACGAAACAAAAACTGCTCCCGAATCTTTATATCAAGGTCAAACACATAAGAAAAAAATATTTTTTCAATTTTCAATTTTTTGCTACCACATTTCAAATTTAATTTTTTCTTAAAATTTTAAATGGCCGCCATTTTTAAACAAGATGACGGATGAAGCTGGCCAGCGAACTCGTTCGAGACATTGGTTTGTACTATGTATAAACGAAGTTACATCCAAATCGGTTCATAAATACGCCTTTTATCGCGTGACAAAATTCAGGACGTTTCAAAATTTCAGATTCGCTAGAAATTCAAAATGCTATAACCCAGCCATTTTTTAAGATATAGACGAAACAAAAACTGCTACGGAGTCTTTGTATAAAAGTCAAATACATAAGAAAAAAATATTTTTCTATTTTCAATTTTTTGGTACCACATTTCAAATTTTTAATTTTTTAAAAATTTTTAAATGGCCGCCATTTTGAAACAAAATGGCGGATGAAGTTGGCCAACGAACTCGGATGAGACATTGGTATGTACTATGTACACACCGAATTACATCCAAATCGGTTCATAAATACGAGAGTTACAGTGTGACATAGGTCAGATATATATATATATATATATATATATATATATATACATACATCAATTTTGAACGGAGGGTGATCTCGGGGTCTGGGGGTCATGATCGATGAAAATATACCAAAATTTTTTGAAATCGCTTTCCTCCGAACGGCTGCAATAGGTACCTTTTTGTAAAGAATGCTACCTAAAACAGTTTTTAAAGAGAATAAGCATATTTTTAAATACTAAAACTAATAAGAAATTAATATTGTGTACTTGGCATATGTTGTCAAGGCACTATATCTGTGATAAACTTTCCTTTTCGGTATTTTAGCGGTAGGACTAGCTTCAGAGTCACAGGATCTATGTAGCTCAAAAAAGCTGTGTAAAGTGGTCTGTTCCTGCCACATCTTTAAGATTTGCCTAAAATGGGGATAGACATTATCAAATACAAGTTCAGACACTGCTTGCATAATTTTTGTCTGGGTGATTTTTGTCTACAAACCCCTGTACCTTACACCATACTCTCTGAAGATGGCAGATTCTCCCCTGTCTCCTCAGCTAAAGCAACTTCTTCGTCTGCCGTCTCTTTCACTTCTAGATGAAGGTCTTTCAGCTCTTCAGCGGTACGCTCTTCACTGTGTTCATATCCCCAACTTATCCACTTTCTCACCACTCACCTCCATACACATGGACGTCCCGAAATCAACAGTTGATTGCAGAATATGTGTAGGGTCATCAGGGGAAGGCTCAATTCCTTCAAAATATTTCGTCCTGCGAATTCTTATGTATGAGGCTAATGCAGTTGAAAATGTTGAAATGTTTCGTCCACCACTCTCTTAAGGACAATTCTGTATCTGATGTCTCCTCAAAGCATGTTTGATACATTGCTCTTGTGTACAGTTTCTTGGAATTTGAAATAAACAATCTGTCCATGAACTGGATGAGTGGTATGGTATTAGGAGGCAAGTAATTCACTGTGATAAAACTGCATTCCTCCAACAATGTGTCTTCTAAATTTGGAGGATGTGCAAGAGCACTGCCCATACCAGGCACTTAAAGGGCAACTGATTATCATGGACTTATTTTTTCAAACTCGGGCAAAACGCTTCTTCCACTCACTGAAAATTTGCCTTTTTCCCACCACTTTCTTGTTTGCACTATGTTTGAAACTGTTAATCTCCTTCATCGATGAGAAATTAACGAGAAACGAATGATAAACAAACTCGAATATACGTCTTAATAAAACATACTGAATTCAAGTAATCTCCAACATGAAACTTCACCATCTCTCAACACGGAAGAAGCTAGCGTGGATGGACTTAATGCGGAAATGAGATATTACACTTAAGTTGTGCAGTGACTAACATTCCACCGAACAGTGCATGTCATCTCTCTCTTACTTTCAATATTTAACTTCGTGCTGATAGGAGCTCACTATGTTACCCTCTTCTAGTATGTAATTTTAATCATGATATACAGTTTCATTATAGCTATAAAAGCAGTGTTAAACATGCCGGTGTCCATACACAAGCGAATCAATATGAATCCTTTAGTCATGATTTCCTAGGATTTAATCTATCCTGAATTTAAACAGTACCACGGACTACCAGATTATTACGATATGTCAAGGAGCAAAAAGGGAAGCTAATTTAACTTACATTTCTCCTTTTACTAATAAATGAAATAAATGATGATAAAATAAATGAGGAATACAACGGTCTCGCGCATATGATAGGTTTGTATTTTGGTACTTTCCAACAGCTTTCTTGTTTGTACTCCACATAACACACAATTTACTTTTAATCACACTTATCTGCTAAAAACTCTAGGCGTTTCTGAATGGTGCATCAGTAAGGGTTTCACTATAACATTTTAAGACCTGGCATACACAATTGTGTACGTGATCCTAAAGAAGAAACACATATTCCTCTTTTTGTACGATTTAAAGTCGAGCCTGCACCCACAGAATTGTGTGGATCCTCCCTTGGTATAATCTGACATCGGATATTTTTTTAAACATTTTTTGCAATCAAATACGATCCCGTTAAATTAGGGGAAACCACCAAAACTTTTCATTTCTAAGAAGAATGTTTCTGTCTTTAAGGGGTAAAATCACCTTAAGTATTACCACACAAATAAGAGAAAGCCTACATTTCATAGGCTTATGTTCTTGAAGAGCTTTTTCTTTCGTGTAATGAACGTATGGCATTCCCTTTGAAAAGAGGCCGGTTTCATCACAGTTGAAGACTTGTTGAGGGATGAATCCTTCAGCCTCTACGTAATCTTTGAATTCGGATACAATTGTTTCGGTTTCAGACTTGTCCGAACTCGAACCTTTACCGCACCTAGCAACACTGTGCATGACAGTGCGTGTCCTGATTTTTTCGAAAGAGCCTGTACTGGCCTTAAATTCTCTAAGGCTAGAAATGTTCTGAGTCATTTTCTGAATAAAATCGGAATACAATAATCTGGCCTTTTCACATGTGATGACCTCCAAAACAGAATCTCCATCTAACTTTTTTGATTGGTCAAAATTATTAATAACTGTTCGATTTCTTCAATTGTTTGCGATCTCTGTTTCGTTAGCAAAATCACGCTTTTTGCTACATTATTGCTTCGCTTTTCGTCGCAATGAAACATATAATTGGATGGCGATTTCCTGCACATGCGGCCGATTTCAGCAATGTTAATGCCGCTCTCGTATTTTTGAATAATTTAATTCTTCAACTCGATCGTATTCCTGGTCTTCTTTTTTGAAGGACTGTTGTCTTTGGAATCTTTCTTTGGTCCCATGATGGAGCACTCGCAATCAATAAAAAAGCCCAAAAATACACTGGAAATAAACTAGTTTGTTTGCCTAGACTTGAGGAATAAAGAACACACCTGACCAGAAGCAACGCCACACTGAGCAAAAGAATGCTTGTTTTGCACCCTTTGTTTACGGAAAATGCAGCGAGGTGACATGGGTATGCCGACGAAATCCGAGACAACCGACAAAAACCGAGACAAATATGTTGCGGTAAAAATTGTCGAAAACCGAAACCGACGATAATCGTAACCGATATAACCCCGTATTATTAGTAAATGACATGTTTTTAATACAAAAAGTCTGAAGTGATAGATTTTGTAGATTTTGAGCAAAGTACACAAAACGGACAAAGTATGGAAATTTTCTTTATAAAAGATAAGTATAAGTGAAGCAACTGTATATATTAACACTAAAACTACCGCGAGTGGTCAAATGACCCTTTTGGAATATGTCAAACTAAAACATTACGAAATCTCTTTATATTCCACGACTTTTATTAAAATATATGATCATATTATTCCTTAAAATGCCTCATATCTGAACAACGTTTTTTGCCTAGAAAAAAATATTGTAGACTGAACTACCACAAGGGGGCCCTAAAATAAATGACCCCTAATATATTTGATCCCTAAATAAATTTATGTTTAATCATAAAGGTATAAATGTTTTATTTTTTAAGAATATTAGTAACTTGAGTATTTTTGCTGTTACATCATTTATTCTACTGCAATACATCATATTTGTTAACGCTTTCAGGGGCAAAGCATTTTCAATGCTAAAGTGTTGAAGTAAATAATTAGCACCGGAATTGACCAACAAATTGATTTGTAAATATGAAAAAGGCTATGTTTCACATACAGATTAAATGGAAAATATTTTACCAAATTTCCGGTGCCGTTGTGGCGTTTGGGAATTACAATTAAGTGGTTTCATAAACATGTTGTAAAATACTCCTTTTATTTTATTTATGTAATCTAACGACTCTTATATCTCTTTTCTTTTTTTGCCGCTAGAAGGCCAATCGTGCTTCCATGGAAATAGGTTTTGATAATATATAGACATTCTAAGATGTTCTATGATGTTCTTTTTAGTTGAGTGTTGATTGTGCTTTGTAACAGTGATGTCTGCCGTTTTGTCAATATAAAGGTATATATATTATGTGAAAGGTGTTGCTGCATTATTTATTTGATGGTCATTCGTCTTTAATTTTAATACAAGCCGACCTGCGCTACTGAGAAAAGTAAGCATGAACTTTATTTGTTTAAACAAGTATAATATATAATGTATATTCTGTCACTGTTTATTTTAAATGAAAGTTCGCCAAAATGCTTACAGATCACGAGACTGAAGCTCTAATATATTATTAATACTGATTTGAATTGTTTAAAATAAAATAAAACATAAAATAACATTTATTAGCTGTAGTAAAACAAAAACGCATGACAAATTATTAAACATAAGCAAAATGGCTTCCTTGAAAGAGAATAATATTACGAAATTAAGTAATGACAATTTTCCCATTTGGAAATTCAAAATGCAAATGATTCTTATAAAAGAGGATTTATTTGATGTAATTGAGGATGAATCTTCGGCAAATCCGGATGATAAATATTTAAAACGCGACAGACAAGCAAGAGCGTTAATTAATTTATGCATCGAAGATTCTCAAATTATTCATGTCAAATATGAAACCATTGCAAAAGCCACATGGAATAAGCTTAAAGCTATTCACGAACGATCGAACTTATCTAGTAAACTTTTCCTATTACGAAAATTGTACGCTACAAAAATGCCAGAAGATGGTAACATGAATGAGTATATCGCTCAAATGTTCGAATTAGTGGATAGGTTAAAAGCCGTTGGTGAGGAAATAAAAGATGATCATATAGCGGCATTGCTTTTAGTCTCAGTTTCTAAATCGTACGATAACTTAATTGTTGCCGTGGAGGCGCGACCTGAAATCGAAATAAATTCCCAATTAGTAAGAAATAAACTGACAAACGAGTACAATCGTAGAATGGAAATGAATAATGATCGTGGAGTTTCACATTTCACAAGTCTTTAAAACGAATGTTTTTAAACAAAACTGGCCTAAAAATGACAAATTCTGTGCGCATTGCAAGAAAACAGGACATTGCCGAAACGAATGTTATCATTTGAACAACAATTTTTTTCAAAATCGCAATTGGAATAAATCTTATTATCCATTACAAAGTAAAAATAACAAGAAACAAACCGTTGATCTCAGAAGATCCAATTTTATCTCCATGACAACGAACGATAAAAATATGAATGAGAATAAAGTCTGTATCCAAAGCATCGCACAAAATTCTAATTCTAACCAAGATTGCAGACGATCTAGTGAGAGAAATATAAAAGAAATAAAAACTCAGGATACAACAGCTCGCGATAAAAATCCATTAAATAAAAATAATCAAATGAATCGAGAAGGTAATTCTGTCTTGAATAATGAAAATAAAAATACTGAAGAATGCACTTTAAAACTTAACTGTAATTTAACACAAAATTTTAAAGGAGATTTCTATATAGATAGCGGTGCAACGCAACACTTAGCTAATGACATAAATATGTTTACAGATTTTAATTCGAGCGCGGAACCTGTGAAAGTTATTATTGCAGATGGGAAAAGTTTATTTTCGCAAGGCATTTGTAACGTTCACATTTCAACAAAATTGTGTCACGGAACTAGTCATGATGTTATACTAATGAATGTATATTTCTTGCCTGAATTAGAGTGTAATTTAATATCGGTAAAAAGAGTTACTGAACGAGGATTTACAGTTACATTTAACGAAAGCAAATGCTTCGTTACAAAGAATGAAATTACGTACTTAGAAGCAGTTTCAAGTAATAATAGTCTTTATAAGATAACACAAAATAAATATACAGGAAACAGCAAAAACCAAACGTTCGCTTTGAAATGCAGAAATGTAAACTGCATTAATTTATGGCACAAACGCCTTGGGCACGAAAATTCAGATGCTATTAAGCAACTTGTGAGAGAAAATCTCGCTGATGGCATCGAAGTTGATAACTGCGAAAAAGTTAATAATTGCGAAGATTGTATTAAAAATAAACTTTCAGAATTTCCCTATCCGAATGAATCAAAGTTCAAAGCAAAGAGTCCGCTTGAGCTTGTGCATAGTGACCTATGCGGCGCCATGAAAACCACCAGCATCGGTGGGAAGCGTTACTCCCTTACTTTCGTTGACGATTTTTCACGTTTCACTATGATTTATCTAATAGCAAACAAAAATGAAGTTTACTCTAAACTAAAAGAATACGTCGCTGTAACTACGAATAAATTCAATAAGAAGCTAAAAATGCTTAGAAGCAACAATGGAGGGAATATATAACCAATGAAATGGATGAATTCATGAAAAAACATGGAATTGAACACCAGTTCACAGTGCCACATTCACCACAACAGAATGGTATTGCGGAAAGGAAAATAGAAGCTTAAAGGAGATGACAAGATGCCTCCTGTCTGAAGCCAACCTGCCACACAAATATTCGGGAGAAGCCATAATGACAGCAAATTATTTGCTGAATAGATTGCCCACTAAAGCCAAAATTAAAACACCGTATGAGTTATGGAATGGTCGGAAACCAGATTTATCAAACATCAGAGTTTTTGGATCTAAAGCATTCGCACACATTTACAAAAGTAAAAGAGGAAACTAGACGAGAAGGCTGTAGAAGGCATTATGATTGGATATGATTACATAAGTCAGGGATATCGGATTTTAATATCTCACCATAATGTAATTATAAGTAGAACAGTCAGATTCATTTAAGACGCAACCGCCGACAGGAAAATTACAGTAGTTCCACCAAAACAAACAAAAAATGAAGAAGAAAAAGTGAATGAAGAAACATTTCAAGAAGATTCGAATATTATGAAGAAACAATCTCCGACACCAATGAAACCAACGGGATCCCATAGAATTAATAAAGGAAAATCGCCAGAAAGATTAACTTATTTTACAGGAGAAGCAGTGAAAGAACCTGCTAGTTTCAAAGAACTGAATTCTCTTAATACTGATGAAAAGAAGAAATGGTTCGAAGCAATCGAAGAAGAGATGCAATCTCTCAAAAGGAATCGTACGTGGGATCTTGTGAAGCTACCCAAAGATCAAAAGGCAATAGGCTGTAAATGGACATTTAAAGCCAAGTTGAACGAAAATGGAACAGTTGAAAGATATAAATCAAGACTCGTAGCAAAAGGTTTCAACCAAATGTTGGGAACAGATTACGATCAAACTTTTGCCCCAGTAGTCAAGCACACAACCATAAGAGCATTTTTAACAGCTGCAGCTCAGAAGAATATGCATGTCAAACATGTTGATATCACAACAACATTCTTGCATGGAGACCTCAAGGAAGATATCTATATGGTACAGCCAGAGGGATATGTTGAACCTCATGTTAATCATGAGAAGAAAGTTTGCAAATTAAGAAAATCTATATATGGGCTTAAACAAGCTGCATATGCGTGGAATCAAAAGCTAGCAGAAGTTTTGCTGAAAAACATTTTGAAGCAAAGTATGGCAGATACATGTTTAATTAGAAAAACAAATGAAAATGAAAATATACTAATTATTCTGTACTTAGATGATCTTCTTATTTCTTGTAAAGATGAAACAAAAATGAACAAAGTGATTAATATTCTGAAAGAAAACTTTAGGTTAAAAATTTTAGGTTAAAAATTTAGGTGAAGTGAAACATTATCTTGGAATAAACATCCAAAGAAATATTGATGGAAGCTTTGAATTGAATCAGAAAAATAAAATTGAAGAATTACATAAGAAGTTTAACATAGAAGAGAAGAAGCCCATATACATACCAATGGAAACTTCATAACCAAAAAATGAAGATGACAGTAATTTTCTCGACGATAATAATGAATATGGACAAGCCATTGGAGCTCTTCTTTACATAGCAACAGTATCACGACCGGACATTGCCCTATCATTTAATACACTTAGCCGAAAAACTGAAAAACCATCAGAAAAAGACTGGAAATCAGTTCAAAAGATTATCATGTATCTAAACACAACAAAGAACCTGAATCTTGTTATAAGCAGCCAAATTGACCCAATTCTCACTTGCTACTCTGACTGGATGCAGACTGGTCTGGAGATAAAGCAACTAGAAAGTCTACAAGCGGGGCTTTCTTCAGCACATCTTTCTTTTAGGAGACAATCCAATATCATGGTTCTCAAAACGCCAAAATTGTATTGCTCTGTCCACTGCCGAATCAGAATATATAGCAGCTGCAAATGCTGCACAAGAAATACAGTGGTTGCTGGCTCTACTAGAAGACTTAGGTCTCAAACAATCCTTACCAATTATACTATATCAAGATAATAAATCTTGTATAGTACTGACACAAACTGGGAAACATAGTGCTAGAACCAAGCACATTGATGTCAAATATCATTATATTAGACATTTACAAGAACAAAATATAGTGTTTGTTGATTACTGTAGTTCAAAAGAAATGATTGCAGATATATTAACAAAGCCTCTTCCCAGACCCCAATTTTTAAAATTAAGGGAAAAACTAAATTTAATTTCCCTTTCAAACCCCTAGATTAAGGGGGGATGTTGTAAAATACTCCTTTTATTTTATTTATGTAATTTAACGATTCGTGTATCACTTTTCTTTTTCTGCCGCTAGAAGGACTATCGTGTTTCCATGGAAATAGGTTTTGATAATATATAGACATTCTAAGATGTTCTATGATGTTCTTTTTAGTTGAGTGTTGATTGTGCTTTGTAACAGTGATGTCTGCCGTTTTGTCAATATAGAAGTATATATATTATGTGAAAGGTGTTGCTGCATTATTTATTTGATGGTCATTCGTCTTTAATTTTACTACAAGTCGACCTGCGCTACTGAGAAAAGTAAGCATGAACTTTATTTGTTTAAACAAGTATAATATATAATGTATAGTCTGTCACTGTTTATTTTAAATGAAAGTTCGCCAAAATCTCACAAAACATACCACCGCCCCTTAAAGGGTTATGCGTGATGGTGCAATTAGAAATTGAATTTACTCCAGGTGCGATTCTAGTTTGAAAATTCTATGTTATATCGAAAACGAAATAATCTTAAAAACATAATAAAACAAATTTGCACAATATTTGTTAATTAAATTTTCAAATTTCTATAAATAATTGTTTCCTTAATTTTTTTTTTGCGTGATTATATATATATATATATTACTTTAATAAATAAACAATTTGTAATAGTATTTAGAAAAAAAAATGTTATTCATACTTCAAAGTGTATCAACTGGTATATTTTTCGCAAAGCATCGTAAAATAGATAATTTTTTATACAGAGGTCATTTGACTCCTTTCGGTAGGAATAGGTATAAAAAAATATCAGTACGTTTAGTGTTAAACTTTTATAAATAATAATTATTGTGTCATGTTTCATCTATGCTACAATAAGTTTATTTAAAGTGCAGAAGTGTAAAGTTTATAGCGTAATTTTTTACCTTAAATACACGTTTTCTAAGTTTCGGTTAAAACTGCTTCATTTTACCAACGGAGATGTCAAATGTGTATTAAAGTGAAATGCTTTCGGCGACTTTTAAGCGTGTAATTTTCTATCTGAAGTAGGTATTATCTGTTGTCAACGATAAGAATTGATGTGATGTTTATTTGGATTTTAGACATCTTATGTAGCATAAATATGCATAAATAAGTACAATTTTAAAAACACTAAAAAAATCAAATACGATTGCTTTTAAATGCAATTTTGCTTAAAGTAATACAAATGAAATAACGTATGCTTATAATAAGGCCTCTTATTTGTCTCTGATACAACTAAAAATGTAAACTGTTAGTTAGTAAAATCTCAAAGAAATATCGATTGTGGTATAACATGTATTAAATACTATGTTTAAAGCCCAGGACTTCAATATAAAAAGGTGATACATCTGAAATATATAATAAAACTCTCTCTCCAAACTAATTACTTTTAAAACGTTTCTAATAAATATTATCTTTAGAAGAAATGTACCTACAAAATACATCGTCTCTAATAAATTTCCATTATCTAAAATTATCACTAAAGCCTGAAACAAAATTTAGTTATTTGAGAAGCATTTATTTATAGCAAATTTTTACTATGTTTGCACAAGACTAACAATTAATCTTTTGGACTTTATCCTATTATATCTTTTTCAGAGCCAACACTAGAATGATGGAAGATCAAAGCTAAAGATGAATGGCAGTGATAAATCCTCCTGATCTCCTTAATTTATCTTTTCAGAAAAAAGGCATTGAAAGATTTGGACAAAGTTGTTAGAAGTAAATTATTTTGCGAGTTTGTTTGTGGCTCTTAATAAATAAACGATTTAGTTTTAGTCAACGCATTAAAGGGTGTTATTTTCGTTAAATAAATGTGGTATTTATATAAATGGGCTTGTGATAATTTTACAAAATAGTGTACCTTGCGCTAATCAAAAATTCTGGGAATGTATTTAATATAATCCGCAGTTCAAATAAATCTATGTAGAACAAAACATAATTCTGATAAAGTGTTAATTAATTCATTGCGACAATTATCACGTACTACGTAAAATGGTTTTTTCAAAGAAATTTTTAAACACTTTTATTTAAACAGGTTTATTTAATCTGACGATTGTACTATCAAGGAACCGCCATGTATTTTGAATTTTGATGATTTTAAAGTATGTTGTACAGTTCATATACCTAACTATGCCATTGAAAAGTTTTCTTCAAATGGGCCTTATAGTTTGAGAAATTGGGAGGAAAGTTAAGCATA
Organism: Maratus speciosus; assembly: GCA_963932465.1. Taxonomy (NCBI): domain Eukaryota; kingdom Metazoa; phylum Arthropoda; class Arachnida; order Araneae; family Salticidae; genus Maratus; species Maratus speciosus. The sequence continues at coordinate 268,485,637 of OZ010790.1, forward strand.
CGTTTGAAATACCTGTTAATTTTCCCTACTCAATGTTGTCTACATGGCTTCAAAGAAAAGTGAGCGCCCGCTGGTTAGAGGGCCACCATCCAGAGCTTCCATCTGACCATTTTTCTGTTTTAATTTCATATATTTGATACTTTACAACAGTTAAGCATAGTTATGATTTTTTTTTTGCTTTGACATTTCTGGATATTTTCATAAAAATGTTACGGAGATTGTTACGAAAGCCCATCTGCCTGCTGGGGAAATCTAAAAATAGCCCACCTGTCACGTGGCTCAGTACATGTTGCGAAGGAGCGCGCGCAGCCAGATGCTAGAATTCTTTTTTATTAAGTAAAGAAAACTCGATATGTTTGGTCGGGGAAAAAATGTTTCTCCGAATTATAAATATTTATATTACAAGTGTGATTTAATGTAACTTGAATATATTTCCTCGAAATGATCAGAATATATTTAACTTGGCTGAGATGCATATTTATGTGGCATTCTCGGAATTAATTATCTTATTTAAATGTTGAACGTTAATTGTTCTAAATGTCGTCGTGCTGTGCTGTCAATAAAAAATAAAAACACTTTCAAGTTTATTTACTTTCAAGAATTAGATTAAGCGAAATATGTTTTGTTTTCTCGAAATCATTTTATTGCTACGAAAGATTTTGCTCGACGGTTTTGAAATGAAGAAGTTTCATGGTGCCGAAACCCGGGAAAAACCTTCAGATCGAATTTATTATTGTTTATCAAGAGTGCAACTCACGTCTTCGTATTTATTAATGATAGTTTTTTATTATCATGGAGTACTAGTGTACAGATTATCATCGTCTTCAAAATATTGGATTACCCGTCATCGGTTTAGTCGTCTTCTCGTCACGGATAAAATAAAAAGGTACTGTAAACCATTTTATTCTATGCATGAAAATAATTGAAAATTATGGATCTAGAAAAATTAAAAGGTAAACGGAAAGTCATGAAGACTTCCGTTACGAAACTTATAACAAAAATTGAATCTTATATCGAAAGTATTGATTTTGAAAATAAAAGTAATTTTGATCAGTTTAATGAATATTTAAATAATATAATAGAAAAGCAAAACGAATTAAAAGTAGTAAACAATCAAATTCAGGAATTAATTGCTGATGGAACAGTTTTCGAAAATGATATTCAATTAAGCGTCGATTACGACGATGTTATTAATGAAACAAAATTTAAAATTAAAATGAATTTGAAGAAATTTAAAGTTAATTCTGATGATCCTGATGCTAGTTCTGTATTTAATGCGAGTACAGTTCCTTATGTTACTGCTAGACCGGCAACAATAAATTTGCCAAAAATAACTATACCAGTCTTTAAAGGGGAACCGAATACCTTTTTAGAATTCATGAATAGTTTCAAGAGTACAATCGATTCGAACGAGAATTTAACCAAAATTGACAAATTCAATTACTCAAAATCATTTTTGTCAGGTGAAGCGCTTAGATCAATTCCCAGTTTGGCCCTAAACGAAACTATATTATCAGCACTCTTTACACTTACTGCAGAATCGGTACGGTAAACCGGAAATTTTGATAAGCGGGTTTATAAATAAGTTGTTAGAACTAGAACCGGTAAAATCCACCGCGAACATAAAATTGTTACGAGATTTATATGATGAATGTGAGGTCAGCATTCGTAATTTAAAGGTTATCGGGGTGGCGTCAGATAATTTTGGGTATTTATTGATACCAATAATCTTAAAACAATTACCCCATAACTTAGTTATAGAATTTCAGAGAATGAAAAATGCCGAAAAAGCTGGTGACGTGAATGAATTAATTAATTTCATAAAGTTTGAAATAGAGTCGCGCGAAGCATCTGATGCAGTATCAGGGATTTCTTTAAAAAATCAGGAAGTAACACGATGGGGAAAAAGGGCTCCTAGGATAAAACCTAATGTTCCCACTTCAGTCGCGCTTAACAATGTTGTGAAAAATGTTTGTATTTTTTGTAACGCGAATCATTCAAGCTTAAAGTGTAACGAGATTATCGATGAACAGAAAAGATACAAGTTGAAAAAAGATGGGAGATGTTACCGATGCTTCTTGAAATCGCACTTAATATCCTTATGTAAGGTAAAAATACCGCCTTGTGAATTGTGCAAAAGTAATCAGCATAATTATTTATTTCGTCCCACTAAAAAATCGGCAAAAACGTGTCCCGATGATGGCTTAGTGAAAGCCGAAACGTCTAAAAATGACAAAAGTCAAGCCGTGTTTTCATATGTAGTAAAAACAAATAATTCACCCGAAAAGTATGCAACATTGTTGCAAACTGCCTGTGTCCAAGTGCAGGGAACAGGAAATAAATTAAACTCGAGAATTTTATATGATTCTGCATCCTCCAGAACATTTATTGCAAAAAGTTTTGCCTCAGCGTTAAAATTAAAACCTGTTGCTAAGGAAACACTTTTGGTTTATACGTTTGTGACCCGCCGCGCCATAGAAAAGGAATTTAATGTGGTAAATTTAACTATTATTAGTTGTCATGATCCTTATGAAAAAATAATTGTAAGAGCGCTGGTTTCTGAAATTATTAGCGGTACTAAGATAATGACTTCTGTTGATTATAAGTTAATAGATAAACTACGATTAGATAAACATGAATTGGCCGACACATTTATTCATTCGAAACCTGTTCAAATATTGCTAGGGTCAGATTATTTATTCTGTACTATAATACGATCTGTCGAAAAAAATAATCATCAATTATTTATGCAGCCAACAATATTTGGTAAAACCCTTGTCGGTAGAGTTGTCAGTAATAATTCTCACACAACTCCCTGTATAAATGTAATTTGTTTCTCACCAGAAAATGATCTTAGGAATTTATGGAACATCGAGTCCTTTTTAATCGATTCTAACGATCAAAAGCACGAAGAGACTTATGAGGTCATTAATCAATTCCAGAAAGAAACCATTTTTAAAAATGATAGATATATATCTCCCTTGTTATGGTGTAATGAATTAGATAAACAAAATTTGTTTAATAATTACGAGGTTGCGAAAAAGCGTTTTGCAGGTTTGGGGAAAAGATTAAAAAGTGATAAATCTTTGTTTTTGAAATATAATGAAATTATGAAAGAACAATTAAGTGTGGGAATTATTGAAAAATGTAGTGATAATTGCTCTATCGATTATGTAATGCCCCATCAATCAGTGTCAAGGCCAAGTTCATCTACCACAAAAAACAGGATAGTTTTTGACGCGATCAGCCAAAAAAAATGGGGAAAAAAGTCTAATTCAATGTCTTTTTGCAGGGGAAAATTTAAATCCTAATCTCATAGATGTGCTATTAAATTTTAGACAGTTTAAAATTGCTTTCACGGGGATATTGCCAGGGCCTTTCTACAAATACAGGTATCAGAAAATGATAGAAATTATTTATGTTTTTTTGTATTTCGATGACTGCGATATAGATCAACGCACCGTTTTATACCATTTCAACCGTCACTGTTTCGGTGTGACCAGCTCCCCTTATGTTTTAGCCTCTACAATTAAAAAACATATTGGTAATTATTAGGAAACGGAACCCACCGCTTATGAAATGATTAATAAATATTTATATGTGGATGACTTAATTTATGGAGCATCCACGGTTGCAGAAGCCATGAAACTAACAACTACTGCAGTTTCTATATTTAAAGATGCTAATATGAAATTGCCAAAGTTCGTTACAAATTCACCAGAATTAAAGGAATCGTGGAATGGTAACCCGGTTATAGAAATTAATAAAAATTGTGTAGAATCTAAAGTTTTTATGAACGTATGGTTAGGACTATAAAAACTGCATTGCGAAAAACTCTTGGCAAATCATCGCTAACTGTTAACAAACTGAATACTGTATTAATCGAAATCGAAGGCATGATCAATTCGCGACCTCTTACCTATATCTCGCCAGAAGGTCCAGACCCCCTACCATTAACGCCTGCTCTCTTCTTAATTGGGAGAAGAATATCTTCTCTGCCACCAGTTCGGCTTCACCTTGACTCGAATATCTCTTCCAGGAAAGAGTTAATTAGATCTTATAATTATCGTGAAAAATTAATGCGCTTGTTTTGGTCTAGATGGAAAGGGGAATATTTATTAAATTGGAGGTCAGCTCATTTAAGTTCGAACAAAACTAATTTTCCTCAATTTAAAATAAACGACATTGTACTAATCAAAGATGATAAATTACCCAGAAATTTCTGGAGTCTAGGAAAAATTATTGAATTATTTCCTGGAAGAGACAGCAAGGTGAGGTCCTGTAAAGTCAAAACTGAGAAATGTATTCTCAAAAAACCCATCCAATTGATTTATCTTCTTGAACTTGGAGCTGATTGTGACTCTAATAATTAATTCATATAATAATCTTATTTTTTCTTCTTATTTTAGTTTGAATTTGATTGTAAAGTGTTTAAATACTGAAATATGTATAACATTTCGTATTTTATATTTGTATTTGTATTAATTTCATTATTTTATATTTGTATTTGTATTAATATCATATATTTTAATTATTTGTGATGAACACCAATATGTTCATGGGTGGGCAGTAGGGTGGAACTTAAGTATAGGGTAAAAAAAAAAAAAACTTTTTTATTTTAATGTGTAATAGTGAAAACATTTTTTCTTTTTGGATGTCTAAACTGTTGGCTGAAAAGGTTTTTTTAAATTAAGTTGTTTTCCGGTTCCTCAAGGAGGTCAAAGTTTTGAAATTTTAGTATAAAGTAACTGAAAGTAAACAACGTAGCTGTTAGCTCATATCTACTTTTATAGCAAATACTATCCAGAAGTCACCACGAGGAGGTGGTTAAATATCGACTTCCACCCTCCTTACCTTCCTTTGTTATGAATTAATTAAATTGGATATTCAACCTACTGTCATTTTAGGCAAACTTTGTCATTACATTGTGGGAATTCAACTTTCCCAAGATTAAGCCGTCTTTTGCTTAATATTTAAAGACGGTTGACGCAGCTCGCGGGACAATTTTGACACACGTTTCCACTGTTTGAGTGTGACAAGGAAAATGTAAAATTCAGGTGTATCCCCTGTTTGTACTTTTTTTACGTTCTTCATCCGATCAGACCGTCAAGATAGGATCAATGTTTTTATAGTCTATAATTTCAATATGTTCGCATTTTTTTAAGTCGCTTTCCTACTGGTCCAGAAAATCCTTTTGTACCCTTAGTTTTTCAGCAAGATGTTGAAATAAGTATCTAAGAAAAAAGTTCATTTGCATGTAATAATCAAATTATCCATTATAAAGTTTTTAGGGTATTGCTTCCGATGTTTTAAAAACTCCAGATTTGCATCCTGCATTAGAGGCGTTTCTGTTTCACCTAATAACTCTCAAACTTGAAATGTCTGTATTATTATTTTGAAAATACACCAAAATTACAGTGGCTATAATAATATAAGAAGAAGATGTCAATGAAATATGACCAATATATTTTTATCTTGGTTTTTGAACTGAGACCAGATGTTCGTCTTTAATGATTCTTTATACTTTTTTCCCTCTGCTTCAGTTATCATACCATTATCCTTTCTGCCATAAAAATACTAACCTTCTAAAATTAACTCATTTCGTCTTTCCTGTTCTTTCAAATTCTTCCTTTTCTTTTCTCTTTGTCGTCTTCAAGTCCTTCTTTCAGTTACCTTTTCTTTATTATTATCAGAAATACCCATATCTTCTAAGGTGCCATTTGCAATAATATTTGCAGTTCTGTCTAATACTCCGGTTCTTTCACCGTGTTGATTATCAAATTCAGGTTTAGAAAAATAACCTATTGAACTATTTCCTTCCGAACTGTTTTTTACACTTGACGATCATTCAATCAAAACATCACTTTTTTGTTTTAAAATAACTTTTTTCCTTGATATTTCCATTTTCAGTCTTGGTACACATTTTTTGTAGTTTTTATATCTATTGATCCTTTGTCATCACCCCATCTCTCTTTGGTCTTTGAGAAAGTGACGTTCTTGTTCTGATACACGATAATATTTAGTGCTTTTACACAAAGAAATTTTTTTTACAGGATTACCTAACATTTTGCAATTTTATATTGGATGTGGGATTATTCTTTCTAATCTTAATATTTTTCTTCAAATTTTGACGTTTCTCGCACTAGTCTCTAATCATTTTTTATGATTTGTGTATCAGAAACCGTTGGAATTGAAGGTCTCAGCAATACACTTTTAATTGTATCATCAACAGCTTTAGATATTTTAGAAATAGTGTGTACCAGATTACAGCTGTCAGATTTTAAGTTAAATTGAACCCAAAAATAATGTTTCATAACTTCTTTATATGTTCGTCAAAGATGACAGTCTAATGTTAATTGTTTTGGTTCACGAAATACAGGACACTTCAACAATTATTTAGATTTAGGTACGTTAACAGACTTTGTCACTTTTGACACCGAATGTTTATCGAAAAATAATTAAAGAAACTGTTAACACCCGTTAAATCGGAATAACTTGTTATGTGTCGCAGCCAAATAAATCAGAGACAATGAAAGCCGACGCCCACGACGCTGGCTTCTACAAAAGTCAAATAAAGTGGGGCTAACTTTTCTAAGGCACTCAAACTACATTATTCTCTTTATTACAGGACATTAACACTTAATTAATTTAATTTTTCAAAATATAAATTTAACAATAAGCTTAAAAAACTTTTCATGTAATTATTGGCTTTTTTTCGTTTTTTATGGAAAATCAGGCGCTTTGAGGAACCGGAAAATATCATTTTAAAATTAAAAGAAAAATATTTTCTTTTTATGGAGTTAAAACGGAAAAAAATAATCACTATTAGAATATAAAATTCGAAACTTCGTTTTTTAGTTCCACCCTAGTGGGCAGTGTTACGAAAGCGCATCTGCCTGCTGGGTAAATCTAAAAATAGCCCAGCTGTCACGTGGCTCAGTATATGTTGCGAAGGAGCGCGCGCAGCCAGATGCTAGAATTCTTTTTTATTAAGTAAAGAAAACTCGAAATGTTTGGTCGGGGAAAAAATGTTTCTCCGAATTATAAATATTTATATTACAAATGTGATTTAATGTATCTTGAATATATTTCCTCGAAATGATCAGAATATATTTAACTTGGCTGAGATGCATATTTATGTGGCATTCTCGGAATTAATTATATCTTATTTAAATGTTGAACGTTAATTGTTCTAAATGTCGTCGTGCTGTGCTGTCAATAAAAAATAAAAAGACTTTGAAGTTTATTTACTTTCAAGAATTAGATTAAGCGAAATATGTTTTTTTTTTCTCGAAATCATTCTATTGCTACGAAAGATTTTGCTCGACGGTTTTGAAATGAAGAAGTTTCAGAGATAAAGTGCACGCCCGCTGGTTAGAGGGCCACCGTCCAGAGCTTCCATCTGACCATTTTTAGGATTTCGTTCATCTGACGAAACCCTATTCGTCTCACTCCTTTCTCTGTCTGTCTGTCTGTCCGTCACAAAGCCCGCTCTCAGAAACTATACATGTTGGAGACTTGAAATTTGGGGTACTTATAGCTGAACACTTCACATCAAACGACAAATCATAAAATTTTGAAAAAGTCGGTAACTAACCGAATTAAGGGTATAATTATCTTCTAAAATTAACTAATTAACCTGTTTAACGCAGGTACAAACGCACATTCTCCTAATCGTCGGAGTTTCTCCTTAGGTTTGCCAGTAAAATCGGCGGACGCACGGTTACCACGGAGGAAATTAAGCCAAAAAATGAAGTGGGCCTTTTAATTCGAAATCCCATCTCAGAAAGTACTGGTCCGAGAAATTTGTAAAAGATATAGACAGACGCGGAAAAAAATGTGCTTTATGTTGGTATAAAGTTCATATTTCTGCGATGTGTGTAAGTGAAAATATCCACTAAAAATCGATCGATAAAAAATCAATTTATTTATTTAGGAAGACAAGGAAAAGGGATTTCATTTTCGCGCGAAGCAGGTGTCAGACATAACGGAGCTTGCAGTTTTTCCGTAATAGAATATTTTAATACGAAATTTAAACTTTTTAAATATTAAATTTTTTGATTCAATTTTCTTGCATCCAGATGCGAAATTGTTTGCCGATTTCATACATACCCAGTTCAAACTCCTAGCTTAATTACGAGCTGATATATTAATTATTATTTGATCGGTTTCATTTCTAACAAAAGCGTAGATTAAAATGGAGGCATGTGCTTTTTTAACCACGAAATAATTTAAATTAGGAAATCTAACAATTTGCGTGGGGTTTTTGAACAGCGCTATGAGACAAGTATAACTTACTCATTATCAGAAAGTTTAAAAGTATTCATACCACTATTTTCGAATAGTAATTTCAGCAATTATCTTAAATTTTTGGTTAAGACCGCTATTTCCTCGACTAGCATATTTTCTGATAGGTTGTTTAAAGGAGTTACGTTCAGATACAGTTTTGTTAAGAATATACTACGCTCTCTCGTGGTGGAATGTGGAACTAACAGACCGCGATTTCATTTAAAATAGGAAATCTAAGAAAGCGATCTGTTTGAAACTTTAAGATAGTTTATAACACATAAGAAAAAAATTATAAAAATTGACGCGTGAAATTTCTGGCAGGTGGAGAGAGGGGGAGGGGCAAAATATTTCTTTTTTTTTACCTTTAGTTTCATACCGTTTCAGGTGCGTTTTTTTTTTTTTTTTGACGGAGTCTTAAGATACATGATACTTAATAAATATAAATATGTCAAAAGTTAAATTACCACTATTTCCTAATAGTAATTTCAACAAACATCTTAAATTCTTGCTGAAGACCGCCATCCCCTCGACTAACATATCTGCTGATAGGTTGCGTAAAGAATTTCCGTTCAGACACGCTTTTGTTAAGAATAGAGAGCGCTCCCTGGTGATGGAATGTGGAACTAACAGACCGCGATTTCATTTAAAGTACGAAATCTAACAATGCGATGTGTTTTAAACTTTAAGATACTTTATAACACATGATAAAAAAGTATAAAGAAGAATGGCGTGTCGCATTTCGAAGGGGGTGAGGGAGGGGTTGGGTTGGGTTGATTTTTGACGGCCAATTATCTACACGAGGGATATAGGCCCGGGGGAGTGCCCTCCGTGGGGGTCTTTCTAAGGGAACCTAATCCGTATTAACGCATGGAAGATCCACGGCTCGAAGAAAACCACGAAAACTCCGAACGATTAGGCCGACGGGCGCGATTGGGATCGAACCCAGCACCTCCCGTCTACCAGCTTCGACAGCAGAACCTCTCGGCCACGGTGAGGGAGGGGAGCAAACAAAATTAGGAAATATAGCTGGACGATCTGTTTGAAACTTTAATATAGCTTATAAAACATAACAAAAATTTTAAAGATCAGGCCGCGTCAAAAATCCTGGTGACCATTATCCCACTTCGCCCCCCCCCCAAGGGGGGCACTTTTCTAAATTTGGCAGATACCCGTCATGTGATATATCGTAGCATTTCGTGGGGGCGGGGGGGGATGAACAAAATTACGAAATATGACAAGGCGAATCTGTTTGAAGCTTTATAATAGTTTAGGAAGAGTTTGCCAAAATTTAGAAGGTGTTCCATGGCGATAAATGTTCTGGACGTTTTGAAAGGAATATTAAACGAAACCCTTTGTGCGATCTGTGATCACACTTACCCACTTGTTCTGTTTTAATTAGTTTCATATATTTTATGCTTTACAACAGTTAAGCATACTTATGAATTTTTGCTGCTTTCACATTTTTAATATTTTCATAAAAAAGTTACGATTCCGTTTATGTTTTGTTTTTTTTCCGATGAAAATTTACATTTTATCTGTAATATTTGAAGCAACATGTCTACTGACAAAATAAAAACTATTTAATGTATTTTTTTAATTATTATTACTTACCTTTTATATATATTTATATATGCATATTTTAATACAAAATTCTGAAATAATACATCATCTTTTTTTTTTTTATTTTACTTTATGAATTTTAAGGGAAAATTTATTGTTCTGTGTAAATTATAAATAATAATTCTGATGTCAAATATCACAATTGTTGCTGCACATATATAACGTTAGCATTTTAAGGGGGGGGGGGGATTGGATCTGGCACGATATCGCAAGATGTCTCTGGGGGTGGGAATTTGGTGACTGTCTTTTGATATCGTTACCCTTTGCGATCCAAACAAAATTTTCTTTTTTGTTAACTTGTTTTTCATCAGTATAGTCTGTTATCTTTTTTTTTATTATGTTATCTATTTTTATAAAAATGCAAAGTTGTTTTTAAAGCATGATATGATTATAAAATCATTTCATTTCAAAATATTTAATATTCCAATGTTCGGCATTCCTATTCTTCTGTTATATGCACATATAATTTGTTGTTTGAGAAACAGCTTCGAAATTATACTAGCAGTGTATAATAGTAAAAAATGGGGAATAATGCTGCCCATCTGCTTTGTTTATAAGAAGCTCTGCTTATCTCCGTTCAGGGGGTTAGTGCAACAAGACAATATTACTGCTAAATGTATTATGTAACAAAAAGCTAATATTAAAGTATTTTAAGGAGACGGCGGCCGTTTAAAAAAATATTAATTTTCATAATACAGATTTGAAATTTTGTGCAAATATACATTTCACCGTAAGTATATAGAACACCTTAAAAGAAAATTCCAATCTTATTATAATTTTAAGGTCTTCTTAGAAAATTCAAATTTTAAAACGAAATTTTAAAATGCCCCTTGCGCCTTAATTATTTAGATATTTCCTCAATTATAGATTTTAATCACGTAAAACTCTATTACAAACAAATCTGTGTATTGATCTTTTAATCCCTTAAATTGTTAATTCTTTAGAGATACTTTTCTCTATTCCATATCGATTTTCATCAAAATTCCGTCTTATAATTCAAATGTCAAAATTCTGTCTGTTAAAAATCAAATTTAATTATCTTAATGAAGTCGAATTTAAAAATGTATACACAGTTTCTTTGTAAGCAGTATCAGGATTCTGCCTTATCAATTTCTTGAATTTTGAACCACAAATTAAGTTGCAAGGAGCGTTTCATAAATTAAAAAAAGCAGAAAAATCAGTATTGAGAAAAACAGATTTAAAGCATATTAAAAGGCCAAAACATTGTTTGTAAACAAAATTAAAACAGTTGTAACTTTGCATAAAATAATCAAATCTTTATGTGGTTTTCCACGAATGACGTAGCACAAATTGAAGAATAATAATACACACAAAAAGAAATCTCGGTTTTTACTCAAATGAAGGTCCAAGACCCTCTTAAAGAGTATTTCTAAATAGTGTCATTTGATAGAAAGTTATTTCCTATATTACAGTGATATTTTATTAATTTCTCCTTTTCATTTAAATCAGTTAAATCTGCGAATAATAAATGATTAACCACATCTGTATATTATGCAAACGTATAAAAAGAATGAAAACTAAAGACTAGAAAACAGGAATTCTGTTTTTTCAGAATTTAGTGTTGCGCCCGATGAAAAAAAATATTTGTATATATAAATAGTACAAAACATATTTCAATTTTAAGACTTAAAGCACACACTTTTATTTTATGTAAAATGACGTCATTCACATCCGCTTAAGAATTCCACATTTACAATCCACTCTTAAACATCTACAGTAAAGCATGCATAGGATGTCACTATCGCAAAATAATACACAAATGCAGCAAAAAGATGCCGTCATTAAAGAAACTCAACAAAAAAACGGCTATATAATTATTCATAAGCCTTCATTTGTGTATAACATTTATATAGACGATTTCATTCATGACGTCAGCTTAGAAACTGACTACAAACAAATGGTTGCTATGTTGTATTTTCAAAGTTTTTTGTGTGTTGCAGCTATATCTTATATCTACATCTCACGTATAAGTGTTTTAATACTTGGTATGTACTAGTAACATTTTCCACGATTTATATTTAAAAAAAAATTGTGCATAGCAACCGTTTGTTTAGAGTCAGTTTCCAACCAAAACGTCGTGACTGACGTCACATTGAAAGCGTCTATAGATACTTAAAATTAAATATAGTTTATAATAGCTCCAAATTTTAACACAAATTTTTCGTTCATACTTTTTCAAAATAGCACGTATTTTAATTACATTTTCTTTCGGTTGTTATGAGAAAATTGCAACAAAATGATATAATTACTATTTTTCAACCATTTTCCCTTTACTTTCTACATAAATGGAGTACTTGAGTTGCCAAAATTAAACAAATGTCGCTAAAATCTACAAAAAAATTAATATCTCAAAAATGAGATCCAGTTTTCAAACAAATTGCATTTAAAATTACTTTTTTTTCCAATACGACGGTATAAAAATTGAAAATGTGCGATGCTTAGAAGTTAAAAAGATTGCAGTAGAGTTTTTAAGAGTACTGCTTTATTTCACGGCTGGCTTCAGTAAGGTAACGTTATTTTTTGGAGACCTCGCAAAATAATCTGGGAGAAAGAAATAGCACACTGGGGACCGGGAGCTAAATAATAAAAATAATTTTTAGATATTGATAACGAAATCATTATCGGAGGTGCGGCGTTCGAGGAACGATACCGTATGATATCGTAACGGGGGTAGGGGATTCAAAATTGCCAAAAAGTTTCTAAAATTATAAAAGTACACACCCAATATATTTATCTTTACATAATTTCAATAGCATATCTTCCAAAATGAAATAAAATGTTAATGCAGTAACGCTCATATGTAAATTTTTAACAGTTGTATATATTTTTTTATGTTTCTAAAAATTTCAAGCACAACATCATAATTCCTTTCAATGATTAAAAATTCACAAATTGAATTTGAACATATTTTGCCATTCTAACAAATAATGATAATTTAAAAAATGTCAAATGGAAATTCCAAGTCGTCTGCGGATCCCACATAAAATTTATGATATATAGCTATAAAATATTTTTTTTAATAAATCGTTTGCTAGACTTTCATAATAATTTCAGAATAAATAAAAAATTCTTTTATTAATTACTTTTAGCTTCTTTTGACGACAAGTATTAGTAAGAAGTGTTATATATAAATAAATCTGCCTTGTCAATGTTATGTTTTGAATATTTTTGCAATATATATTACCTGGTTAATTATACATTAACTAAACTAAAATTACAATGTCACTAATGATAAACCTTTTTGCATTTCATCATTTAACACATTTCAGTACATTTAAATCAAATTAAATATTAAAACGATATTTTGTGGTAAAAAAAGAAAAAAAATATTTTATACTTCAAGGAATCTATTCTTTAAAAATACTTAACCTTTATTCTAAAAACAAAATATTTAAACCTTATTTATATATGATGACATACTACAGATGCATGTGTGTCTCTTTTCATATTCTAAATTCTTAGTAATGCAGATATCCAATAACTGACATTTATATTGACATATGGGTGACATATGACAATTATCATATTGACCAGTAACTGACAAACGATGTCAGACCCTGGTAGAACAGATTAAATTTTAATGCTGTCGAGTACAAGATAAATTTAATTTATTAGCCCCCGGTACGGTATGCTATTTCTTTCTCTCAGCTCATTTTGTGTAGTCTCCAAAAAATAACGTTACCTTACAGAAGCCAGCCGTAAAACAAATCAGTACGATTAAATACTCTATAGCAATTTTTTAAACTTCTAAGCATCACACATTTTCAATTTTTATTCCGTCGTATTCGGAAAAAAGTAATTTTTAATGCAATGGAGGATATTCCATCTACGTTTTGATCACGTGGTCAAGGTAAAAACTTCTAGTGTAAAGAACGAAAGGCTCCATAGACGTAATGAAAAACCCTCGCCAGACAGTGAAACAGTTCATGCGGAAAGCAGTAGTAGCCTCCCTTCTTATCAGTTAGAAGTTATTTGGGTAAATTACCGGTATCACGTGACTTTTTTCAGCCTCGAACCCAGATTTGGAATAAAGCCCATTTGTTTGAAAGCTGCATCTCCTTTTATTTTTGAAATATTAATTTTTTTGCAGTTTTTAGCACCATTTGTTTAATTTTGCAACGGAAGAACTCAATTTCTGTAGAAAGTGAAAAAGAAATAGCAATTATATATTTTTGTTGCCATTTTCCTATAAAAAGGAAAAAAAAATTAATCAAAATACGTGCTATTTCGAAAAAAATATAAATGAAGGATTTCTGTTAAAACATGGAGCTATTAGAAACTAAATTTAATTTTAAATATCTACATTAATAATACAAACAAATGAAGGCCTCTGAATCTTTTGATAGTCGATTTTTTTTGTCAGGTTTTTTGAATGACGAAATCTCTCTCTTTTTTTTTTTTTTTTTTTTTTTTTTTTTTTTGGATTTTTAGCGTACTTTACTGTAGATATTGTTTAACACTGGATCGCAAATGATGAATTCTTCAGCGTATGTGGATGACGTCACTATATGTAAAATAAAATGGCGTGTTATAAGTGTAATAACTGAACTACAGTAGAGTCCCGATTATTGGAGTTTCCGCTTTGACCGAGTTATTTTCTTCTGATGGACTGGTGACTTCTATTATTATGAAACAGTCATTATAAATGAAGTTTTAGGTGAAGATGAAAGAGATTACCAATAATTAAAATCACTGACGGTGACTGGAGAAATGAAATTTCTGAAATCGATAATTGGCACCAAATTAACGTAAGTTAAATAACTATAAACTAGAAACCATAGGCATCTTTAAACTAATTTATACAACTAAACTTCAAGAAAATATTTGAGATGGTTGCATTAGAAATAGATATTTAAAAAAGCACTACCTTAATTTGAGGAATAAGATGGTTGCATCAAATGGTATTTTTTGTCTTCTCAAAAGTTTTTCCTGATTCAATATGTATATGGCCTACTAGTGGTGAATAAATTGACTCCAAAATGAAAACTAGCAGCGCCACCTGTTGGGCAATTTGTACTAAAAACTAAACAGTACTAATTTATACCAGGGACTAACTGAATCTGAAGTTTTGTGAAAATTCGTGCATTAGTTCTTGAGATAGAACTAATGCGATAATCATTAATAAGACCGTATAGCAGCGCTACCTTTTGGGAGATTTACACTAAAAAGTAATCAGCATCAAATTATATCAAGGACAAACGGAATCTGCAGTTTTATAAAAATCCGTACATTAGTTTTTGAGATATAGCTATTTTGGAAATCGTGAAAATGCAGCATAGCAACGCCACCTGTCGGACCATTTACACCAAAAAGTAATCAGCACTAGCTTATATAAGGGACTAACTGAATGTAAAGTTTAATTAAATTCCGTTCCTTATTTCTTGAGATAGAGGGCCCTACAAATTTGTGTCACACACAGACAGACATTTTGTAAAAACATGTTTTTCGGGTTTTCTGACCCCTTAAACGTGTAAAACCGTCGAAAACAGGAATTTGAAAATTTTCATGAATCCAATACTTTTTTTCTTGTAAAGATTGAAGAAAGTAATAAGTGTCTAAGTTACTACTAGATAACATTACTTAAGAATCATTCCATGTCAATTCAACCAGACCTTGTAACCCGACCAACAGGGATTTGGATGAAATTTTGTGTACATAATACACCTACCTTGATGAATAAATAAAAAAAAATACTTCCTACACCTCATAGTTTGTGAGATATGAGGGGTCCAATTTTTGGATTCTTCTCTAATCGCACCTTCCTGAGTCTATATATGTAGACTGTGGTTCCATCTTCAAAAAATTGTTTCTCTGGATCTAAAATCCAAATGTGCTTAAAAATATCACTGTAAGTACATCAAAAGATGCTGATTCTGATAAAAAATATGTAAAAAATTAATTTGTAACTTTTAAGGCCAAAAAATTAAACCAAAATTGAATGTTATGGTTATTTTTCCGAATTTTTGTCATTTTACAAAAAAGGCAAATGGAATTTCCAATTTCTTTTTGTTTTAAATAAAAGTTTACACTTCGAGCTTTCTATTTATGAAATAAAAATGATGTCTTTCTCATGGCTTATGCAAAAATATTGCCTTATTTTGGGATGCTGTACCTATCAAGAGAAAAAAATCTCTAACTTTGCTTATGGCACATAAATAATCTCTGCACATATTAAATTTAAATTTATTGATAATTTTGATTTATTTGTTAAAATGAACCTTTAAAATCAGACTGATTCATTTATTTTTAAAACAGTAGAAAATTTGTAATGTATAGTATTGGTACACATCAAATATCATCTGAAATTGTGTTGTTCTCAATATTATTTATTGCATATGTTTGTCACATAAATGTACATGTATCATTGAATTCAGTGGTATATTTCTATAAATACTTTCACAATGGTAGTATAGGAAGAATATGTACAATATTTAATGAGTTCGGAGTGGGGTATTGCACTCATAGTTTTTTTCTCATTTTATTTAGAAAAAAAAAGCAAAAACTTTACTTTGCAAATAAAAAAGAACCCCTTATTAAATAAATTTAACAAGTCATAGGAACCACAATAATTATTTAGGTACCACACTTTAAATTAGGCACAGATACGTTTTTTTCTTGATTGGTGCAATTTTCCAAAACAGGGAAAACTTTTTACATAAGCTTGGAGAAAGACATCATTTTTATTAAAATTGAAATAATCATTAATTAAATCTAATACATTAAATAAAATTGAGGACGTGAGTTTCAAAACTCGCCTTATCCAAAAAATCAAATTTTGGAAAATCGCGAAAAACCTGTAACTGCGACCCCGTGCACCGAATACCTTCAATTTTTTGTATACTTATAGCTAGTTGCCCTGTGATATCATTGTGTTGAGTTGGAAAATCTACTTTAATTCATTTAATTAATTAATTGAAAAAAGTTTTGGATAAGAAGAGTTTTGTTGCCAACCTATGGATAAGAAGAGTTTTGTTGCCAATCTCTATCATACTTGATGAAAGAAATTAATAGTTTCTATTTTTGGTCATCTGATGATAATATTTTCGATTAAAAAATAAACCTTACGGGAGCAATAAATATGATTAAAATTTAGTAATACGTTTTATTATACAAAAGCAAAGTTATCAATAATCAAATAAAACTTATCATAAATAGCTTATAATTAAAATAACTTTTTTATAAAAAGAATTTAATATAATATAATCTATATAACATATAATATTATATATATACACATTTCCTTCTGTTCTGGTTCCTTAGAAATAATATTTTTATAGAAAGTAAGCACTTCCATTTCTGGCCAGTTTTCATCAAAATGTTTTTTTTAACAATCTGTGGACATCCTTAAGTTTCTCTTGCTTCACGGGGACTCCCTCTCCCTTCTTTTTAAGAAGAAAGTTTAGTTTTAAATGCCTCTAGCAAAACTTTTATACTCTGAATTTTGATATTCCAAGAATCTTCCGAAATACACTTCCACAAATTTAAAGATGGCCATGGCTCTTAGTCTTTATATAGTACCTTATCGTAATACCTTTGAAAGGCCCGGAAATGTCTTAGGTTTATGCCTGAGAATAAAAATTAAATCTTTTAACATCTTCTGACAGTAAAAAATATAGAAAGCGATTCCCCATTTTTAACTTACATTTTAATCTTCTTTTGCGTGTATTCTTTACTAGCCCATGTGTTCGTATTTCTTTTTCTATTCTTCACCCTTCCACTACAAAATGCAAGAGTTTATTCATTGCCCATTACACATAAGACATGCTGTAAAACTTATTTAATTAGTTTGTATGAATAGAACAGGTAAAATCTTTAAACGAAAATAGCAACAGGTCACAGAGAAATGAAGGAAAATTACCGTAATAGTAGCTGATAAGCTAGCCGTTCGTTGGTCTTACGCATGCCCAAGGATAAAGCTAGTTTTGTTGCCAACTCCCTAGTGGATAAGGCGAGTTTTGAAACCAAACCAATATTTTAAGAGCCCAAAAATAAAGGATAAAAACATTTTTTTTTTTTTTTTTTTTTACAGATTATAGTGTTTTTTCTGTGCAGGTTTACCAATAGAATAGATTGGTAGAGAAAACTCGATTTTTTAAATTTTGGATAAGGCGAGTTTTGAAATTCACGTCCTCAATTGCTTGTAAACATTTTAAAAATTTAGATTGTTGTAACTTTTTTATGTAACAAATAAAGAATTTGTTAAATTATATGCACATTTTTAAAACTAAAATATCAGAGTAAACATTATATTTAAAAGATTGAAATTCAAAAATAGAACTGAGCTAAATATAAATATAGAAATAAATGACGTACTTTTGCAGTATCACTTAGACTTAATTTGCAAAATTCTTTCATTTTGCTATTTTTAATTTATACTTATTATGAATAAGCAACATTGAGAACCTTCTAATATATATTGCGATTTTCGCATCTTACAGCAGCTCCAAACATAGTAAAAGAACAAAACATCAGTTTATCAGAAGATCTTCGTAATTTAGTATCTAAATCTATATTGTCTTTGTATTTCAAAAACGGTGGCTATCCCCCTCCTTCCCACCCCCTTCATGAAAATTTGCAATTTTTATATTGGCCTTCACTAAAGTCAAAGACTTTCTTTGCATCAGGAAATATCTGTTTTACAAATGATGTCACTTCCTTCTGTGTTAAACACACAAGAGTGACATCATGTTGCATATCATAAGGTAAAATGTGTATATTGCTTGCTGATAATCTAATACTGAAAGATAAAGTGTACGTAACAGTTAGATGAAGAGTGAAGCTTTTTTGGATCAATGGTAACTTTAAACCTCATCTTGAACAAGAAAAGTAAAATTTTTGCTGAAATCCAACAAAACGATAACTTTTTGAAAGCCAAAGTTTGCTATAGTTTCTTTTAGGAAATAAGATTTAGCTTTCGTTATAAAAGAGTGTAATAACATTTTCCAGATATTTTTCTAAGCTTGTCACAAATTCATTTAAAGGAAAAGTGCTGATAATACTGGATTGAATGCCTAGAGTTATAATCCTAAAGTTTTTTGGAAATTCCTGTTTAAAAAAAGAATGCAACTCATGTAGATACACACAATATCAATCGCTTTTGTGCATAGTATATTCTCAGCAATGCTAACTACATTTTATTTCCAGCCATGATTCTTCAATATTCATTACAATTATAGAACTTTTCAATTAGTTCAATTATTTCTGGACCGGTGGCTGTGGCTTTACCTTTTCTTATTTCTGGCATTGACAAGATTCTCTTTTCTCTGAGAAGTTGTCATGACTGTCTTACAGCATAATCAGTTACTTCAAATTCATCTATTATTTTCTTTTGCAGCACAAGAAAAATTAGATCACCCTTCTATTATGAGAAACAACAGACTAATAATAATCTGATTAACATATTCGAAAACACCTGCCTTTACTAAAATTTTATCTTGTCTTTGTCAGAATGTGTTTGTATAAGGTAGGTGGAGAAATATGTTTATCCTGTAGAAAGGAACTTTGTTTTGTTAAATATAAGATATTAAAACTATAAAAAACATACTTAAAATGATTAAAATTATCCAAGATAGTAAAATAGAAAGTAAAAAAAAAAATTGTTAAATACAAATAAAATATTTTAATTCAAACACATGCACTGAAATAAACATATTGAAAATGCGATTGGTAAAAAATCACTCTTGTATTTTCTTATTCTATACCAACAAAAGATTTTTTGTTTACAGTTATATTGTAAAAAATTATAAGAGATTGTTTAAATTAAAAAAAAAATGCTTATAATAAAAGAAAATATATGAATGAATAAATAAATTAAACATAAGGATTATGCACAAAAATTAATGGAGGGGGGATAGACTGCAGTCTTAGACTTTTTCCGCCCTTTTATTCAGAAGAAAAAAAAAAGAAAAAAACTTTACTTTGCAAAAGAAAGAAGGAAAGAAACATTGAATAACATATTGAACAAGTCATAGGAACCACAGTAGTTATTTAGGTACCACAGATTAAATTAAGAAGAGATTTTTTTTCTTGATTGGTGCAGTTTCCCAAAACAGGGCAAAATTTTTGCATACGTCATGGAAAAGACATCATTTTTATTTCATAACTAGAAAACCCAAAGTTTAAACTGCTATTTAAAGCAAAAAGAAACAGGTATTTTTTTTTGCCTTTTTGCGTAGAGCTTTTTTCGTAAAGTCACAAAAATTTGGAAAAATAACTATAACTTTCAACGTTGGTTTAATTTTTTGGCCATAAATATTTAAAATTGATTTTTTAAATATTTTTTTATTAAAATCAGCTTCTTTTGGTGTACTTACAGTGATATTTTTAAGATGATTCACATTTTAGATATAATTTTTTGAAAATGGAACTGCAGTCTAAAAATACAGACTCAGAAATGTGCGATTTGAGAAAAATGTAGAAATTTGACCACCCATAACTCACAAACTATGAGCTCTAGGAAGGAAACATTTCTGATGGATTCATATCAAGATAGAATTAGTATGTACAAAAAGTTTCATCCAAATCCCTGTCGGTCATGTTACAAAGCATAAAAAAAAATTGGTTGAATTGACATGAAATGACCCTTTATAGAATTTTACATTACATGAAAATGCTTATTTGAATAAAATTTTTGCTGAACTGTCGGTTACTGGTTATGTGCCTATAACTGGGGGTTTCACCCTAAATCAAAATCAAAATATTTTATGGAATTGGTTACAATTGATATGATGATTTATCATGTATTTATTATTTGAATTGTACTGTTTTTTATAAAACAAAAATACAAATTTCCAGCAATGTTAGCATTTGCGTTACCGCCTTTAAATGAGGAATTGCTTAATATAAGACAAAATACTCAATGTATGGATTTAGCGTAGATCTTTGTATGTCCTCTTTTAAAATATAAAAACTTTATTTGTCACACATTTATATAATTTATTAATACGCACTTAATAATAAGAATATTGACAGAAAAGATTTTATGGATTTTGTTTCTGAAAACCTCAGAATATCAGTAGAGAGAGAAACATTAAAATTAAAATACAGTAGAACTTCGATTATCCGAAGTAATTCGGACCGACCCTCTTTCGGAAAATCGAAATTTTCGAATAATCGAGAATGCTTCCATTTTA
Organism: Maratus speciosus; assembly: GCA_963932465.1. Lineage (NCBI taxonomy): Eukaryota > Metazoa > Arthropoda > Arachnida > Araneae > Salticidae > Maratus > Maratus speciosus. The sequence continues at coordinate 268,506,699 of OZ010790.1, forward strand.
AGATTAAGGTGAAATATATGCAATATTTCTTATTATGGTAACAAGAGCAAAATAGAAACAAGAATAAATTACCTGAATTTTAATTTTGATATTAAGTACCTGTGATCACAAGGGTTTGAGAAAATTTTTCGTTTGTCGCAGTTTCGATTGCTTATGCTTTGCAGCTGTATCACGGAGTTTTTTAATTTTATTAGTTCACCAGTGCCACAGTCTGTATGCTCCTCCAGCTATGCCAAACCTTTTGCAAAACATTCAAAAGAGTCAGTATTGCTAATTTGTTCGTTTTCTTCGAGATCAAGTTATATTCAAAGGAACTCTAAGAAATAAGATCGAAAATATTTATATGTATTCATAGTTCGGAAAGGACCGCTTGCACACAAGGAATATGATAGGTTAAAAAAAAAAGCTTTCAAAATGGATTTTGCACACAAAGAATGTGATAGTTAAAAAAAAAAAAAAAAAAAAAACTTTCAAAAGGGATTTCGGTTAACCGAGAGTTTCAGTTAAAAGAGTTTCGGATAAAAGAGGTTCTACTGTAGTACAAATTTTACGTTGATATATTTATTTCTTAAAACGTCATCAGTATATAAATTTATAAAACAGAATCAAAATCCATTAAAGCAACAAATTATACTTTGTGCATCAATATTTAGCTTTAATTAAAATTTCTCCGAAAGCGTTATTTAATAATTTGATTTAAATGATAAATAATCTCTTACCCCGATTTCCTGTATTTATATTTCAGCGCATTTTAGTCATGCATGTATGAAGATACTAATTTTATCATCGTATTAAAATAACGCTTCATTTGCAAATTGAGTTAAGAATATCAATAAATATTTCCTATCACATTTTTAGAACAAAATTAATTATGACATAAAACATTAAAAGTAATAGAATGTTTAAACAAATTGCACCGAATTAACTTATAGTGCAGACTTATATAAAAGCTAATTCAGTCCTACTGATTCTATTTAAAAAAACTCTCTTTTGCTTATTGATTTTCCTTACAAATCGATAGAGTTCATAAATAATCATCATTTCAGGATTCAATAATAAGTAGACCTGGCGTACACTTTTCAAATTGTATGAGGCGCCAGTCGGCTGTCTTTTCAATAATCAATTTCACATGCAGGTGTCTCCTTGATTAATGAACGGTTTGCATTAAGAAATTGAACATTTCTTCTTTTGAAAAAAAACATTATTAGATTTATAAAGTATTTTTTATCACTAAGTTAAAAAATAATTTGTTGATAAATTTTTGTAATTGATCTATGAAATTTTTATGAATTCTAAATAAACATCCAGTTAAAACATTATTTATTTATAATTTAAATTTTACGTCATAGGTTATAAATTTATTGTTTGAAATATGTTAATTGATTAAGTTAGTTTGTTATTTTTAAAACGAACATACCCGTTTCAAATGATCACCAAATGTACTGTAAAGTACAGGGTGTTCAGCAAAGGACTCCCTGATTTTAAAATTAAATAACTCGGAAATTAAGATCGATAGAAGAAGGAAACAAGTGGTATGTTTATTTTGAAAGCCGTAAAAATCTGTTACAATAGTTTCAAAATTAGTTATAAATTTTGTCGGCATGTGGCGCTGTACGATGAAGTCTCAGTACAGAGTCGGTGTTATTTCTAATAACTTAATTTAAAATTCATAAAAACTACAACTGTAGTTATCATAGCAATTAAATGCACTTTTAAGCGGCAAATAACTCTGATTCAAAGAATAAGAAAAGCAAGTTACATAATCAAAACTTTAAGATATGCTGAACATTATTACTCGTTTACATTTTCGTCAGAAAGAGTGTCTGACGTCATTGGTGCCCAAGCAACAATATAAGATAAATATATACAGGCAATAAATAACACTTAATGCGTTAGGAAATTATTAGAACATTAATAAATATCACTTAATGATTTACCAAATGATTTGATAACAATAAATTTCACGTATTGGACTGAGATATTACTTTACTTCATTTCAGGTTAATTTATTATATCTAAATGATATTTGTAGATAACAGTCAGAGAAATAGGCTGCAAACTGTCCTTTGTAAGCAGTCGTTCCAATCATCAGCCACTCTGCCTGTTCGCTGAAATATCTCGAAAAGTTTGCAAATTGTTTTTTTTTTATCAGGACCCTTTGCAACTTTAAACTGCGATTGAAAATTACACCTTGTTGCCTTAGAAATGCGATTTAACCAGCGATACTCGAGTACTACAAAAACACGCTGCTTCACAGAATTGATGACTTCATTCATTTCCTTCAGTAAGAAGAGTGATCACTCTGTGCTTCAGAGTACTTTATTTAGGGATCCCTCAGCGACTGCAGCGCTACATCTAGACAAAATTTTATCTAATTTTGAAACTATTGTAACAGATTTCTACGGCTTTCAAAATAAGCATGGCACTTGTTTCCTTCTTCTGTCGATCTCATTTTCCGAGTTATTTAATTTAAAAATCAGGGCGACCTTTGCCAGGCAATCTGTATATTTAATGCAATATTCAGGATTTTTTTTAAAACAAGGATAGAGATAAAAACAAGGAGGGAGATCATATAAACAGTAATGTTAACAAACCTGATAAACGTTTATGGTTATTTATGTACATAAATATAAATTTTTTATTTCTACCCTATATATATATAATCCTAATGAAACGAATTTATGAAACGGATATTATAAAACGGCTGAAATGTGACGAATTTATGAAACGATACTTTGAAACGACTGATTAAACAACTGAATATGTTTGCGATTTCTCCTAAAATATGGAATACTTTGCGATTAAATTAACACCAAAAATCTATATTGATATGCAGATCTCAAAACTGATATTAGAATTTTTAAATTCGAATTAGTTTTCGAAATATTATTTTTTTTAATTTTAAATACATTTTTCTAATGATGGCAACTCAAATTTTAATCATGATAGATATATTTTTTTTTTCATATTTTGGAAGAAGGTTATTATTTTAAACTAATTTGGCAACCAGTTTGGCCTCCCTTAAATGTATGCTAAGAAATGTACCATATTGCTTTTATTCATAATTCAATTTACTTGAACAATCTTTCGCCAAAAAAGATTATGATAGAGAAATCAAGAATTCGGTATTTTTATGTTAGTGAGACGCAGGTGATAAATCGCCAGACTTTTTTCCAGTCGCATTTTTTTTATATTTCATTAATTTCATTTAAAATATAATCCTTTCATTCATTTTATTTAAAATACAAAACGCATCGGGGTACCTAATTGGCGCCAAAATGGCATCATTTTCATTGCCATGGTAACCCGGCTATTGTTGTTTATTTAATAATAAATGTTTATTTACTTTTATTTCTTTTTTTATAATTATATAAACTATTTTGTTCTATAGTTATCAATTATTTTTTTTTTGTTATTTTCTTTTGAAAATAATAGAAAATAATTAAAAAATACTGCACTACTTAGTTATTTCGTCGACTAATTTCGCCAAATTTTTTAAATCGCCAAACCACTCGCCAAGTTATACAAATTGACATAATTTTTATTTTAAATAACGAAAGAACAAATAAATTAGAATAACATTAATAAATAAACAAATAAAACGTAGAAATAAAAATCACTTGATGACGTAAACTCGTGTAACTTGCTTAAAGTCAAGTGAATGTGACATTTACGATCAACTATTATTGACATTTAATATCATGGTTTGGCGTTAGATTTTTGGTCGTTAACTAACAACGTTATTAATTTTGTCGTTATTAACATTTGGTCGTTATTAATTTGGACATTAATAAATTTAGATTAATAGATAATAGATAATAGATTTATTTAATGACATATTAATTAAAGCGATAACAAGAGGAATTTTACCATTTCAGAAAAGTGGTGCCAATCATAATTAAGGGGGGATTACCCCCCCCCCGTTTCACATCTTTATACTTAACCACTGACTACTTACAATGACTATACTTAACCAAATCTAATCACGGAAGCGCCTTATCAGAATAAACCGGCATACCAAACTTGAAGCAAATTGGATAGAAAAACCCATTTATCTAAATTAAGGGTGTATTACCCCTCGATCCCCCTTTATTGTTAACCAATGAACCTCAAAATCTAATCAGGGAAGCGCCTCTTATCGTAATAAACCGGTATATTAAATTTGAAGCAAATCGGATAAGAAAACCCATTTATCTAAATTAAGGGGATATTATCCCCCGAACCGCCCTTTATACTTAAAAAATGAACCTCGTAATCTAATCAGGGAAGCGCCTTATCAGAATTAACTGGTATGCCAAAATGGAAGCAAATCTGATAATTCTGCATGAAAAACCCATTTATCTAAATTAGGGGGGGGGGGGGTTTGTTCCTAATAATCCCTCCTTTATACCTAACCAATAAAACCCCAAAACTAGTCAGGGAAGCGCCTTATGAGAATGAACCTAGAAAAAAAAAATTGAAGCAAATCGAATATTTCTATCAAGAGTTATCGCGTTACGTATGTACATACGTATGTACAGTCGTGGAAAAAAAAAGTAAACACCCCCCCCCCTAACTCCTCAACAAATTATCGTAGAAGAAAGTTACTGATACCGAACGATTGGAAATAAAGTCTACTTTTAAATGATATACATAAAATTTGCTTAGGGGGCTATCTACATATTAAAACGAACCATAACTTTGTTTTTTTCAATAGCAGTACACAATTCTGACATCATAAATGAACTCTACATCCTCCAAATAGCCTAAAAACAAATTTTTATGCAATTCGTACCATAAGTTTCCGAGAAATTAATTATTTTAAAACGAGCGTATTTTTAGGGCTGTATCCAAATTGAAGTTGGAAAATCGATTATTAACCGAGAAAGCCCCCATCTTGATCAAGGCACCTTAAGAAGTCAATGAAGCCTGCTAGATTACAATACAGCAGCAGAAATTTCAAAATATCTAGTCACTTCTATCATAGACGGCCCCTTAAACCATCATTTTGCCGTTTTTTAAGTATAATTTCAAAACTACTTGGAAGAAAAATGTGAAATTTTGAATTTACATAAAGCAGGACTTAATAAATCTAAATCTATCAAAAAAAATGTAGGTTGCAATTCATAATTTTTTCGAATATTAATTTCATAATTCATAATTCATATCATAAATTTATAAAAATTGCAAATTCAGCGTATTTATGTTTGGGTATATTAGTGTTATTGCTACAAAAAAAATAGCACATTAGGAGCATAATTTCTGGAGATATTAATAAAAATATGAAAATGTAATTTAACATTAGAAGCACTAAATTTTGAATGTTTATAATTCAAAAACTTATCATTCTAATGACTTGAAACTCGGTGTCTAGGCATAATTTGAACCGAAGATTTGAAATATTTCGTTAAAATTGGGTATTGTCATTGAAAAAAATGATGTTTGGATTCGTTTTAATATGTAGATGCCCCCCTAAGCAAATTTTATGTACATCATTTAAAAATAGACTTTATTTCCAATCGTTCGGTACCAGTAACTTTCTTCTACGATAATTTGTTCAAGAGTTAGTAGGGGGTGTTTACTTTTTTTTTTTTTTCCACGACTGTACGTACATTACAGAACCTGCGGAAAGATAGCTCTCAGGCTTTGATCGCATGTAAGCAAAAAATGTAGCCCACTAGCAAAAGTGACTTACCCTCTTTCTCACGTCAACGCCTCATTTATGAGTTTTTCCGAATTTGAATAAAAGTATTTAGTATACTTTAGGAGTGTATAAATTAGGAGTGTATAAATTTGTACTACTAAAAGCTTGACTGTGAATAAAAAAAAGGCCCTGCCGAAGTCGATAAAAAATCCCTTTGTAAAATATATATATATTTTTTTTTTTAGCTTTTACCTTTATTTTACTGCCCAAATTCAAATTGTAGCGCCTGGAGCTTAAACTATAAACTTATGTTTTCTTTTTAAATCCTTTCTTCATTGTTTAAATTGCAAGTATACAGTATGGTCTTCTGTTTGTGGGATTTTATGTTATATAATTGAGTTCTCAATACCTATTTCTTAATTATGGCCAACCTGTACACTATAAAAAATATGTTGATCTTACAGAAAAAACTGTCAAACAGGACAGCAGTAAAAAGCAGTTTATTTTACGCATACAATCTCTTACGAGCAATTTACGGTAAGAATCTGTTAAAATGACAAAAGTTTTGTAGTAAATACCGATTATTATCGTAAAATGAACTGTTTTTTAATCACGTCGTGACTTACAGTACAGTAGAACCTCTTTTATCCGAAACTTTTTAACTGACACTCTCGATTAACCGAAATCCATTTTTAAAGCATTTTTCTTTATGTATATATATATATCATTCCTTGTGTGCAAAATTCATTTAGCAAACTTTTTTTTTTGTTTAACTATCATATTCCTTGTATGCAAGCAGTTCTTTCCAAACTAAGAGTACATATAAATATTTTCGATTCCCTTTCTTGGATTTCCTTTGAATTTAACTTGAGCTCCCCTAAGCTGCAGAGTGAAACGAAAAAAAAAAACGAACCAATTAGCAATTGCAATTCTGAATCTTTTTAGTGTTTTTCAAAAGGTTTGGCATGGCAGAAGCAGCAGAAAGGCTGTAATGCTGGTGAGCTAACAATATCCTCCTGAGACCCCGCGTCCATTCTATTGGACATTTTTATTTTTTATGGAAAATACTTAATTTCAGTTGGAACTTGTAAATACTTGCTGTACATTATACTAGATAGTCTGGTGCTGTTATCTGTATGCCGAAATAATAAAACAATTGCAATTAAATATGTATTTTAATTATTTGAAAGTGGCAGGCAACAAGAGAAAGACTGTTGAAGGTAAGCAGACAGTTTTAACGCTATTTTTTTTTATATTTTTAGAAAGTACTTTCGTATTAATGCTACATACATCTAATGTTAAGTCTTGTAAGAATGAAATGACATCGCAGTTAAAGTAATCTAATGTATATTTTAGAGAATAAACAATTTTTTTTTAAATGTCCGTTCTTTTGGACGTTGGGTCTTCATCAGTTGTTTTTATTCATATTATACTCTTTTCGTATACTAAATAGGGACATTAGTTTTTACTTAAAAATCTCACCACAGTATTGAAACAAATAATAGATACCGAAGTAGATAACATATATTTTTAAATAAATAAAAAATATTAAAATATTATCCTAAAAATGTATAATTTTACTGATAAAATGCTTGTTCTGAATCAGTACATTGTTAAATTTTGGATTTCAATGATTTTTTATTATTATTATTTTTTTTTTTTTGTGCAGCATTTGGTAAATATAGACAATTAAGCCTTTATTATATTTTATTCTTAATCATAACTATTTTTGGTATTATTTTTCTGTTAGTATACAATTTAATTAATATATTTAATTATATTTAATTAGCAAAAACACTTTAAGAAACTATAATTAAAGATAACGTTCTAAGATTCTAAATAAACTCATTTTGATTTCTTTTAAATTTCTTCTTGGCATTTACTTGCCAATTGTGGTAGCTGTGCCACTATTTATTATCATTATTCTAAAAAACTAATTACTGGTGTTGAGAAGAGTTAAAAACAAAATACTATTCACTTTTTATTATTATTACTAAATTGATCAACACGTTTCTTAGTTAAAATACACTTTTTTTATTTGATGATGCAAAAATTGAATTTATGTGATATTTAGAAGTGACGTATAAACGATAAAAATACACTTCTGATGTCAGCAAAGCTTGTAGTGAAAGAAATAGGAACTTGACGCTAAAAATCTGGTTTTTGAAGCCTATATAGCGATCTCTTCTTACTTGATAAGTATAAAATAAAATAAGTAAGCATGTAAAATAAGTAAGCGTGAAATGCAACTTGTATTTGTATATTCGTTTAACTACAAAAAATAAATGCAAGCTTTTTATATTATTTTACTGTTTGTAAGTCATTTATAATTAAATTAGTTAATATAATCGAATTTAAACAGAAATAAAATTTCAAGAAAATATAACTGAAGATAATAATTTAAGAGTATATTTAAACTGCATTTTATTTCTTTTTAATTCCCTTTGGCATCCAAATGTCAATTGTGATAACCGTGCCCCTAACTTTAGAATTTTTTTAGAAAAAACTTTTATTGGTGTGATATATATTTTTTAATTACCTTTTAAAAAGCTATTTAAAAAGTCACTAAATTTATTTATACTTTTGAAATAACTTTCATCCAGAAATACTTTTTCTTTTTGATATTGAAAAAATTAAAATTGTGCAATATTTACAGGTGATGTATGAACGATAAAAGCACATTTATAATGAAAGAAAATATAACTGAAGATAATAATTTAACATTATAAATAATTTGCGTTTTATTTCTTTTTATTTATTTATTTATTTATTTTTTTTTTTTTGGCATTTAAATGTCAATTGTGATAACCGTGCCACTAACTATTTATAATTTTATTTAGAAAAAACTTTTATCGATGTAATAGATTTTTTTTTTGTTCCTTTAAAAAAAAAACTATTTAAAAATCACTAAATTTATTTATATTTTTCAAATAAATTTCATCAAAAAGTACTTTTTTCTCTTTGATAATGAAAAAAACTATAATTGTTCAATATTTAAAGGTGATGAATGAACGATAAAAACACATTTATAATGAAAGAAAACTTTGCAATTAAGATTTTTTCATTCAGAATCATGTAATTCAATAATATGGTTTTTATAGGACTAAGACCCAATGTCCATTATATTGGACACGCCAAAAATCTATATATTTTTTAGTTTTAAAAATAAATGAATATATATAAAGTTTTCTAGCCCCATAAAGAGCCTTAATCCTAAAAATGGTAAAATTTGCACGAAAAATGCGAGCTTGGGTCTCAAGAGCCTATTACAAAACTCCGTGATAGAGCTTCAAAGCAAAGGCAATCGAAAAAGCGAGAAATAAAACATTTTTTCAAACCCTTGTAATATATGTAAACGATATTTCATTTCAAAATAAAAATTCAGATTATTTATTCTTGTTTCTATTTTGCTATTGCTTTATTTTTATTAAGCACTTGTTACCATAATAAGAAATATTGCATATATTTCTCCTTAATCTTAAAATTGAAGCATTCTTGATTATCCGAAAATTTCGATTTTCCGAAAGATGGTCGGTCCCAATTACTTCGGATAATCGCGGTTGTACTGTATTTTGTTTCTAAAATCAACAGATTTTTTTATTGCATATTTAAAGTAATCACGGGAGACAGTAACGTTATTTTAGGTGAAGATCAAGTTATTATCCTAGCAACGGAGAACACCAGAAGAATCTTTTGCTAATTGCATAAAACAATTTTTAATACATACAAAAGATGTAATGATATTTCCTTCTATATATAAAAAAAGTTTTGATTTGGAAATGGACCAATGAAAATCTGCGTAGATAATCCGGGTATACTCCTACTAGATCGGCATCCATATTTTTTATCACCGGGGGTCTTTCTTCGTTAATATTAAGAAAACTGTTTCATACAAAAATATGAAAATCAGTGGTATTATAGAGACATGTTTGATAAACACGCTGAGGCAGACAGTTTTTAAATCGAATAATTATTTTAAGAGATATTTAATGTTAAAGATGATCAGAATCGTTCCATTAAAAAAGTTTTATAGGAGAAAAACTATATATAGGAATTTAAACATTTTTAGATCATTTTATACATTGGAAGTAACAGATGTGCAGACTGCAATTATCTTTTTAATTTGACTCATTTTTTGAGAATTTATTTCCATTTTAAATTCACATTTTCAGCATTTCGAGAGATATTTCTTACACATTTTAGAAAAGGGCAATTATTTTTAACTGTTGCCAATTTTAAAAACAGCGCAAAGAATAATATTTCCTTCAAATAAAAAGTTTATTTACACGTGGCTATTATAAACAGAAAAAACTTTCAAATTAGAATTAAGTGATTACGTGTTAAAAATCAGGAAAATATTGAAAATTACATCATAAAAACTACAGTTACACGTGAATTTTAAAAGAGAAAGAAAATTTTATCAATGAAAATCTGCGTAGATAATCCGGGTATACTCCTACTAGATCGGCATCCATATTTTTTATCACCGGGGGTCTTTCTTCGTTAATATTAAGAAAACTGTTTCATACAAAAATATGAAAATCAGTGGTATTATAGAGACATGTTTGATAAACACGCTGAGGCAGACAGTTTTTAAATCGAATAATTATTTTAAGAGATATTTAATGTTAAAGATGATCAGAATCGTTCCATTAAAAAAGTTTTATAGGAGAAAAACTATATATAGGAATTTAAACATTTTTAGATCATTTTATACATTGGAAGTAACAGATGTGCAGACTGCAATTATCTTTTTAATTTGACTCATTTTTTGAGAATTTATTTCCATTTTAAATTCACATTTTCAGCATTTCGAGAGATATTTCTTACACATTTTAGAAAAGGGCAATTATTTTTAACTGTTGCCAATTTTAAAAACAGCGCAAAGAATAATATTTCCTTCAAATAAAAAGTTTATTTACACGTGGCTATTATAAACAGAAAAAACTTTCAAATTAGAATTAAGTGATTACGTGTTAAAAATCAGGAAAATATTGAAAATTACATCATAAAAACTACAGTTACACGTGAATTTTAAAAGAGAAAGAAAATTTTATCAATGAAAATCTGCGTAGATAATCCGGGTATACTCCTACTAGATCGGCATCCATATTTTTTATCACCGGGGGTCTTTCTTCGTTAATATTAAGAAAACTGTTTCATACAAAAATATGAAAATCAGTGGTATTATAGAGACATGTTTGATAAACACGCTGAGGCAGACAGTTTTTAAATCGAATAATTATTTTAAGAGATATTTAATGTTAAAGATGATCAGAATCGTTCCATTAAAAAAGTTTTATAGGAGAAAAACTATATATAGGAATTTAAACATTTTTAGATCATTTTATACATTGGAAGTAACAGATGTGCAGACTGCAATTATCTTTTTAATTTGACTCATTTTTTGAGAATTTATTTCCATTTTAAATTCACATTTTCAGCATTTCGAGAGATATTTCTTACACATTTTAGAAAAGGGCAATTATTTTTAACTGTTGCCAATTTTAAAAACAGCGCAAAGAATAATATTTCCTTCAAATAAAAAGTTTATTTACACGTGGCTATTATAAACAGAAAAAACTTTCAAATTAGAATTAAGTGATTACGTGTTAAAAATCAGGAAAATATTGAAAATTACATCATAAAAACTACAGTTACACGTGAATTTTAAAAGAGAAAGAAAATTTTTAAATACTAAATTCATTATTATGCGTTAAAAGTCACAAATGAAGGAAATTACGTCCTATTTAAAAAGTCCAAATAAATAAAAGTTGGCAAAACACTTTAAATTTAAAAATATATTTGCGCGAGATATTTGTTTCGTATTTTGAGATAATCTTTTAAACTATTATTGTGAAGTCTAAGACAGCGCAAATAATATTTCCTTTCTAACAACAAAAGTATTTTCATGTGAATATTGAAAAGAGAAAGGAAACTTTGGTGAAAATTACGTCAGATTTAAAACGATACATTTAAAAGAACTTTCTCATAGCGATTAAAAAGTATCGAGAGACAAAGACTCTGTGTACTTAATTCATTTTACATTAGCTTACTTTCAAATTTTTAACTAATGTTTAACACTTTCCAACAAAGTTGAAAAGTGTTATTGATTTCGGTTTGTCTGTTCGCGCTCTAACTTTCGTAAATATACACAGATCGCACTGAAATTTTTGGTTATTGACGTTTAGCCTAGCACGAACCCTATTTCAAATGATGTTTGTAGCATGTTTAGTTCATTTACAGGACAGTCAAAAGAATTCCGTTACATTACGGCCAATGGAAAAAAAATCATTTCAAATGAATTTTAAAGATGTTACACCCTTTCAAACATAATAAAAGATATATGCATTTGCGAAGTGCACTAAAATACGTTGAATATTCTGTAGCATATGCTGTGCAACGGATAGTTACTATTCATTTACAGGGTTACACAAAAGAATTCCATTACAAATGGTATAGGGGGAAATTGTTTGCGGCGTATTTTAATTATACAAATTCATATATAATAAAATTGAAATACGTCGGTGAGGCTTACTTAAGTTATTTCATGTATAATACGAAGTGCATAGCATTTACAGGAACATGCAAAACATTTCAGACAAGTATTTTCTATCCGAAGTACTGTATATTAGCGGCGAAGGCAGGGAATGCATTTTTAATTATGATATGCGCTTTTCAGTTTCACTATATTTATGCATACTATATGGTGTGTGTAAATGTTATAGTTGATATACAGGGCTACGCAAAAGAATTCGTAAAGGTTACTGAGTATGACCGAAAATTGCTGAAATGTGGGTTTAAAATGTGCTATGTTGAACTGCATGTAGTTTTCTATGAAATGTTTGTAGAATATTGATAAAATGATATACAGGTTCATGCAAAGAATTAGATACATGGCTGCCTACAGATGATAAATTCTGGAAATGCGATTTCAGTAGTTTTAAGAGTGATTTACTTTGAATTTAAGTTTAGCTAAATAGCGGCGTGTAATAAAGGCACTATGTAAACAACAGGGCTGAACAAAAGTATTCAAGTATGTTTCCATCCATTAGTATAAATTACTGATAGAGAAATTTCAACATGTTATGCGTTTTCTTGGTAAACTAAATTTTCTATTATATAGTATATATATCAGCCTACAGATCAAATACAGTGCTGTTCGGAAAAATTGGAATAAATATTTGGCTATAGTTGGTAACTGCTGAAATCAGTTTTTTAAATGTTTAGTTAATTACCTTATTAACTTACTTCCCTAAATAACGAAGTTTTGTTAAAGCTTTCAGGGAGTGTTGGAAAGTGTTTCATAATCTATGCCGTACGCGTGATTTTTCTTTCTTGATTTTAATCAAAGACGAAAACAGCTAATGTATCACTTAACAGCGGCTGATTTCGTCTTAAAAATCTCCAATCAATAAAAATGAATGAAAACCCGTTTACAGGGAGACCGTTACTGTTTTTTTAAATTATAATTCAATCTTTTTAAGACCGATGAAATTAGCATGCTTTTAGAATCTGGGGTGTCTGAACGGGGGTTGACGAGCGTAGCTCGTAGGGGGTAGAGCCCCCTAGTTATGGAAAAAATAAAAGTAATAATAACTAAAGTGCAATCCTTTTACACCCGATTGTAGTTGAGTCATTTTGTTTTCTTTCAGAACGCTATTGGTGATAATCCCGACAGTCACCGCATACGAAAAATGGAAACAAGAAACAATTTTTATTAACCATTTGGAAAAATGGTTATTGTCCTCTATCAGGGTAGAAAATCAAAAGCATATCTGAAGCTTTTTATTAATTGAATCCGCATTTTATTCGTTTTCTGATTGGTCTATACAGTAATCTGTATTTTCACTTTATTTTCAACAGAGATGGATATTTCTGTTGCCACTATGACAAAAAAGTAATAAAAACTACAGAAAAAAAAAACTCAGAAACAAATTGAGATACAGCTTTCAAATAAATTGAATTTAAAAGTACATTTTTTTTCTCTATACGACTGTGTAAAAAGTAATATTGTGGGATGTTTAGAAGTTTAAGAATGAAATTTCATTTAAAATTGGTCCAAGAATATTAATATTTAATCCATGGCGTTCGTAATCTATGACCAGCTCCGTAGAAGTTTAAAAATTTACAGTACCGAAAAATGTAATCCATGGCGTACGTAATGTATGAAATTTAATTTAAAATTGGTCCAGGAATATTAATGTTTAATCCATGGCGTATGTGATGTATGACCAGCTCCGTAGAAGTTTACAAATTTACAGTGCCGAAAATTGTAAAACTGAAATTTCTTTTAAAATTTGATGGGTCTAGGAATGATAATGTTTAATTTCATGGTGTACGTAATGTATGATCAACTCCGTGCGATTTTTTATGTTTTAAATTTTAGTCTTCGAAAAAATCATTTTCCAAATGGTCGTTGCAATTTGTTAAATTGTTTTTTTTATATTCAAATACTACATCTCTATGAACTTATAATTTTGTACTTTACTTAAATTGTATATTTTTTCACAAGCTTTAGAATATTGTAAAAAAGGTAAAAATGAACTGGCACTCGTTCGCCTTGTGTTCATACGCTTTACCATGAAGTTCAACTTTGCTGGTATAAATGTACCTGAAAAAAGACAAAGACGTCTTGTTACTTGATAATGGTGCTTGAGAAAAAATTGAGTTCAGATAAATGGAATTCCTGTATTATACTTCTAATGCGAGATATATAAGGAGAAAACAATTACTATACATGGCAAAAAGATGGAACTGCGACTGCTGCCGAGTTAATAATAATTCAAATAAATCTTGATGAATTTGGCAAAAAAATTTTGTAGCGTGCATCTTTTGCTTAGAAGAATAATCATACATCAGTAATGAATCTATTTTGGGGTACGGTACAACAAAAGTATAAACATTTGCCAATTTCCCCTTATGGAGTTTTCCTGTCACAGGCCAGAGAATGCCTTTCCAGGAATTAAAATCACTACAAAACTCTACCACCCAAAAAATATTTACCTCATAATTCCTATAAAAAATGTAAAAAATTGTTTTCCTATATCCCAACTAAAAAGTCGCCATTTCTTTACTATAAAAGTTCATTCTGATTTATTAACATACAACAACTTCTTGTCGAATTTACTGTCTTAAAATAAATAGAATCGTTTTCTGAAAAACCTAATCTTCTAACATAACAGCTCGATTTCGCAGATGGAAGAAAAACAAAACTATCCCATTTCTATAAAATCGAAGAAACTTGTTTTATTTATTTCCTTTCAATTTAAATTCAATGAGTCGCATATATCTTTTTTTAGATTAAGCTATAATTTGGTATCGGGACGATTTCTACTCAATCAAATGATTTTAACATTGCATTTTACAAGAAATATCTTTATTATGCTGTATATTTTTCCTCATCAGGTATTACGACATAGAGGTCTTCACGGGGCCATGCTTGGTCAGAGGCCCGTACACGGACCAGCGAAATGAAGACGAATTTTCAAACGGGCCGGCAAAAAAATTGAACGGGCCTGCAGGACCGGGCCGATAAAAAAAATCAATCAGGCCTATCGGCCCGATATAAGAATTTAAGCAAGACAGATAAAATACGAGCCATTTTAATTAATATGACTTTATCGAGAAGTATAAATGTACGTCACGAGCCGATGCGAGTTTAACAACATCAATACAGAAATGTAGCATGTCCATCGTAGTGATCGGGATCGTACAGTTACATGATGTCTGATTCCGGGTTTAATTTCTTCAGCAGACTCGTGCCGGTACGGAACTAATCCTAATCACTCTCAGGATTTGCAGGGCAGGCATTATGTTTTGTGAAAGTATTAATAGCGATAATGAACTTCTGTTAACAGTATCTTTGAAATATACCTCAAGGTGGTTATCATATTTACTGCTCAACAATGCGAAACTTCCAGGCACATTTTCTGAACTATATATATATTTTTTTAACTATAAAGGCATAAAATGGACATGCCTGACTATTGAAGGCATTTGGAATCGAATAGCTTTTTCCATTTTTGATAAATTACTTACAGAGATAAGAGATTCTTGTCACGTGACTGTACGTTTTTCTCCTTTCTTGTGCTATCGCACTGTTAAAAATATTTTTGTAAAACAACAGAAAATTTCTGGCAGCAAAAAGTTGCCAGAAAATATCTGTTTTAAGAAAATATCTGTTAACGAAAGAATGCGTTATCAGACGACAGAAATACGTAGTCATACAGGCACTTCGTGTTGACAATTGACGCTTTTCCAAAAAGTCAAAATCTGTAGGTCGATTCCTGTTGGCGAGAGGGGGGGGGGGAGGTTCTATTTAACAGAAGAATCGCGTATTATAGGTTAGGTACACGGGAAATTTATATTTATCGATCGATTTGTTTATATTAATAATAATAAATATTTATAGGAATTTCTCCTCCAAACTTTTACAAAATTAATTTAAATAGCTTATTCGCAATAAAATATTTAAACAGTTGAATTTATATAGATTTGTGAATTAAGTACATTAAAGACTGGAATGAGGGAAAGAAGATATCTTAAACTCCCCTCCCCCCCCCCCCCCTTCCCAGAATAATAATATATATATATATACGATATAAGGTAACTCACCCCCTCACCCATAAAAATATTTATTAATATAATAAATACATGTATTGAATGTGTTTGTAATTAAAAGAACTTTAATATTTATTCAAGCAATATTTCTGAAAATTGATTAGGTTAAATCAGTGATGTTGCTTAATTATGTAAATAATATCCTGCCAATTTTTATAATTTTTTCGAATAGAAAGTTTTGTATATATAAATGTGTAAAAGTTGACTGCTATGAGCAAAGATGAGAAATGAAAAAGAAGAGCCACTAAAATCTATATAAACATCACCATAAAAAAATACGGGGAAAAAAATTTCATTTCAGCATAAGTGATAAAATGAGTTTTCATCCTTCTTAACAATTTACAATGTTTTTCCGTATATAGTAAATGATAATCAACTAAAAAAGAAAAAATATTACAATATAATTTAAATTAAAATGTTAAACAAAATTGAACTTGCAGATTATATAAAATGAATGGTTAATGCTTAAATAGTAATTATTTTCAAAATAATTCAAACAGTTGTAGCTCAAAATTTATTTCATTAAATGGAGTGAATAAAATTTACAAATTTTAGCTTAACCACCACATTTATTCTAAGATTGTACTAAAAAAAAAAACATTTTTTCAGAATTAACATATGGAACGATTAAACAAAATATCAATCACTCCATTTTAAACAACATAGTAAATAGTAGGAAATGTGATAAATTGAAACAATAAAAATGTATGAACAGCGTCAGATCTAATAAATATTATTTTGGTTAATGTTAAACGAAAATATCAGTTATCTATAACTATAATAATTAATGCACAGCTACTGCGTGTTTATTATTAAAACTACCACTCCAAAACTAATCACGTATGTCAATTGATGACAAAATTAATTTAAAATCTCAATCAAAATCTCTAGAACTAATACATATGAAGTAAAATTAAACTCTTAGTTAAAAAAAAAAGTTAAATATAATAAGTATTCATTCTACAGCTATGTAAAAATTCAAGATTTATAAACTAATCATAAACTTAAGATTATTAATTTAAATTAAAATAAACAACTGATCAAAAAAACATCTCCAGTTATTAACAGAATTAGATCAACTAAGTTACTAATGTACTTAAATAATGAAGTATAAAATAATACTAATAATTTAAGTAAATCATACATTATATAAAAAAATAATAATAATAAACAGTATTGCTTAATAACTTTTTAATTTTCTGTTAAAAATTCTTTATATATTATTCTTTTTCAATTAGATGAACGTATTTTATTGGACGTCCTGCGATTTTAAACGCAGTACACAAGAGACAAGGCAAGACAAAACAAAGATTCAAATTCAAGTTAGAAGAGAAGCGGTTAGCGTGGTGTGTATGATAATCAATGCTTATTGGTCATTCTAAATGACCTTCTAGACGTCATAGGGGGTGACCTCTCGTTCAAAGCGTTTCTCCTGTTATCCAACAGCTTATATTGTCACAGTAAAAACTGATGGCAAACAAAACAGAATTTTTTGTTGTTTGACATATAAATAAGCGATATGAGGAAGGAATGACATAAGAAGTCTGTTACGTAATTTTTACTGTCGAAATTCGAAGAATTTTTTCTGTTGTTTTACGATTTTTTTTACAGTGCGCTTACAGAAATTCGATTCAAAACGCTAACTTTGGCATTATTTTCTGAAAGATATATTGCTTTTATCTAAGAAAAAAAACGGCATTTACATAGTTTCTAAATAAGAATACCGGCGAATCTTACGCGTTTCCGAAAGAAATGAATTCACAAATGTGTCGAAATTTTGCCCTTTTGAGAAAAACCTTAAAAATGAGAGAAATATTTTCACAAATCTACTTTTAATACACAGCTTCAAAAGTTATCATGTTTTTAACCCTTTATTCTAAACTACATTAATTTTTTAATGAATCCTTATTTGAATTTTGAAACTTCTGTAGAGATGATGACTAAAACACTGTAATTATACGTTAACGTTTACTATTGTGTGTTACCTGTTTTGCGAACACACAGTAATCTAAAATATACATTAAAATGTGCCCATAAATATGTGAGTAGTATTCATTAAAAGAATCTTAATTGTATGTCGAGAAAAAAATGGAAATTTTTGTAGAAATTGCATAGGGCCGGGCTTGTTTTCACTGATTTTTGTACAGGCCGGGTCAGATCGGGCCGAGAACTGTAAAAATGTAAACGGGCCGGCCCGGGCAGAACTTTCCATTTTTACACCGGGCCTGGAAATTTCGTCCCGTGAGACCTCTATTACGACGTAATATATCATAAGGTTTGTCCAATGAAACTTCTAAATAAAATAATATCTTGATTAATTTGATGTAACTGTTATTACAAAAAGTAAAAAGCTTCCTATTGCAGACGCTCGGGGAAAAGCAATTACGAAAAATGTTAGTATACTTTTGCGATCATGACCGCCAGACCCCCAAACCATCCTCCGTTCAAATGATGATTTAGGGGAGACTAGGGACGGTTGACCATACGGGAGGCTTGACCCACCCATCAATTTTCATATTTAAAAAAATTCAGAGTTTTATAAATAGGTGTCATCCAAGCTACTGGAATGTCACTCAAACAACAGTCTTCGTTTCATAGAGATAACGAAATAGGTGTGGGAAAAATCAATTGTAAGGCATTTTCAACCTAAAAGTTGTGTTTTTTAGAAATATTTTGTAAGCTTTTTTCAAATAAATTATATCCTAGAAATTTAAGTAAGCGGGTTTAAAGTAATACAGAAATATCGAACTTTCATTCCACGCATAAAGATTGTACAGAAAGTTAGGCTAAACATAACAATGTGATATTCTTTAGAAAAGGTCTATGTAGGGAGGCTTGACCCAGTCAATGTGAGGGAGGATTGATCAGTTGCTCAAGGCTCCCTTAATTAAGTGGTTTTCGAAATATTTTTATTATACACTGTGCATAATGAAAAGTTAATGGTTATATGAATTTTAAAAAAATGTAAATTTATACTGTAAAGCTTCTGCAAAATGGTGTGACGGAAAGGAAAATGTTTAAAACTGACTAACGAAATATGTGAAAAATTGCTAGAAAATGGAAAAGTTGATAGGAACTTTTTTCCATTTAAATATTACTTACAATACGTAAATAGAAACAGTGAGAAAGACTAGAAAGGACAAGAAAGGATGAAAGCATCAGTCTTAACCCTTTCAGGGGAAGTGGTATGTTTATAAAATCACTTAATTTTAATTCCGAAACGTCACAATGACACCAGAATTTTGCTAAAATCTTTTCCATTTAATATGTATGTGAAATATAGAATTTTTCGTATTTCCAAATAAATTTGTTCGTAAATTCCGGTGCCAGTCATTTATTTCCGCATTTTAGTACTAAAAGTACTTTAAAGTGCCCTTTAAAGGTTTAAATCATTTTAATGACACGTTAAGTGCTCATGCGGCTGCAAAAGAACATAGCGTCGATCTAAAAACTCTAGGAAGGTATGTAGACAAATTTCACCAGGGTGAATACAGTGATATGAAGCCAAACTATGTGACAGCTAGAGTTGTCAGGTCGAGTGTCACAAAAAATAGGACACTGAGACAAAAAAGCGGGACAGTAGCACCTAAATCCGGATATAATAACATGAAACACTATGAAAACGGAACCTGTCTCTAACAGGATACCGCCCTAAATGTTAAAATTTTATTTTCTCTGCTGTACAATTATACCTGATCAGACAAAATCCTGTTTAAAACAAAATGTTTCTCCTCTGACTTGCGATTGCGTATCAACAGGTTTGTTTAAGCATTAGATTTATAAAAATATATTTTTAATAATAATTAAAGCATGTTGCATAAAGTTATTTTGCTTTTTTAAAACTGATTTTATTTCTCGTCACAAATATTGCATATAAAGCAAAGTGGATCAACCCTACCATATGTGGAGAACTTGACCCATTATTTTTCTCATGATTAAAATCAATCATTTTTCAAATTTCATATATGTTACACATATGTAGCAATTTTATTTTGATAACTCATTGTATAACGAATAAAATGATATATAAAACTTTAGTCAACGTTCAGTATTTAAAAAATAAAAAATCAGTTTGTAAAAAGTGTGTCAACCCTCCCTAGTCTCCCCTATATATATATATTTATGATATATTTGTGAGGCTGCAACTCTTGTATATATGAACCGATTTGGATGTGATTTAATATGTGCTTAGTTCATAAGAATGTCTCGACCAAGTTCGTTGGAGAACTTCATCCGCCATCATGTTTCATAATGGCGGCCACTAAAAATTTTAAAACTAAAAAAAATTTACAAAAACTTTAGACATTCAAATTAATTTTATGTATAAATGTTCGGAAATACAGGATTCCGGAGCATTTTTTGTTTTATCTCTAACTTAATCTACCACTAAATCTACCACTGAATAAAAATTTTCATAATAGTCTGATTTCAATCATTTTTATTTTAAGTACAATTCGAAACAATACGAAATGTCTAACTTAATTGTTAGGTGTAGATCTGCCTTTCATTCATAGTAAGAATAAAAGCCAGACCATACTAAATTCCTCATTGCAGTTTTGGAATAAGCAAGTCAAAATGCTTACTGACGAAAGTATCAACCTTCTGTTTTAAATTAATAGAATCCTTAACAATTATCTTAAGAAATACCAGGTCAACGGCTGACATAAAATATTCATAGAAAGAAAAGAAAGTTGTTGAAAACTGAGTCTACAGTCAAGCAAAACTATGGTTGTTAGTCCTCACGATCATTTCAAAGACAAATTTGGATTTAAAGGCTATTAGCTTATTAACTTTATTCACGAAGATCGTACTTTAAGTGCAGCATACCAGGGGATAAGATGAAATTTGTATATCGACAAATAAGATTGGGATTTTACAGGCATGTTATTCGCCACCCATGATCAATGAACATATCCTACTAAATACTATGCTATAGCGACTAGAATGCATAGTGTGGAAATCGGCTATCTGTGTAATACTTAAAAAAGCGATAAAAAAAATTGTATCCCTTAAATGTTCAACGATGCTGCTGCAATATACGGATATACGGATCGCATCGACATCTGCTGGATATTTTCTAAAACTGCAAGATATTGCTAGTCTATACAATGTAATACGAAAATCAAGCAGATGTCGCTGCGATCGACTCTTTGGATTTCAGCAGTATCGTCGCACATTTAAGGAATACAGATTTTTAGCATTATTTGGATAGCATATTTCCACACTATTTATTCTAGACGCTGTAACTTAGCTTTAATTTAAGAAAAACTTGAGAAATTCACTGGACAACTGAGTAGCATACTTTTTAATGCCCTCCTTGTGATTATGTCATGATTAAACCATTAAACCTGCATTCTAATATAACTAAATTGATGGCCGTGTAGACATCTAGATGCTGGTGTGTAGGATAGATAACCAGTTTCCATTAATTTTATAATAAAGGAATAAAACTTTTGTTTATCAGGTGCAGGGTAGCCACATGTGACTATTTTTATATTCTGTTCGCTCCACTATTTTTTTAAAATACATTTTTAGTATATTTAACTTCCAAATATTGTGAAAGTGCAAGTAAAAGATTTCTCCTTTGAAAAAGTGGTGCAAAAATAGAATTAAAAATAGTCGCCGGTGGCAGCTTTGCGCGAGGAAGAACTGTGTTTTGAAATTATGATATAATGAAGCCGGTTTTAATTTAAATAAATTACAAATAGTAATTCAGGTTTAAATTTGAGCGACCCTTGTAAATTGTATAGTTCTTTTTATAATGCATCACGCCTATCGCATGAATAAAATGTTCAATGGGCAGCGTGTGTCAAAAAATGGGCTGACACCAGAAATTCAGGCGTACTGCGTTCGCAATAAATAAAACACCATAATAAACGGCGTTCAATCTAAGCAGTCATAATGGAATGTGCCACGTCCAGAGCACAATTCTAGTACGAGTGAATATTGGTGTCTTCGAAGTTTCGACTTCAAATGCGGAATAATACGTATATTTTTCTAAAGAATTTAATGGATAACAGATTTTATATATTTTTAAAATAGTTACTGTCTTTTGTTGTATGCATATAATATATACTTATATTTTTTTCATTGATTTCATTTACTTCCAAACTAATGTTTCTTCAATTTAAAGCTCTAAAGAAAAAAAAAAAACTTCCATTATGGTTTGGTGTACTCCTTATCTTGTATAAATTTAACTTCACAGTCAACGACTCTTTTCATAAATAACCAAAGTTAACTCGAAAATAAGATATTGGAACAAGTAAAAATTAAATTTAAAAAATCAAAAACCCGACTGCGTAAAAAGCGAACTAATTAATTATTTCTCATCAATGTGAAACTATTTTTATATTACTTATCTATTTTTTTTTACTTGTATTGATGACCTTTAAGTTGTATTTAATTGTTAGTTTCTATCTATAAATACTGTTTTGATGAGGCCTATAGATGTATATCAAGGTTAGAGGTGCAGTAAAGCTAGAGATCCTACCAACACAACTTACAGGTTGTGTAATATTTAAACTGAGCGTCTGACTGTAAAATAGTCAATGAAACATCGTCTTCATTTTGAAAGATCTATCTACTGATATGCCGCTCAATAGGGTGCGTAAAAAATTTGTTCGTCTCAACAGCCATTTTGTATTTCACGGCCGCCATTTTGAATTTATAAAAACGAAAGCTAGCCCATAATCATCAGACGGTTAAGAGGAATCGATAGAAACCTCATTCATTAAAATCCACCAAGCCGTTGAGATGTTTCGAGGGTATAAAGAAATTCACATACCCAGATACGCGTCAAACACATAATTCTTCTTGGCAGTCGTGTAAAAAATAGTGTTTCAATTTACCCTAAAGCCAGCGAGTCTTAAAGATAATTTCATGCTGAAATGTAATAAAAGAAATGTCTTTCCATGAATAACATTTTTACTTATTCGAAACAATATAAATATATGTCATATTAAAATTTAAAAATCGTTCACTTTTAGTTTCATATTATCTCATAAGCGTTTCGATTGCCTTTAGGGAATGCAGTAAACTTTTCGATTTGTTTCAATGGAAAGAGTTATTGAAAGCCTAAAGGAATTTTAAAGCTCTTTTGTATCAAAACGTAACAGAAAAATCAAGGATTTGATAATGTCAAACTATATATTAGAATTAAATAGCTCTTCTTTCTTTGGTAACTGTTAAACTCATGTAGAAGTTTTCTATTTGCAATAAATAAGATTCCCATAATTTATTGTAGTAAAATTTCAAATAGACGTAATTAAACAAGTATGTTTTATAATGTTAAACTAAATAATTACAACAACACTTTAACTAGGAATGTTTGTTATTACAAGTTTTAAAATTAAGTTAAAATTAATCTAGCAGAGCTCCCAAATGGACCGCCAACTGAATACTAATAAATTTTAACAGAAAATTTTATGGTAGGTTTGCGCTAGAATTAACTTTCAAAGGTGATTCCGGGGCGGTTTGTAAGTAAAAGTCCAAAAACAATTCTGATGAGAAAATAAAAGTTAATCCTATTGGAAATAATACAAAAAATGTTAAAGAAAAGAAAAATAATAACGCAAAAACATCTACAGGGAAAACTTCAGTTCATACTGAAGCATAGATTGACAAGTCCAAGTGGTATAAGTATGTACAAAAATTACAAAGAATTATGATTAGCACAGTAACACAAAGCATCAACTATAGTCCCTTTGAATTAATGACGGGAGTTAAAATGAAGGACAGTAACATGTAAAACCTCAAGAAGATTTTGGGAGAAGTTTTTTTCCGATTGTACTATAGAAGAACTCGAAGCCATAATAGAAGAAGCAGATAAAAATATACTCAAAATACATGAAGAAAACAAGGTGCAGTTTGATAAGAAAAGAAAACAGTCACGGAAATACAAAATAGGATATATCCTCGCCATAAAGAGGAGGCAATTTGGTAATACTATCAAAATTAACGAAAAATATTTGGGGCCATATGAAATAAGCCAAGAATCATGATCGGTAAGAAGTAGATAAAGAATCATGAACGTCCAGGAAAGACGTCAACCGGGGCTGAATACATAAAGACGTGGTATATGGGTTAAACTCCTCGATACGTCAGATAGATTAAGTATATGCGTATGAGTATTAAACACGTAATAAAAATTTTATGTGAAAGAAAAATATATAAAAGTCTCAAAAGTTTAGCTGTTTAAGCATGAAAAAATAATAAGCTAAGATGCTGATGTCAGGACGCCATCATGTCAGGATGATCGATTTGTAGGATTTGAATTTAAACACCGTTTATTTTCTTTATGACATGCATGATCAGCAAATTAACTGAAGCTCTGTTATTTTTATTATCTATGATTTAAAAGCATATACATATATATACATATATATATTTAATTAATGGTTATATATATATATATATACCGGGTGTCCCAAAAATGACTGATGGATTTTAAAATTCAATAACTTGCAAACGGTGACAGATATTTGAAAAATTCTTACAGGAGGGTTATGTATGATGTCAGGAGTTTTTACTGTGATTCTTGATTTTAGTTCGAATTTCAAACAATAGATGGCGCTGACAGCGATTAACGCTCAGTCGAGGTCGAAACTGACGTCACTCCGCATTGATGCGAAGGAAGGAGATTAAGGCTATGGAGTGGATCTCATTCGCCTGCACAATCTTGCTCTTAGGGCCCGATTCTGAACTCATTCGATATGACTTCAATGGAGTGCGTTGTTGCCATGGAAACAACAAATTCTTCGATAGTGGAATACAGCGTTAAGAACTGGGCATGAAGTTAAGAAGTAGCATTCGAGTTTGCTGGCGATTTTACATTGATGAAGTTTTATTTTCCCGGATTAAATTATTTTTTATGGTCTGATTTAAAGAATATTTTATGCATCGTATTTTAAAATTAGGTGAAGAGATTTAGTATTTTTGTTGTTGAAAATTTCACAACTTTTATTACATTCTAATAAATTTTAGATCTTTTAAGGAAGTTCGTCAGTAGGTTTTTATGAATGTTGGATAATATTCTTGAGAATGGTTAATAGTATATTGCTGTTCAAAAGAACTACTTAAAAAACAAATATTGAAAGTTAGATTGTTTAACCCTTTTGAATAGGGGTATTATATCGTTGCATTAAAATTAAAAAAATAAAATAAATGCTAGTTGATTAAAATTTTGTTTGACAGTTTGATATTAAAATAGTGTACTACATGCAGCTTCATCTTGATGTTTGATAAAATAAAACTAGTAAATATTTTTTATCTAAATCTACTATTTAAATTATAACAATGTGTTAAAAGAATTCTGGGAGTTTGAATTTTTACGCTTTGGCAACTCTTTCTACACACAAATGCTAATATGCATATATTTTTTATAATAAATATATCAATAATATCTAATGTGATAAACTAAGTTCAAATTAAACTTGGCAAGAGTCTAAAACTTAGTAGTACTTAAATTATTGAAGGCCACAAAATTTTTTTTATTGAAATTTTTATCTTGATATAAATTAAAACCGTATTTCTAATAGCACTTTTTGTTGAATGCAATTGTAATTTTAAAACTTTTCAGATTATATATATTTTTAAAAAAATCATGAATCGTAATAATCAGGGCTTGGCAAATGCGGTCGCCACTTGTAACCAGTATTTTTTACTCGACGACCAAGATTTTTAATCTGGCGTTTTCTGTAGCGTTAACGAAAGAACAAAGTGTAAACGGCATTTTTCATATCATGCACAGAAAACGATATCCTTTGCTGCTCTAACCAGCGACTAGCTAGCATGTCATGTCATGTGATTAGAATGTGGGGAGAGGGGTTGTTTACCAATGTTTTTTGCAAGAGTGTTCGGTTTACAGTTTTTCAGAGAAATTTGGTAGTAGAGCCCAGGGTTGGGGGGGGGGATTGAGAGAGAATTTTAAATAGAATAATAACTTTATTTAATGAAGAATATTCTATAATTATACGTGTTTAGTGTTTGAATTATCATCCATAGTAAATGAAAAAAAGTTCCACTGAAAATAAGAAGGACATTTTTTTGGAGGGGGGAGGAGGAGGTATTTATCCTTAGCGATTTCATTGTTGTATCAAATCAATCCTTAGATTGTTGTATTAAATCAATCGTTAGATTGTTGTATTAAATCAATCCTTTGATTGTTGTATCAACTTGTAAGAACGACGCAGCCTCTCCCCACATTCTAATCACATCACATTATATGCTAGCTGTCTATAGCAGCAGAGAATGACGTTTTCTGTGCATGATATGGAAAATGCTGTTTACACATTGTTCTTTCGTTAACACTACAAAAACCGCCAGATTAAAAATCTTGGTCGTCGAGTAAAAAATATTGGTTGTAAGTGGCGATCGCATTTGTCAAGCCCTGATTATTACGATTCATGATTTTTTAAAAAATATATATAAACGAAAGTGCTTTAAAACTACAATTTCATTCCAACAAATGTGCTATAATAAATACGGTTTTAATTTATATCAAGGTAAAAATTTCAATAAAAATTTGTTTGGCCTTCAATAATTTAAGAACTACTAAGATTTAGACACTTGTCAAATTTAATTTGAACTTAGTTTATCACATTAGATATCATTGGTATCTTTATTATTAAAAATATATGCATATTAGCGTTTGTGCGTAGAAAAAGTTGTCAAAGTATAAAAATCCAAACTCCAAGAATTCTTTTAACACATTGTTACAATTTAAATAGTAGATGTAGATAAAAAATATTTACTAGTTTTATTTATCAAACATCAAGATGAAGCTGCTTGTAGTACAATATTTTAATATCAAACTGTCAAACAAAGTTTTAATTAACCAGCATTTATTTTATTTTTTTAACTTTAATGTAACTATATAATACCCCTATTCAAAAGGGTTAAACAAGGTAACTTCTAATATATTTTTTAATTAGTTATTTTGAACAACAATATACTATTACCCATTTTCACGGTCATTATCCAATATTCATAAGAACCTAATGAAGAACTACCTTAAGGGGTCTCAGGACTCTTAAAGCTTCACATTTTCGAAATTTCAATTATTTTAGATGTTAAACTACTATCTTTTCTAAACATTTTGATATAATTATTTCCTTGAAATTCCGATTAGAACGGAAATTAAGTTTTTTTTAATTAAAACCGCGCAATAGCTGAAGCTGCATTTCCGAAGTTTTGAAGTCATTTTTCTCCAAATGACGTTTTTGGGCATAACGCTCAGGATAACTCAAAAACTTATGAATATTTTTTCATGAAGATTTAAAAAAATATGTTTCATGTTAGTCTGTATAAACTGCACCTAAAATTTCCTTTTTATTGTTCAAATAAATATTTTTTAGGTGATAATACTGTTGAAATTTTCAAAATTTTGTATTAGCTAAATACAACTTTGTATTAAAAATATAAAAATGCTTTAAATACAAATTTATTCAGGTTCCGGATAATTATTGTAATCTAAAGTAAATTTGGCACAAAAAAGTAATTCTAGTGACCATATTTATTTTGTTATCCTGCGCGTAAGCTGTCATACCAGTTTTCTGCTCGGCAAATATATGACAGTTTGGAGTAGAGGTCTGCACGGGCCGACATTTCCAGGCCCGGCCCCGGCCCGACTCATAGAGAAAAAAAATCGGCCCGGCCCGGCCCGATGCAAAAATTAAAAGTTCGGCCCGGCCCATAGGAAAATTAATATTGGTCCGGCCCGATAAAAAAATTAAAAGTTCTGCCCGAGCCCGGCCCGGAAAAAAGTTAAAATCTCGACCCGAGCCCGGCCCGGCCCGAGTGAACTTTTAAAAAACATTGATTTTTACGTCGAATTGGTTAAAAATTTGTCTCGTACGCGGAGTTCTGACCAAAAATATTTATCTTAACTTTTTTTTCATGTTTATAACCTTTATTTTTATAGAAGTGCAGCAGGCTGCGATATTTATTTATTTAATGAATCTCTATTTTTTGTATGTAAATGTTTCAGTTATCATTAATATTTTTAATCCATATTCCATGTATAGAAGTGTTAAAAATCGGAAAAATGCTATACAGTAAAATCTTCTAAGATGGAATTGCATAGAAACGAAAAAAAAAAATGCGTTATAGACAAGTTTCCTTCTTAGCAAGTGTAACTGTATTATAATATTCTTTTCTTACTTATTAGCATATTAATTTTGCATAGATCAACACGTTTTTCAGTTTAAAACAGGGTTCCGTCATAGGCAGGTTCCTTTTCACACATTTTAATGTATTTTGATTTAGTTATATTTTAATATGCGTAGACATCTACTATTCTTTAAAAAAAAATAAATTCCAATGTTTAAGTGTAGAATAATGGCGATTCAAAAATGTATGCATTTTTTTGCAAAAACTTTTAAGCCAGACTTAATTTAACTGACCTTTAAATGGACCAGTATATGACCAGTATATCCACGCTGAGACAATGATTTTCATACGGGTTGGCTCAAAACTAGGACTGAAAATTTTGGGCCGTGAAGACTAGGAATGAAACCAAGCCAGGCTCTGTACATAAAAATTGATTTAGTCCCGCCCGATTGCCGTGAATGAAAATCGGCCCGAGGGCAATGCCGGGCTTCGGTCCACTGGCCGGCCCGTGCAGATCTCTAGTTTGGAGCCCCCTATAAATACTAATTCTGCAACTTTAACTTTTTTTTAAATACATGAAAGGAAAAAACCTACTTATATATTTCATCCCAATTAAAATTTTGTTTATAAATCATATTTATTTTAAAATATTAAATGTTGAAAATGATCTTTTTTTTTCATTTATTCCAATTTTAAGAGTCTTGAGACCCCTTAAAAGATCTAAATTTTATTAGAATGTAACAAAAGTTATGAAAATTTTAACAACAACAAAAAATACTAAATCTATTCACCTAGTTGTAAAATACGATGCATAAAGTAGTCTTTAAATCAGACTATAAAAAGTAATTTAATACGGGAAAATAAAATTTCATCAATGTAAAATCGCCTGCAAACTCGAATACTACTTCTTAAATTCATGCCCAGTTCTTAACGCTGTATTCCACAATCGAAGAATTTGTTGTTTCCATGACAACAACGCACTCCATTGAATTCATATAGAATGAGTTCAGAATCGGGCCCTAAGAGCAAGATTATACTGGCGAATGAGACCCACTCCATAGCCTTAATCTCCTTCCTTCGCATCAATGTTGATTGACGTCAGTTTCGGCCTCGGCTGAGCGTCAATCGCTGTCAGCGCCATCTATTGTTTGAAATTCGAACTAAAATCAAGAATCACAGTAAAAAAAACTCCTGACATCATACATAACCCTCCTGCAAATCTGTCACCGTTTGCAAGTTATTGAATTTTAAAATCCATCAGTGATTTTTGGGACACCGGGTATATATATATATATATATATATATATATATATATACATACATTTATGTGTGTATGTGTTCACACAAAGATCTCGAATACAGAATTTTACAATCTATTGATGGAAAACATCACTAAAGCATTTAAATTTAATGACAAAAGGCTTTCTTTTAATACTTTCCATGTTTTTGTTGGCAGTTTAACTTAAATTCAACCTTATTTTAAAATCCTAGTAAATAATTTCTATGACTTCCAATTAATGTGTGCATTAAATTTTCAGAAGGAAAGAAAAATATTTTGCACATATCTAAAATTCTGAAAAAATGTCTCTTTCACTTTCGAACAACATATGCTTCTTTTAATACTTGCACTTCATATGCAAAAAGAAAACAGTAGAAATATTTATTAACATAAGAATTGTTTTCACAAATCAAGTTTCGTATTCTCCCGAAATCAAGCAACTATTTTTGAGAATACAAAATCGCAAGAATATATAATCACAATCTGAACATACTCACCTGTAACATAAAAATGTATGAAAAATGCAATTTCAATTCAAGACATTCATGAGTAATAATACAATGCTGTGTAATTCTCTTTTTATGTCTCTTCAAAGCTTGTAAAATTCAAATTCTTGTAAATTTTTATTCCATACTCCATTTACTCGTAAAATTTACATCAAAAGCACATTAATGTTGATGTAGTTTCACTTTTAAGAACTTGACATTTCCAAAGGATGTATATGAGAAATTGTGGTTCTAGCTTGGAAGAAATTTCGTTCGTACTCATTTTTGTTTTACTAGGTATCTACTATGGATGTTTTGTTAGTTAAAAAAATATGTAATATGTATTAAAATTTTAACAATAATATCTTTTCATAACTATATGATACATATTGCGTTTCATATGCTTATGAAAAGATTATGCTATATTAATTAATATGTTACATTATTTTCAAATTATGTTTACGTTAAATGGCAGAATTTAGTTCATTTTTGGAAATAAATTCAAATTTCCTTTCACTCTGTCTGGTTTTAAACAATTCGTGTATAGCTTTCAATCGAAGAAAAATATCCACGTCGTTTGTGATAAAGGTCATGAATAAGAAGCCATTGTGTATATCGATTGACGTTTCATCTACGAGGGTGAGTCGGAAAATAAGTTTCCCCTGGCGACTGTGGACAGAGGTGTGTATGAAAGACAAAAAATGTAATGAGACATTAAAAATAAAACATAACTTT
Source organism: Maratus speciosus (assembly GCA_963932465.1). Classification (NCBI taxonomy): domain Eukaryota; kingdom Metazoa; phylum Arthropoda; class Arachnida; order Araneae; family Salticidae; genus Maratus; species Maratus speciosus. Next base: position 268,537,552 of record OZ010790.1, read on the forward strand.
ATTTTTCCACATAAGTACCAAGTACATTGAGACATTTGTCATACCGCTTTCTAAGCTTCAAAAAGCCTTCCAGGAAAAAATCAGGGCTTTGCATACGGACGAAGCGTTGAACGGCTATGAACACTCGACAACGGCAACGTAAAACCATATTGCAACTCTTGGTTGTGAGCGCCTACACCATCCGCCATACAGTCCTGATCTCGCACCAAGTGACTTCCATCTATTTCCAGCTTTGAAGAAGAATCTCGGCCGAAGGCACTTCGGAAGCAATGCTGAAGTCAAACAAGCTGTTCAATGCTTCTTCCATATGCAAAGCCCGGATTTTTTTCTGGAGGGCTTTTTGAAACTTATCAAGCGATATGATAAATGTCTCAATGTACTTGGTAATTTTGTAAAAAGATAAAGATATGTCTTATCTTTAATTTCTCATTCTATTTTTTTAATTTCATACACAACTCTGACCACAGTTGACAGGGGAAACTTATTTTCCGACACCCCCTCGTATTAAGATAATGGGGAATTCCTTATTAGTCAATATTACTTTTATGAGTAGAAAAAAGTGTCATTATATCCGCTGTATGTATTGAATTCAAATCACGAAAAATGATAAGCATTTGCCGAACGACTTTCAAAGGTGTTTGTATTGTATTTTAAATAATCTTGAGAGAAATATTTTACAGAATATCTATATTTGTTAGGCAATCAAAATAAATTCATGCAAGTGGTAAATAAATAATCGACAGATAACTGATATATATGTTATATAATTATACCGGTCTCAAAACACCGGTTCAAAAATAATGGCCCCACCAGTGGCTGAGAGGTTCTGCTCTCGAAGCTGGTAGGCGGGAGGTGCTGGGTTCGATCCCAATCGCGCCTGTCGGCCTAATCGTTCGGAGTTTTCGTGGTTTTCTTCGAGCCATGGATTTCCTGCCATAAATACGGGTTAGGTTCCCTTAGAAAGACCCCCACGGAGGGCACACCCCCCTCGGGCCTATATCCCTAGTGTAGATAATCGGCCGTCAAAAATCAACCAACCAATCAAAAATAATGAAACTTCAAACATAGGTTCAGTCGGCCACCGGAAAAAAAAAACCCGCCATACATTTTTAAAAGCAAATTTTACCATGAGTAAAAATAGCCATTAGACTGGAAATTATGTCTGTTTTTTTAATTTATGTTTAAAATATAGTCTCAGGTGTCGCCTGTTATGTTCTGTTACATAATTATGCGATATTTGTTAGGTAATGAAAAAAATCATGCAAGATAGCAGATAAATAATCGACTGATGACTGATATATATATGATGTTATCATACTGGTCTCAAAAACCGGCTCAAAATTAATAAAACTTCAAACATGGGTACAGTTGGCAACAAGAAAAAAATATAACCCACCGTACATTTTAAAAATCAAATTTTCCCAAGAGAAAAAACAGACAGGAAATTATGTCTAATTTTTAATTTATGTTGAAAATAGAATCTCAGAAGTCGACTACCTAATTAAATTGCGTAAAATCTGAAGGTTGGAATATATATAGATATCTTTTGTCTGCAACATTTTGCAGTTTTCGGTAAATTTTACTTCAGAATACCAAATTTCGGTCAAGTAGTTTAAGAATTGTCAACGTTTAATGTTTGGAGCTTGCCTTGTTAAGTTCAATTCTAACCATTGCATGACATGGTTAAAACATTTTTTTTTTCAAAAATGCATATAATGTTTTGGCATTGACTGAAAATATAAATTGAAATCCCTTTCAAAGAAACTGAGTCTTCGATAATAGTCGATAGTGTTGGAGACATTTTTCTTTATTTTGGTCATATGTCAAAATTATATAGAGCGTTACATAAGTACTAAATGTATTAAACATAAGTGTATTAAAAACAGAGTAAATGAGAGTTATTGCATTTTTTTTTTTTTTTTTTTTTTTTTTTAACAGAAAGTTAGAAAAAATTGCTAAATAGTTGTTTATTTACTTTAAAAGTACTTCTATAATTGAAGCTAAATAAAAATTGGGAATAAGAATCAACCTGAAATTTCCAAACATTCCCCAAACAAAATATTTGATTGTACTCGGTAATATCATACTCTATCATACTCAATATCATAATATAATGTATCACTCAGTAATAAATGTACTCATTTGTACCATGGAACTATTAATAAAATGGAACTGACATATCCCTAAAATAGTGAAGCTTCATCTGTAACCACTTTCGCAGGGGTTGATTACTGCCGGGAGAAACTTCCTCCAGTAAACTTAAATGGAATTCTTCTCCTAATTTAAACGCCTTATTAATGGAAAATATCAATCATAAATAATGGCAGAAGCAGATATTCATTTTTACTGTTGGGAGTTTACTTTGGCAGTAATCCGGCCCCATGTTTCAGCCATATTGTGACAAACTAGACAACATCCTGGTCAGTGTCAGTGAAAAAGACCATAACACCTGTGCAAAATTGACATCAGTAAAAACAAACATAATTTTTACCACATTTGTTAGACAATATTTTGTTGAATAAGGCGCTTAAGTAGGATGAAATTTTTTGTTCAAATTTAGTGGTGAGAAGCTTACCCCCGGCAGTAATTAGAAACTATTGATCCGATAAAAAAAAAAATAGCCGCCATCTTGTGACAACCTCCTCAGTTACTTCACTCGCAGCATGTAAACAGTACAGTATATGTCTTCTCCTCTTTATTTATAACTCCATTATTTGTACATCATGTGCATGTTTCAGGTCATGTAAATTTTGTAAATATGAAAGCATTAGTTCAAAATTAACATAAAAACTTTGTCCAAAATTATTATAATTATATTAACACATATTTTGTTTTTCCTAAGGTATCAAACGTTCTTCAGAAAAGTGTAGAAAGATATTCCAAAGAGAAATTATAAGTTAGATCTGAAAAAATTATTTTTTTTACTATTCCCATAACGCTGAAAATGAAATAATCTGTCACATATGAGATATGTTAATATCGAAGAATGCATAGCACTTAAAATGCATAAAATGTGGCATTTATTATTTTTAGAAAGCTCCCACTAATTAAAAAAAAATAATGATTTTCAATAATTAAAACACAGACTTTAATGGCAAACAGTATTTACGTGCGAGTAGTGAGAATAATTAAAAAATAATTTTACTTTTTAAAATTACTTTTATTAAAAAAAAAAAAAAAAAAAATTGCCAATCCTTCCTATGCGGGCGCCTGTGTGAAACTGTAAAATATAATAATTATCTACGAAAATTAAATATAACTACGAATGGAAATATAAAGTAATCTCTTCTGAGTTAGATAGATTTCCAAAAAGCGATCTTTAATTTTATAAACCTCAGAAAACAATATATTTTTGAGATTTAAAAAAAAACATTTATAAAACAATGTTTCTTTGGCTGATTCCGATTTTCGGAAACATTTGCGAGTTTTTGTATAGCTTAAGAACATTTATTGCACTTGAATCGAATTACTCAGTCAAATGTCAATTACAAAGGTTTTGATGCAATTTATTTAATAATTAAATACCACATTTTGTTTACTCAAATATTTATCCGACGTCCTTTTTTTAATAGGATTTCTTAGACACGTTCCATATGAATTTACACTCACACAACAATGTCCAATTTTTCATTTTTATGTGTCAAACAGATCTATCTCCCAAAAGCATTTTCTGAGTTATTTATTCACAAGGAATGTCAGTATACTCTCATCTACAAAATGCGTTTTCAGTTACGACTATCAATAAAGCATTTTAATCTATATCGTGAATGATCTTATGTTTAAAAACAATTCTACATGCAATGCAACTAGGTAATGTAAATAATGTTTTTTTTAATTTATTTATCATATTTTGTTAAAAATGAAATTACAAAAATAATAAAAAAAATGCAGTTTAACAAATTACAACGACCATTTGGAAAATGATTTTTTCAAAGACTAAAATTGAAGACATAAAAAATCGCACGGAGTTGATCATACATTACGTACGGCATGGATTACATTTTTCGGTACTGTAAATTTTTAAACTTCTACGGAGCTGGTCATACATTACGTACGCCATGGATTAAACATTGATGTTCCTGGACCAATTTTAAATGAAATTTCATTTCTAAACTTCTAAACATCCCACAATATTACTTTTTACACAGTCGTATAGCGAAAAAAATGTACTTTTAAATGCAATTTGTTTGAAAGCTGTATCTCAATTTGTTTCAGAGTTATTATTGTTTCTTTTGCAGTTTTTATTACTTTTTTGTCATAGTGGAAACAGAAGTAGCCATCTCTGTTGAAAGTAAAGGAAACATACATATTACTGTATAGACCAATCAGAAAACAAATAACTTGCGGATTCAACTAATAAACAGCTTCAGATATGTTTTTGGTTTCCTACCGTGACGAGGACAATAACCATTTTTCCAAATGGTTAAAAATATCAGTAACGAGCGACTTTAACGAGATATTAAACAAGAACGAAAAAGCGTGCTTCCCCATAGATTATGTAGCACTTTCCAACGCATTCAGAATATTGTAATAAAACTTAATAATTTTTAAGGTGAAATATGTCTAAATAACAATTTAAAAAATGCATAAAACAGTTGAAAACTGAATTTATGCCATTGCTATCAAAAGTCTGAAAAATATCCATATTTTTTGTTCAGCCCTGTGTATGATCTATGAAATGTATAAATAGTTAAATTATTAAACGAGTACCACAACTGAAAACTCAATTCCAGCAGTTATTTTTTACAGGCAGTACTGTAGCCAAACATTTTCGCGTGTCCATGTAAATGAATGATAAATTATATGCACACCGCATTCAGCAGTAAGCGTCTTGTAGTACATCCCAGTAATTTGTATATAAATATCAATACGTTCAAAATAGTGTAAAAATATGAAAGTACACAGCAGACAATATTTCGCCGTAGGCCGGAATGTAACGTAATTTATTTTGAACGTCCCTATAAATGAACCGTAAACGCCACGTGCGTCATTTTCAATATCGAACATGCCATACTAAACCCGAATAACATAGATTAATTTTATGGCAATCAGACTATATTTATGCGAGTTTGATCGCAGGCAGCAGACATACAGACAAATCAAGTTCATAAATACCCTTTTCAACTATTTGGGTCGATTCCAAAGCCACATGTGGGACAATTAGACTAAATTTTCATGAATACTTTTGCACTTATTATACAAATTTAAGGGTTTTTTACTTGCTGACCCAGAATAAGTACTCTACTTGTGTGATATTAGCAGCAAAAAAAAAAAAAAAAAATAATAATAATCAAGTTTTTAAATGAAAAGAAAAAAAAAATATAATGAATTAGAGCTGTAACGTGCAGGACACAATATTGGACACGACTTTTCGAATGCTTTGCTTTAAACAAGGAATCATCTGATTCTGCTGCGTTTTAACAGCTGTAATTTTTTTTTTTTTTTACTAAATGCTCAGACTTTTAACTATTTACTGAGTTTCTTGTTTGATAAAGTAAAATTTAGTACAAGTAATGATTTTTCTAGTAGGTGTCACGTACAGGACATTTTGTCACGTGTGGGACAATGAGCTAATTCCTAATTGTGAGAAAAAAGAAATCAATTGCATATTAATTGAAAAAGTTGATTTAACATCCATTTAAGAAAGTCTCTACATTAATATGAAGAAACAGTTGTAAAATAAAAATAATGTACTTTTTAAAATAAAATTTTTATGATTAAAAATTGTATGGAAAAACAAATCAACAAAATACTAAAAGCGAAGTATTAATGACAAAACAAATTTTATTGTTTTGTTTTAGAAATTTGAATGCATAGTTTCAATATTTATAGCGGCATTTGCTATTTGTCAATGCGACAATAGGCGTAAATGTGTTAATTAGTTTTTACTATTTCCACGTGTTTGTGTGAAATTTCATTTCGAAGTTTGGATTATTTGAAATAATCTCAGATTTTTTACTCTTCTATGGCATATTCAAAAAATGAATCATTAGTTTATTAGTATTTTTTTCTGAAAAAATCTTTCCCTCAAAAGTCAAAATAATCCATTTTCGAAAATTTAGATCTTCATTGGTAATTAACATTGTTGAGTTGTTTGAGTATATATTTTTTCTTACGAGTTGTAACAAACTAAATTCCTATCCCTCTGTTAAATGATATGGAAGCTTGATATTAATTTGATTTTAGTTACATTTTTGGAAGGATTTTTTTCTATGTACTCTTTCTTCTATTTCCTCTTTTCGAATATAGAATATTTTCATGCTCTGTGAAAGCTGGCCTGCTAAGTCAGAAAAATGTTAATTTTGCTCTTACTCATCATATTTTGGTACATAAGTGTTTTTATGTTTGCACTACAGATGAGACAGGCTCAGCCCGAGCCCGAAAGCCTGAGCCCAAACCCGAGCCTTACACGGGCTCGGGCTCTATTGTTATTCTAGTCCTCGGGCTCGGACGCACCCGGGCTCATTCTTTCTGAAACCAGAAATCTTTATTGATTTATGCATAGAAAAGATTGAAAGAACTTTTTCCCCGCTTATAATTACTTTTCAAGTCTTTTCAATGTTATTTTGATCAAAGTGAAGGGGGAACAAAAATCGTGTTTATTTATTTTAATTTTTGATTGCTGTTTCAAAAGAAGATTTGTGATGTTTTCAGATTTATGTCTACGGCATTTCCGACAACGATTAGTTAATATGGCGTTAATCAAAACAAGCACAAACAATGAATTTGTTTTTAGTAGGATTTTCGTTTGAGACAGAGGATATTTTTTATTCCGATCGTTTATTTTTTTTTTATTTTTTTTTAATATTTATTTATTTATTTATTTATTTTTAGTTATCTAACGCGAAGACAATGTTTCCTTCGATTTTTAGTTTACCTGAATTAACTTGAGGCTTGCAAATTATTAGCCTCCTGTATGCTATTTCTTTCTCCCAGCTTATTTTGTGCCGTTTCCCAAAAATATCTTTACCTTACAGATGCTATGCGTGAAAAAAAGCAGTTCTCTTAAATACTCTACTGCAGTTTTTTAACTTCTAAGCATCGCACACTTTCAATTTTTATACCATCGTATTGGAAAAAAAAAAGTACTTTCAAATGCAATTTGTTTGAAAACTGGATCTCCATTTATTTTTGAGATATTAATTTTTTTGTAGATTTTAGCGACATTTGTTTCCTTTTGGCAACTCAAGTACTCCATTTCTGCAGAAAATAAACAAAAAATAGTTGGAAAATTGCAATTATAGCTTTCTGTTGCCATTTTCCCATAAAAACTGAAAAAAATGTACTTAAAATGCGTGCTATTTTGACAAAATATAAATCAATGATTTTTGATAAAACATGAAGCTATTAGAAACTAAATTTAATTTTAAGTATATTAATGTTACAAACAAATGAAGACATATGAATCATTAGATAGCCGATATTTTTGTCCGGTTTCTTGACATTTAGCGACAGTGACGTCATATGCGTACTTTACTGTAGATGTTTAATACTGGATCGCTAATGAGGAATTCTTCAGCGGATGCAGATGACGTCACTTTATATAAAGTAAAAACGTGTGTTTTAAGTCTTAAAACTGAAATATGTTTTGTACTATCTATCTATCTATCTATCTATATATATATATACGTATATGTTTTCTTCATTGGGGGCGACACTAAATTCTGAAAAAGCAGAATTCCTGTTTTCTAGTATTTTTATTTATCAAGGAAGATTTTAAAGAATTTGATATTGGGATATATCGAAAATATTACTATTTAATGAGATTCAGTTCAATAATTTGTTATTTGTTCTTTACGTTTTATTATTTACACAGCATTTTGTTCAGGAAGTATTTTTAAAATATGCAGTCAAAAGCGTGAAACAACGATGAATTCTTTATTTTCTTCCTAAAAAAATGTGCATGTATCACAAAAAGAATGATAAAAGAAAAGCAATTACCCATGATTATTTTTTCGATTTTGAGCGGTCGGGAAAAAAACCCCAAATAGGACGACATAATATCATCCAAATTGATTGAACAATATAAAATTGTAAACGTAACGGCTATGTATGTGATTATTAACGGGTAAGCAGCTTTCACATAATTGTTTAATAATTTATTAGCTTATACTTAATGTTTAAAAACATTAAAAACCCATTGTCTTTGGAAACACACGTGTGTACATGATGTGTATAAAGACTGTCTAGTCTTATACTGGATATGTCTGAAAACAAGTTAGAATGATTTTATTTGCACCGGTGATTCTTGGAGTAGCATAATATTCACTTTTTAGTATGCGAAAAGATACGCGGCCAGTTTTGAGTTAAAAGACACATAATCCAGTAAACAGGAGTTTTCTTTATTTTCCAGGTCCATACAAATCGAGATTTTCAGCCTAAAAATAGCCGGTGCTGGAGAGGACGATCTACATTTTAATCTTTACGGATGCAAGATCAGGAGCAGAGTGATGGCATAACGTATCTGAGAGAGGTGAGTTATTGGCGAGCAGCAATTTACAAAAATATCAAACCAATAGATATTTGGCGAGAATTAAGTTGAAATGAGACACGTGTTAATTTGCGTTAATGTATTGTCAATGAGGAGGGCGAAAGGTCAACATATGAATTTTAATGCCAAACAGATAATCGGCAAAATATGGGCTACCAAAAACAACAAAGCTGCATTTTACATGGGGTTTGCCAAACCATGGGAACTAGGCGCGCCGAGCCGTTTGAAGGCATATGCAATTAAAAATAAAAGACATTGCGGACAAAATTTATTATAAGAATTTTATACGTTGGGGAAAATGATGCACACCCATTATGCAAAAGCCGCATGATGCGCATGATGCAAAATTACGCATGATGCAAAAGAAACACACCCATTAACTAAAGAAAGAAGGCATGAGAAAGATTCCGCGTAGCAACTAAATTAAGCTTGCTTATGTACTGAGTAAATTGTTTTTATGCGAGATAAAAATAGCATGCCTCTTTTAAATCTAATACTGCCTTCTGCGGTTATGATAATTAAAGTGTGAAGTGAACATGTATTTTTGAAGGAAAGGAACGATGAAAATAAATTTAATTTATGATTTAAGACAGATTTAAAATATAAGAATTTAGTAAAATAACCTTATTTTAAAAGGAGGGGGGGGGGGTGGCGAAAAGGAAAATGCTATTAAAAGAATATGTGAAAGAAATATCTTTCACAATGTGTATAATTCTAGCTTATCAGGAGGCGGAAGAAAAATCGAATACAAAGTTCCATCTTTACGTACCAAAATAAGAAAAAAAAGACGTTTTCTTTAAAAACAAATATTTCTTATTAATAAACTTCTTTCATTTCTTTTTGTATTTAAAGAACACTTTATATTTAGATTATTAAAAATAAATTCTTTTTAATAATCTAAATATAAAGTGTTCCTTAAATACAAATACAAATCATCCTTCTTGATTAAACAACTTAAAATTTTAAACGTAACGCCTGCGTATCTAATTATTAATGGGTAAACAACCTTCGCATAACTGTTTAATAATTTATTAACTAGTAATTAATGTTTAAATATACTAAAATCCCATTGTCTTCGGAAACACACGTGGGTACATGATGTGTATAATTCTAGCTTATCAGGAAGAGGAAGAAAAATCGATTACAAAGTTCCATTTTTACGTACCAAAAGAAGAAAAAAAAGAAGAGTTCTTTTAAAGCAAACATTACACTCTTTACCTTGTATTTATATTTCCTACTTTTTAGTGCTTAGGTTTTCTACTTTTAAATATTTCATTGTTGCAGTTCCACAAACAGGTTGGCTTATTTTGGGGAGAGTGGTTTGCACATAAATTAACCCCATTGTTGTTGCAACTTGTAAATAGTTATAACCATAAAATTACTCGGCGATTTGCCATTGGTTTGCTTTGCTATCGGCAAAATGACATACAATTAATTTATTAATTTATAATTATGTTCTGCAAATATTAAAATGTGTCATTTTTACGAAAACACACTGGTGTACATAATTTTTATAATTCTAGCATTTTAGGAAGTGAACGAAAAATCGATTAAAAAATTCTATCATCACATACAAAATTCAAGTTCAATTAAATAAAAAAAAAGGTGTTAAAAATACAAAATAAATGATTAAACTAGAAAATAGGAATTCTGCTTTTTCCGAATTTAGTGTTGCCCGCGATGAAAAAAAGTATTTGTACATATAAATAGTACAAAACATATTTCAATTTTAAGACTTAAAGCACAAACTTTTATTTTATGTAAAATGACGTCATTCGCATCCGCTTAAGAATTCCCCATTTACGATCGTCTCTTAAGCATCTACAGTAAAGCATGCATAGAATGTCCCTATCGCAAAATAATACACAAATGCAGCAAAAACATGCCGTCTTTAAAGAAACTAGGCAGAAAAAAACGACTATCTAATGATTCATAGGCATTTATTTGTTTGTAACATTAATATAGACGATTTCAGTCGTGACGTCAGTCCTTACGTTTTTTGTTGGAAACTGACACCAAACAAACGGTTGCTATGTTGTATTTTCTATTTTGTTTGTGTGTTGCAGCTATATCTTATATCTATATCTCGCATCTAAGTGTTTTAATACTTGATATGTACTATGAACATTTTCCACGATTTATATTTAAAAAGAAATGACGCATAGCAACCGTTTGTTTGGAGTCACTTTCCAACTAAAACGTCATGAATGACGTCAAACTGAAATCGGCTATAGATACTTCAAATGAAATATAGTTTATAATAGCTCCATGTTTTACACAAATTTTTCGTTTATATTTTTTTCAAAATAGCACGTTTTTAATTACATTTTCTTTCGGTTGTTATGAGAAAATGGCAACAAAAAGATATAATTGTTATTTTTCAGCTATTTTCCCTTTACTTTCTACATAAATTAGTATTTGAGTTGCCAAAATTAAACAAATGGTGCTGAAAACTACAAAAAAATTAATATTTCAAAAATAAATCGAGATACAGTTTTCAAACAAATTGCATTTAAAAGTACGTTTTTTCCCCAATACTACGGTATAAAAATTGAAAATGTGCGATGTTTAGAAATTTAAAAAATTGGCATAGCGTATTTAATCGTATTGCTTTGTTTTACGCCAGGCTTCTGTAAGGTAACGTTATTTTTTGAAGACGACACAAAATAAGTTGGGAGAAAGAAATAGCATACCAGTACCGGGGGGCTAATAAATCCTCGGATGTCTTTTGTTAAATTAATAACTTTTGGAAGCATCTATTAGCCAAAAAAGAGAGGGTTCTTTCGGCCCATAACTTATTATTTTAATTGAGTGCATAAGATTAAAAGAAAAGACCTTCATTTAAAAAACAAATGAAAGGACTTTTAGTCGTTGTTCCTTAGTTGCTGTTCTTATATTGTGCAATATTCTTATATTGTGCACAAGTCCTAACTGTTCTTCATATGAAAATAACTTTACTAGTTATTATATTTACTTGTCATGAACTGTGCTCATGCTGAAGGACTCTGTAGTAGATTTACAAGGTCACTTTCCTTCGTAAGTAAATATAATTACCCTGTTACTCCGATAGAAAGCAACCAGTCAGTGTTTCCTCTTTTAATATAAAAGCATGGGACCTTTAAGATAACGGTGTCACTTTTGTAATTTACGTTGATTTTCCGGTTCACGCCAATGACGGAAGACTGTTATGAGAAAGTAATCGAGTATAGTTAAAGGTGTACATCTTTTATACACTCTAAATAAAAAAGAGTGACTATTCACTCCGTGGGAGTGAATAGTCACTCTATCGCAGAGTCAAAATATGTCCAACCTCTTTAGAGTGACTATTCACTCTGAGCCAAAGTGAAATTTTTGACTCTCTGAAAGAATGAATAGTCACTCCTTGAAAGTGAATATCCACTCTAAACAGGGGTGGATAATCACTCTTTCGGAGGAGTGACTATTCACTCTTGCTAAAGGAGTGCAGTTTTTCACCCCTGGTAGGAGTTAATAGTCACTCTTTCATAGGAGTGAATGTTCATTTTTTTTGTTGTGGGTTGTTTTTTTATTTTGCTTTTATGGTCATTTTAAAAGAATCGCATCTTTTACGGCATGTAATGGAAATAGATACAAGCGTGGTAAAGATTGGAATAAAATACTTTATTAGCAATATTTATTTAATTCATAGTTTGTAACACTAATTGAACTTTTAAGGAAAATTTCAGTTAAAGTTACATACAAATTTAAATTAGATTACTGATAGAAATAAACTAAAATATTTTATTCCAATCTTATCCTTTGTGTTTGCTTTTATTGCATGCCCTATAAAGATATTACTTTTAAAGTTTTATTAATAACATTTTAATAGGTGGATGTTATATGTTTAACAATGTTTGATCTCATTATAATTTTTGTTTTAAATATAAAACCGTAGTTTTTGCTTAAATTATTGCTATTTTTGCAAAGTGCTATTGTTCTAAAATATTTTTAATCTTTCCACTTAAACGCAATGCTTATAAACTCACTTCTTTTTTAAATAAGTTCTAAGCATGATTTAAATGTTAAGAATGTGTAATTTTTTTTATCCGCTGTGATTTGCTTTTGCTTTATTTAATATGAACATGGCGGCTAAATTTTGAGTTCTCTGGAATATGTATATTTTTTTATTTTAAACATATTCCTTAACTTAATCATGACTTTCAATTTTCGTCCATTATTGCCATAAGCCACGATAAGCCATATTTAATTTAATTTTTTTATTCGCATAGATATTGTATTTTATGACTATGAGCAAAATAGATTTCATATGTGTTATAGGAAAAGATTGACCTCGGAAATAGAAAAAAAAGGAAACTTAAAAATAAAGTAAATGACTGCATTAGAAATATCCTTATTGTTTTTAAAACATTTTAGTGTAAAAAAGTGGTTATTAATCTCTTTAAAAAAATATTCAGTCCAGTATTATGTAAGTCAATATGACCATTTTAAAAAATATACTAAAGCAGTCTTCTCCATAAACTTCAAAAACAGGCTTAAAAAAACATTTTATTCCAATGCTTAAATATCATGTTTTATTGTTTAGCGCCAAAAATTACGTGTATCCAGAAACGTAGAAAATGTTTTTATAATAGAAGGAAATTTAATAACTGATACAGAATATCTACAATTAATTTTTTTTATATTGCTCAGTCTCGAAATTTTAAAATTATAACCCGCAGAAAAATGTTTACATACAATTTAAAAAAATTAATATATAGTAAAACCTCCCTAAGACGACCACTACCGTTCCAATAAAATTGGGTCATTCCGAGAGCTAGTCTTTTAATGGAGGTCATGTTTAAATCTAGATTTTAATTGTTTAAAAATGGTAGCAATGTTACTAAAAGTTATTTTTCACATTTGCAAAAAATATAAAAATTTAAGTATCAAAATAAAAGTTAATTACATAAGTTAATTACTGCAGAGGTTTAAAAATGAATACATTGAGCTTTGCTTTAATTTTACAGTTTTATATTTTATAATTTTTATCTCCAAGTCCTTTCGAAGTTCACTAAATAAATAGGTTTTTTTTTTTTTTTTTTTTTTTTTTTTTTGTAGACGGGAAGAAAAAATGACGATTTCATTACTCTATCTATTTCTTTGAGAGTTTTTCGACAGAATAGGGCAGGTGAGTTTACTGACCGTCATTCTTAATTTGTAATCAGAGTTAAATTCATTGCCTAAAAAGGCACGAAGGGACTTAAAAACTCTTAAAAACACTTAAAAGTTACCGGGATTAAAAAAAAAATCTAAACTTAGTTTAGAAGTTTGATGAATAATGCACTCTCCGGAATTATTTTTTTAATGAAACCTTCTTCAAGCGACCAGGAAAAAACGGAATTTATTTCATTTTCTTCAAAGAAATCGATCTCTTATGGAGGGAGTTAAATTGTGATGGTCTCTGAATGGAGGTAAAATTAGTATTGAGCCTATGGGAATAAATTTCGTTCCATGAAAAAATGGTCGTTCAGGGAGATGGTCGCCTAATGGAGTTGGTCGCAAAGTGAGGTTTCACTGTACTAAACTTTTCGTAATATCATAAACATCAAATATCATATTTAACTCCGAAATAATAATAAATACTCTTAACTGTTTATAATCCGAAATCAGTTTGAAGCAAAAAGAAAAAAAATTCCCATGTAACGGCAAATTAATGTTTTAAATGTCTCTCCTACGAAATTAAAACTTCCAGATGTCTTCTTCTCTGATGAGTCAGTCACCCTTTCAAACGAAAGAGATAAAGCTTTTTACTTTGATCGTTGGCAAAAAAAAAAAAAAAAAAAAAAAAAAATTGCAACACAGCATTGAAAGGGAATATTTACACTCATTTATTTTTATTCACATTTTCCGAACTAATGATTTGCTAAGCATTCTGCGTATTAGTGGTCTGCACCGGCTGAAATTTCCAAGCCCGGGTCCGGCCGACTCATAGAAAAAAAATTCGGCTCGGCCCGGCCCGTAGAAAAAAAAAATTGGCCCGACCCAGCCCGGTAAAAAACTTAAAAGTTTGGCCCGAGCCCGGCCCGGCACGGAAAAAAAAAGTTAAATTCTCGTCTCGAGCCCGGCACAGCCCGAGTAAATTCCAACAAAACATTGATTTTTTTTTTTTTTTTTTTTTTTTGAAGTATTAAAAATCTGAAAAATGCTATACAGTAAGACGAAATTGCATAGAAAAAAATAAAATTCGTTATAGACAAGTTCCCTTCTTAGCGAGTGTAAATGTATTATATATTCTATTCTTATGTATTTATATATTAATTATGCATGGATCAACACGTTAGTGAGTTTAAAACTGGGTTCCGTCATAGGGAGGTTCTTTTTAACACGTTTTATTATGTTATAATTTAGCTATATTTTAATAAACGCAGAAATCTAGTGTTCTTTAAAAAGAATAAATTTTAATGTTTAAGTGTAGAATAATGGCCATTTGAAAATGTATGCATTTTTTGCAAAAATGTTTGGGCCAGGCCTAATTGTACTGACCTTTGAATGGACCTGGCCATGCTGAGACAATGATTTTCATACGGGCTGGGTCAAAATTAGGACTGAAACTTTTGGGCCGTGAAGACTCGCAATGAATCAGTCCCGGCTTTGTACAGAAAAAAAATAAGTTAGACCCGGCCCGCCCCGAGGCTTCAGAAAATAGCGTGGCCCGGGCCCAGCCCGAGTTCCGTGAGTGAAAATCGGCGCGAGCCCGAGCTGGCCCGTGCAGATCTCTAGTGTGTATTCAATTGTTAAAAGAATTATATTGCAAACCGCTACATGAAGAAATATAACAGACAATCACTTTTGAACACTCTAACGATCAATCTTTTTCTATACAACATACACTATTTAGCTAATAATCTTAACATTCCACATATCTACACGGATAAATGCTTAAAATTAAATAAGACTTACCTTTATTTTATGTATTCCATAAAGAATAATTGTAATGATATCCTAATCTGTTAATCCTAAGATGGCGGGCAAAAAAGTGATCATTTTTCTTATCTTTTAAGAGTGTCGTCGCCTTGCTACTCTGATTGGTTAATAAGCAATGCACACGTAAGTCACTCTTTCAGGAGTGAGACATTTCACTCCTTTCTAGAGAGTGGAAAATTCCACTCTTTAAGGAGTGTATTTTTATAAAATTCACTCCAAAAAGAGTAAAAATGTCTGTCACTCTTTCAAAGAGTGAGCTTTTCACTCCTCCCAATTTTAGAGTGTAGGAAATTGAAAAACGTTGTTCGATTCTTCAGCATACAAATAGTAATTTCTGCAAATTTCATGCCTTTCTTCATTAAACACATTTTTTTAGCGTGTCCATCAAATTTGTGTGTAAAGGAAAAAAAATATATATATATGAGAATCGTTTTAAGTATAAAGTATATTTTTATTTGATACCGAGCTGCTCTTTTGATAAGATTGAATTTAAATTCCCATTTAACAGATGAAAGAAGAAGATAATGTAAAAAGTTTTTAAAAATGAGATATCACTTTCGAAACAATTTTTAAATATTATGCAATTTTTTATGTATATTTTTAGTATCGGGCTCGGGCTATGATGACAAAGAATCTTTCAGGCTCGGGCGGGCTCGGATTTAAAATCGTCGGGCTCGGCCGGACCCGGGCTCCAAAAAGCGAGCCCGAACTCCCCACCTAACCATCAACTTTTTCTTTTCCATGTCGATGATTTTCCTCCACACTTTCACTGAAAAGGAATTTTGCTTTGGATTTATATTTAAACTTATAGGATGGTCCATCATTCCATATAATTCCTTTCTGTGGACGCGTTTTGTCTAAGTGAAACTTTTTATGATAAAGAAATTCTATTAAGGGGTCTCAGGTCTCTTAACATTGGAAAAAATAAAAAAAAGGACAACATTCAACATTTAATATCTTAATATTGTATACGATTAAAAAAAAACAATTTTAATTGGCATGAAATATATATGTATGTTCTTCCATTTCTCGCATTTAATAAATTGCAAGATGCAGAATTACTATTTATAGGGGCTCCAAACTGTCCGGCATTTGTCGAGCAGGACACTGGTATGACAGATTACGCGCAGGATTTCAAATTAAATTTTGCAACTAGAATTAAAATTTTGGTACCTACTTATACTTCAGATTATAATAATTACCCTGAATTTAAATAAATTTGTATTTAAATAATTTTTATATTTTTAATGCAAAGTTGTATTTAGCTAATAGAAAATTTCGAAAATTTCAACAGTATAATTACTTAGAAAAATATTTATTTGAACAATAAAATGGAAATTTTAGGTTCAGTTTATACAGACTAACATGAAATATATCTTTTAAACATTTCATGTAAAAATATTCAGAGTTTTTTAAGGTACCCTGCGCCTATTTAAATAACTAGGAATTGTAAATAGTTTTCCAACGCAGCATTTGTCACACAATAAATACACATGTTTATTAAACAAACACACTCACACACACATATATATATACAGGGTGATTCATAAATATCGAAACAATAGGCTATCTCCTTAAATATTGCCCCTAGGCACATACTTCCTATTGCAAAGTTTCATAAAAAAGGTGACATATTTAATGACATAAGTTGTAGCTCCATGGGGGTCTATTTGATAAAATACAAAAACTAATTTTTTATACGGCCCCTGTTGGGTAAAATTTCTAATTAAGAAATTTTCTCTTATCCCTTCCTGAATTAAACAAACAGCAACAACAGAAAATTCATCCCGGTATCTGCAAAAGTCGCAGAGTTTAAAATTAAAAATTCGCGACTTACACGATATTACCATGCCTTCAAGCGACGAACTATTGACTCATTTTGAATACAAGATAGGGATCATCCACAAATTGAACGTTATTAAAAGTCGATTTAAGACAGTACCTCTCCTTTAGACATGAAATAGCAGCGTATAGATTTTAAGTTAAACTTTCTTTCAAATTGTGCTGGAGGCCTTTATTAGATGTCTGCACGGGTCGAAATATGCAGACCCGGTCTCGAGCCGACCCATGGAAAAAAAGTTCGTCTTGGCCTGGAAAAATGTTTAAATCTTAGTCCGAGACTGGTCCGGCCTGATTGAATTTCTAGAAAACATAGTTTTTTACGTCGATATGGTTAAAAATTGTTTCGCATGAAAGAGTTCTGACCAAAAATAGCTTTATAGCTTTATAACAGCTCATACATTTTCTTTTTATATGTTTATAATCTTTATTTTTAAAGAAGCGTCAAAGGCTGTGATATTTATTTTTTTTAATGAATCTCTATTTGTATATAAATGTTTCTCTTAGCATTTAATATCGTTAATCCATAATCCATGTATTGGAGACTTTCAAAAATGATATACAGTAAAACCTTCTAAGACAGAATCACACAGACAAGAACAAAATGCCTTATAGACAATTTCCCCTCTTAGGAGGTGCAAATGTATTCTATTCTTTTCTCAAGTATTCATTTTGCATGGAACGAAAAATTACACCGTTTTAGACGGGATTCTGTAATAGGCAGGTTCTTTTTCACTTGTTTTACTGTATTTTTTCTTTCGTTAAAATCTACTACCCTTTAAAAACGATTTTTAAAGTTTAATTGTAAATGGTAATATGTTTTAATTGTAATGGTGATTTAAAAATATATGCATTTTTTGAAAATTTTTTGGGTTGAGTCAAACTTTACTTTTTTTTCGCATATTAGGTGAGTCTGATAGAATGATTTTAATACGGGTTGAGTCGAGACCGGTACTGAAAATTTCACCCCGTGCAGACCTAGGAAGAAAGGAAGCCAGTCCCGGTTAGGTATGAAAAATACATTAGGTGCGGTCGAGACTGGAGCGGCCCCAGAATACAGACATTTTTAACCGCTGGCCGAGACGATATAAAACCTGAAGTTGTGAAGGTTAAAATTATGAAAACACTCTCAATCGGTGTGTTAGATAAAACCTTGTTTTAAATAGTACAGAAAGAATGTGGAAAGGGCAAAAATTAAACTGAATCGGAAGTTTAAGCTACAGGAAAGAGTTACATACTCACCTGCAGTTTTTTAAAGCATTTAAACATTTTATTAGGAGCCAATCATTGTTTAAATCTTTAAACGCTTTATAAATTACTAATTTAAATTGTTAAAAATAATTAATATAAATGCGTAATTAAAATTAAAATAAATTTAAATTATTAATTTACATTTTTAAGTAAAGAATTGTATTTTTTAAAAAAGGTGTACACTCGGAGCATGACCTTTTTGATTATTTTACATTCATTTTGTTTCGACAAATTTGAAAATATATTTATTTTTGAAAATATGATTAAAAAAAAATAAGTTATATAATTTTTCTTTTAATTTGTGTTTTTAATATTTTAATATTAATATTTAAAAGAAGTTCTGAAACAGAATTAAAATTATATTTTCCTCTTTAATTAAATGAAAAAAAGTTTGAAATTCCACGATAATTTAGTTATAGCGATGGTTATAGCGATTTTAAATTACCCCAATTAAAATTATGATTTTAACAGACAGCGTTTTAACTCCGTCAGTATGGTATCGCTGTGTGGACGACATTTTCATCGTATGGGATCACGGTTTATCTGAACTGTATGCATTTCTTAACAGAATAAATAATATGGACACTAACATAAAATTTACCATCGAAATAGGAAATAATAACCAGCTGTCATTTCTTGACGTAATGCTAATTAAAAATTTATCAAACTTAACAATTGAGCGCACTGTCTACAGGAAAGTAAATAAGTCTAACAGCACCATTTCTTTTGAAAGTACATCACTTTTTAACTACAAACTTGCACCGTTCAACTTTTATGTAAGACGAGCGTTTAGTGTTTGCTCTATTAATCACCCTGATAATGAATTAAATACCATTAGAAACATTGCAGTTGAGAATGGTTTCCCAATACGCATTATTGATATGCTAATCTACTCGCAGAAGAACCATATGAAAATACAAAAATCTCCACGGAGTAATATGAGATATGGCAAAATGAAGTACATACCAGGACTTTTCGAAAAACTCAGACATGCACTTTTTCGCTTTGGCGTAAACTTGGTCGCCACTCCTTCTGCAAAACTGAAAGATCTGATTAGTGCCAAAGTGGACCCTATCCCGAGGGATGAAGTTTCTGGGGTATATGTAATTCCATTTAAAACTGAAGATATTTATCTCGAATACATAGGCATGACTTCACGTAAACTTAAAGTTCGTATTAAAGAACATTTGAGAGATTTAAAGTATAACCGACCTACAACAGCCCTGTCAAGACTTAACCAGAAGCAGAATATACAAGTTAATTTCGAAAACGCAAAAATTATATATCCCTCAAAGAATTATCATGATTTAATTATCCGCGAATCAATAGAAATTATTACTAAAGAAAATACAGTTTGTAATGACGTTTTATCCTACAATATACCCAGAATTTGGCTCAGTTTGCTTAAAGAAAGAAAAAACAAGTAATCTTCCACTTCCCTATATCCATGTTTTATTTTATTTTATTTTCCCAATGTTTCCAGATCTATAAATTAACTTCCACTTTCACTCCTTTCGTCACCATCTACGTGGATTTTGAAAATTAGGCGTTCAATCAATAACTGTTGTATTTCTTATATTCCTCCGAAGAAGACTATGTTTTATAGTTGAAAGTATATTAAGGTATTAAAATAATTTAACATTTTTAAATACTGTGTCATCTTTTAAGTAATTTTGCACTTAGTGTAAGTTTAACTTTAACTGTTAAAGATGAATTAAGCATTTCTATTTATTTATTTACTAAAATAATGATAATAATTTTTAAAAATTTAAACTTTCTGAGAAATTTTAGGATGTGATTTTATTTGCAAATTATATGGTTAATTATCACAAAAAACTCAATAAATACATATTTTACATGTATGCTGGAACTTTTAAAGTAACATTGTTTCTTGAATAACACGCATTTCAATTTGTGTCCAATCCCTTAAAATCTGACGAATTATTTAAACACGCATAACTCCATGAGTTTTGCAGAAAATGAAGGTCGAACTTTTTGTATTTAATTCAGGAATAGATAAGGAAAAAAATCATAATTGGAAATTTTACACTATGTGGGCTGTATAAATATTTAATTTTCGTATTTTCTCAAATAGACCTCACATGGATTTGTAACTTATCTCATCTAATTTTCCACAATTTTTTTTAATGAAACTTTGCAATTGGAAGTATGTGCCTAAGGGCATTAATTAAGGAGATAGCATAGTGTTTCGATATTTGTGAATCCCCCTGTATATATATATATATACATATATATATATAATAACATTCATATAGAATGTTAAATCTTAAAAATGTTATTATTTGAAATGTCGCTCCCGTGGCGTCACGTGTGGACAGCATAAGATATTGTTTTATTAATTTATACACTGCTCAAAAAAATTAGGGGAGCAAGCAAAAAAGTGAAGAGAACAGCTCAAAACAGCATTGCATGGGCATAAAATGGATAGTACACGTGTAGCAATGCGCAGTACATAAAAAAAGACACAAAAAATGGTCAGGAAGTTTTTATTTTTTGAAAAGATGAAAAGAACATGAAAAGATGGTTTAGGGCAACAATTTGGTTTCATGTAATAGTGTTGACTCTAAGCCGCTTTAGCAAAGCGCAGCGCCCGACGGCCCTTTTTCTTTTTTGCGCCCGGTGGCCGTTTTTAAATCTTTTTTGTACCCGGCGGCCCTTTTTAATTCTTTTTTGAGCCCCGTGGCCCTTTTATTTCTTTTTTGCACTCGGCGGATATTTTAAAGCCTGCATTTGCACCCGGCTGCCCTTTTTAACATTTCCTATGCGCCCTGTGGCAATTCAATTGATCCCGGGAAAATATCGCAAATTCTAGGGACTCTAAGCAAACCAGTTCAAAATATTTTTGTGAACAAGGTACAAGTGTACCCTTTTTGAAAAAAAGTGCCTTTTTTTAGAATAGTGTTCCCCTTTTGAAAAAATGTGCCCCTTGTTTAGAATAGTGTTTCCCTTTTTGAAAAATTCCCGCCCGGCGACCCTTTTTTTCTAGAGTCAACACTATGTAAATCATTAAAAAAAGTATTGTTTAGAAATGATGCAAGATCTTTAATATGGCGTGTGGTCTCCTCGAACAGGTAAGACTGCTGCACACCGATTTTCATGGATGCGATGAGGTTATCGATAAGACTTGGGGAAAACTGTTCCACTGCTCAAATATTGCAATCTCCATGTTCCGGCCGGTGAAAGGAGGCCTCGGTCTCGCAGGAATGCGTCGTCTGAATATGTCCCAAAGATGCTCGATCGGATTTAGGTCAGGAGAGCTTGCTGGTCATTCCATACGCTGTATTGTTTTAGCTTCAATCTTGTTTTCCACAAGACGAACTGTGTAAAGTCTGGCATTATCATGCATGTAAAAAAAGAAATCACTAATTACTGCAACATAAAATACGACATGAGTCTCGGTATCTCGTCTGTATTACTCCGAACCGTCAAAGTGCCATTCCGAATGATATGCAGGCCTGTACGTCCAACTATGCTGATTCCAGCCAAGAGCTTCAACCCACCTCGTCTGTAATGTGATCTTTCACGAACGAATGTGGGATTGATTATTTTGAGTGCCTCTTTCTCCCCATGCCAAAACACATCAAATGTCACATCCAGACTGAATCGAGACTCGTCTGCAAACAGAATTTGACTCCAACAACGTTGCCTCCAAACTCGATGTTCGGTTCCCCACCTTCCTTGGGCCGCAGAGTGGCTTGAGGTCAACGGAATATAGTCCATTGGCTTACGTGCATAGAGACCACCCTGATGAAGCCTATTTCGGACTGTTTGGCTGGACACCCTTCGTCCTTTGGCTAAGAACAACTGTGTTTGCAGCTGAGTAGCATTGCCCCTTCCGTCTCGACGGACTGTTAACAGGATATATCGGTCATCAGTTTCTGTGTTAGCACATTTTCGACCTTGCACTTGTCGATGACTATCATTCAGTATCTCTTGGAATCGATTCCACAGCCTTTCATGGACACTTCTTGCGACTCCAACAGCGTCCACTACACTTCATTGTGTTTCCCACAAATTCAACTGTCCCGATAACACGCCAAGCCATGGATTGCGGAAAATCATGTTGTTGTGACATTTTCAAGCCACCTTTTC
Organism: Maratus speciosus; assembly: GCA_963932465.1. Taxonomy (NCBI): domain Eukaryota; kingdom Metazoa; phylum Arthropoda; class Arachnida; order Araneae; family Salticidae; genus Maratus; species Maratus speciosus. The sequence continues at coordinate 268,560,188 of OZ010790.1, forward strand.
TCAAAACACAAGCTGAGCAATTGAATTTTACAACTGGGGCATTGAAACAGACGTTTCTGCAAAATCCCGATTTCTGCACTTATCACTTTTTTCGAGTTTTTGACATCATTTTTTTCCAGTTTTTGACGTCATAAACTTTAATTTACGTGTGAAGTTTTCTTTATCTGTTTTCTACAGCACTTTAAATTGTGGATGTTTTATTTTACGTTATTTATCTAAATATTTGCGTAATTTCGTTAAAGCCATGTGCTCCCCTAATTGTTCTGAGCGGTGTATATTGATATGATTTAAAAAAAATATTTGTGAAATGTTTATACCTAATAAGGTTCTTTATAAGCCAAAACCATTTTAAAATATAATTTCTGGTTCAGTACCAATTTTAAAAAATACTGTTTATTCTGTCACGTGTGCAATATAAATTTACAGCAAATATAATTGGTAATAACATACTGATATAGGATCCTGGTCCGGACATTTTTCGCCCAGTTGGAAATTTACATCTAATAACTGATATTGTCGTAAAATTCGTAAAACAATGCATAAAATAGAAAAATTACTTGCATATAATAAACTGTAACAGCAAAAATCTGAAAGTCAAAAAGAAAACAAAATTAGGTTCTTTTGAAGTCAATGCGTTTGAGTCTCATGGTAATTCAGCTGATGGCGGCAATCTTTGAAGCACTGTTGCCACTCACTAAAAGCGTAATATTGAAAAATCATTACTAGATTTGTATTATTTGGACTTTTAAAAATAATTTCAGTTACATATATAAATATTTTAAAATATTTTCCTCTGCCGAAAAATGTCTTGCTACTCATGGAATGGCCCTATTGGAAAGCGTTAAGAAAAATGAGAAGGTGTATGCAAATGTGAATTCTTACTTATGTATATACATATATATTGAACAATTATTTACAGCATAATTGATTGGGCGTAATGAATTTTTCTTGAATAACTGTATATCTTAATTTTTATTTAATCTGGAACACAAATAGTGTCTAAAATAAAGAAACTTTCACGAATTAAAGACACTTGTTCTTCATAAAGTAATAAAAGTTATAAGAGGTAGGGGAGGTAGGGGTAAGATGACTATGTTAACAATTTTTGTTGTTTATTAATTTATTTTTAAGTATAGTACAATTAATTTTACATGAATTGTTATAGTATTCCTTTGTAGTATTAAATATATTACTATTTAATTTTTCAAATAAAAAAATAAAGCATAATTTTATTTTTTCATAACATTAACAAAACTTTGGCCTTGGGGCAAGATGACAACACTGAAAAAGGTTGAACATATTTTATCATTTGAATATGTTACAAGGTTTAACAAATGATAACTGTGTTTTTACATCTTACAAAGTATCAAGCTAAGCATAATGCACTGTAACGTAATGTTGCAGTGTTTAGTTGTGCAGCTAACAATAGTCACAAATAAAAATGCCATTTTCATAATTTGAACATTCCCCATGCCACCGCTCTTGGTATTTACAACACTGGATGCATTCTTCAGTTGGTGGGTCACATTATTCGTCACAAGCAGAACATCTGAAAACACCATCCTTTGAAGATGATGCAACTGGACTGTTTGGCCTGGTTTTAATAGACTTAGGCCTACAGGAACTTAGTTTGAGTTATTTTACTCCCTTTTTATCTTCACGAGCTTCTTTCTTTTTCCTGTTTTTTTAAACGTTCCTGTTCTTCCTTCTGCTTTTCCCTTTGTTCTAACATTTCTTTGATTTGTGTGCTTGGAAGAATGCTTGAGCTCAGTGTTTTGCTTTTTTCTTTTTTTCTCACATTGTGTTACTTTAGGCAATGGTTTGAAATCAAAAACACTAACAGGCTTCTTTGGTGCATCATAATCAGCATTTGCCATAAGTTCTGGTTCTTCTGGGGGGGGGGGGGTTATACGTTGGTTTTCTACTACCAGGAACTGAGGATGACGAGCTCGTCATCTTGCCCCGGACTGACTGTTTAAAAATATTCGTTTACATTGCCATGAAGGAAGGCGATTAAATGACATTTATTCATGGTAATACGTAGTATTTAAAATAAGTTACTCCTAAATATTAAAGAGAAACGATATATCTTACCTATATCTGTAGCAGAGCTTTTTTACACATGCATAAAAGTTATAACGTGGCAGTGGTAAACAATCAAAGCTTCAGAACTAATACAAAAATGGCAATTTCAACGTCTCTATACTATTGTTTAACGAACGGCCGATAGTAGAGCCAGTAGTGTCCGGTTGATGCTGCCACCTAGTGGAAAACGGAAAATTTAAGACATTCGTCATCTTACCCCTTCTCTTCATCTTGACCCAGTCTCCCTTAATCACTTTTTTCTTGCTGAACTGCATGTGTTAAACTTCATTTAATCTGGATCGCAAATAGTGTCTAGAATAACGGCATTTTTTCACGAATTAAAGACACGTGTCCTTACTAAAGTAATAAAAGGCAAGCTTATTTTCAATCATGAACAATCCTCATCGTTTATTCTCTCGAGCCGTTAATTTGACATCAGTTAAACTGCTGGTTTAAATGACGCCATTTATCAATTTTATGAAGGATTTATTTAATATATAAATATTATTCTATTTTTAAAGTATATTTTTATTTGTTTTCAAATGTTAGAAAGTGTTTGTTGGATTTCTTCGAAAATGAAAGAAACATAATTGTTTAAGTTCGAGAATTCCACAGAGAAATTCCAAGAATTTACTTTTTTGCATACTTTGAAATTAATTTTACCTAAATTTAAAGCCATTAATGCATATATTGGATTTAAAGAACAACATTTATCCGAAAATGCGTTATAATGGAATCCATCTCCCAAAGCAATTACCGTTGCGAAAGTCGTCCTTTCTCAGATTAGAGTTTTAAATCCCGTGTAACAAACCCATCTGTTTTGCATATTATGCTTTATCCTAATGTAATGCACCCTCTTACCATTTTATGATTTTATGGGCGTGGATTAAATAAAATGTAGCATTTTGCAAGTTGGGAAATTTTTGCAATTTAATACTGAAATACCAGCATTTAATTAAAAATGGAAGCTTCTCATTTTAGACAAAAATCTTTCGTATAATTTAAGTAAAATTACGAACTATGCAGAATTAAGAATAAAAATAAGCAAGAACGAAATATCATGCAATAAACATAGATTATGAAACAATTTACAACACATTCAGAAAACTATAATAAAACTTCACAGTTTAATAAAATGAAAATGTTTGTCTAAACAAACAATTGGTAAAACACATAACACATTTAAAAACTAAAAAAAATCTGATTTTTTTTTCCAGCCTTATATATGTGCTATAGATTTATCACATAAAACATAGTATGATAAAATTTAGTTCAATGAAAAAAACCATATCACAGATAAAAATTCCCTTCAGCATATTCCATCTATAAACGGAAATGTACTTCAAATGTCTTGTGCAGCCCTGCATTTGATCTGTAGAATTTTTACACACTAAGAAACATGCAAAAAAAAAATTAATTTAATAACATATACCAGAACGGAAAACAAACTACTTACAGAAGTTATTGTTCATTGAGATTCCTGAAACGGAATTATTTTGTGTGTCCCTGTATATCAATAATGAATGCTATGAGATTATATTCTATAGTAAGTATCTTGCAGCACACCTCAGATATAGATATATCAATTTAAATATGTAAAATTAATCAAATACACCGCAAACGATTTTTCTCCGTAGACTGTAATGGAATGAAATTCATTTGAGTGTCCCTGTAAATAAACGATGAATTCTATCCATACCATATTCTACAGTAAGCATCTTGTAGTGTACTTTCAGATATATAAATAAATTTCAACGAGTTTGTAATTGTGAAACGTTATTCAAAACCACTGCAAACGATTTTTTTACGATTTCCCCCATAGGATGTAATATTACGGAATTCTTCTTAATGTCCTTGTAAGGGAACTGTAACTGCTGCATGCTTCATTTTCACTACCGAACACGCCACAGTGAATATCCATAACATATTCCAATTTCATGGACATCCGTTTATGTTTACGCGAGTTAGAGCACCGGCAGACAGGCAGCAGACAGACAAGCCGAAGTCATAAACAGATTTCAGCTATGTTGGAAAGTGCTAAAAACATTAAAAAAAAAAAAAAACAAGATTTTATGGGGACTAATAATAATCGTCCGCAACCCTTTTTTCTTCTACTCTACTCCGACTCTTTTGCGGAAGCAAGATTCTTAGGTCCCCAGCCACGTCCCGAGTAAGAGACTCTCAAGCGAAAGCCAGATTGAAAAAAAAAAAAAAAATCAAAAATTGAAACCGGACAAATTTAAAAGGGAATTTACACAAATTAAAGACACCGAAAATCAGGAAGGGAGGGCTCGGGGCGATGAAGCTACCGAACTACCCCTTGCTTCTTCTAGCTTATTATTAGTCCTTAAAACCAATTTTTTATTTCTTGTAAATTTCACTTAAAATATTATTTAAGGTTAGATTATATGCATTATGGCATACATTTACCCCCCTCCCCCCAAAAAAAATTAAATTTAAAAAAAATTTTTGAGGAAAAAAAAAGGAATTTTCCGTAATAATTTAGAACATTTCAAAATGCCCTATGCGAACTATATATCAATGAAAATCCTCAATATTTTTTATAGAAGTTTGGTTTGGTTTATATATATAAATAAAACTGTGCATCGAATTTGATATATTTGAATATAAAAGGTAAGAAAAAAAAATATTTTCTTTGAAATATGAAACTTTGAGCCTCAAAATTTTTAAAAATTAGAAAACACTTTTTTTCTTACCTTTATATTCAAATATATCAAATTCGATGCGCAGTTTTATTTATATATATAAACCAAAGATCTATAAAAATTTTTAGGGATTTTCATTGTCATGAAGCTCGCATGGGGCATTTTGAAAAGTTCTAAAATATTACGGAAAATTCCTTTTTTTTCCTCAAAAAAAAAATAAATAAAAATAATAATAATAATAATAATTATTATTTTTTTTTATTATTATTATTTATTTTTTTTTTTTTTTTGCGGTAAAAATATACTATAATGCATATAATATACCCTCGAATAAAATTTAAAGGGAAATTTGCAATAAATGCAAAATAGATTCTGAAGGGCTCTTGTCCCCTTATACCCATCCGATGTTTATCTTTAAAATCTTGCCTAATTTCATGGCTTTAATTCATATTCAAAAACATTTCCGTTACAATACATATGTTAATTTTGCGTTCGTCCTATTGCGTAAAATTCACCACTTTATTTTACGCTTCGTAGACAGCACAATATATTGAATTTAATAAAAACAGTGCAATTTTTCTTTAAAAAATCAATATTGAAACGAGGACCTCACAACCTTATCATAATTGCTAGCATCATATTATCGCCTTCTTATCATGTTGTTAGGATAAGGGATTTTTATTTGAACGATCACTTCAGAGATTCTAATTGTCTTCTCAAAGTGTAATCATAATGTAATTATAATTAAAATATTAATTGGTAAAAGTTTATTTTAAAAAAATTCTCTTTGATTATTATTTTTATTTTATTTTCTACTTTTTATTATTTAAAGTAGTTTATTGTTGCAGTTTCGTGGACAGTTGTCACATTTTAGTGAGCGTGAAATGGTGAAAAAATAACTCCATTGTTTTTGTAACTCTTAACTTGCAGTAACAATAAGGAATATTTGGCGATTTTTTACAACCGCCGGATTAACGGGAAAAGGCCTTAAAACGAATTTATTAATGTATAATTAAGTTTTTAAATTATTAATACATATTTTCATATGAAAATCACGTGTGTAGATTTTTTTTTATATTTCAGCAAGTAAAGAAATATAATAAAAACATCTGAAACGATGCAAAAAATAAAAAAAATATATTATTTTCAAAAACATTATGATTCTTTGTAACTTATCAAAATTTTGTTGTGTAAAAGTTTTTGTATGTTTAAATGGAGAGAAAATTATTTTCGTGTTTTCATCAAGGATATTTAAATAATAACGCTTTTAAATAGAATGTTTTCGCAATTTTCATCAAGCATAAATAACGCGGTGCGTTCGTACTATAGTTTTATAAATATTCAGATCTTGGTGCAATAGTTGTTGCACTCTTAACCAAAAAAGCATGAATACAAAAGTTTCTACGATTATATATACATTAAATTCAGTAATACGAAAACAATATGACTACATCGTAAATATCATCTATTCACCATGGCAATCTAGAATTTGTTAAATTAACCTATCATGGGAAATCATTGAATTAATTACGTATTGTAGGATTTAAAGTAATGAAGAAAACTTTTATTAATATCTTTTTAAGTTTTGATTCGCTTTTCATAAAATGTGAAATTTCAAAATTCTGAAAATATATATATTAAATTTCAAACCATTCGGTTCTGTAGTTTTTGCGCTGTTATATGCGGACAGACAGACGGACGGGGCCATACGACGATTATTGGTACTACTATTTATATATTTACAAAAGTATCTAAAGAAATAATAAATTTTGTAAAATTTTCTTATTTTCAAAGTTGTGAAATGTTTTCAAGTGTATTGATTCGGAGCTATTTAAAGTTTATTAGTTTCTATTTAACGAATATTGCTGTTTAATTTTATATTATTATTGTATAAATGCTCTAATTTGCTTTTAAAACATAATAGAAATCATTTTTGGAAAGATATATCATAAATTCATATTTTGGAGCTTAAAGGATTAACTGATATTGCGCATTTTTTTAAGACAATGTCATGCGAATTTCAATTTAAGGGGCTCCGGGACACAAAAATCTCCAAATTTTCTAAAAAAAACTTTTATTGCTAAAAAATTTCTCTGTGTTTTTCTGCTTGAAATGACATTTAAATCATGTTTCTACCTTAATTAGAAGAGGAAGTATTAAATTTTTCGTTTTGGTTTGTTTTCATCTAGCTTTCAAGCAATGGTTGTCATGAAAATGTTTTCTTGTGAAAATGCGTTTTTCTTCATGATGACCTTTTTCACCATTTCTTGACTTTAAATCGCTATAAGTCAAGAACCTTTAAAGATAAACGGTTCAAACTTGGAAAATGTCTTTTCAATTGTTTTACTTTAATTTTGATTCAACAAATTAGAAAAAAAATATTTACATATGAAAATAAGATTAAAAAAAAAAAAAAGTTATGGCATTTTTTTTTTAATTTTTACTTTAATTATTTTTATTTTTTTTTTTTAAATTAATATTTTTAAAAATGCTGAATCTAAATTAAAACTCATATATTTCTGTTTATTTAAATGAAAAAAAAAATTAAATTCTACAAATAATATTTCGACTTATACCGATTTTGAATTACCCCACTTTTTTAATGAATTTTAAATGTAATTTTTTTTTAATATATGAGAAGTTTTATCATGTGATTTTGTTTACAAATAATATGGTTAATCATCACAAAAAAATTCAAAATTTTAACTCAATTAATAAAAATTATTTTCAATTGTGTCCCGGACCTTCTTAAAGCAAGTGCGGTATGACAAATTGAATGACATTGAGAAATATAGGGATTCATATTGGTGAATTTCAAAGCCCGTATAAAAAATATATGTATACGGCCCCAGAAGAACTTTTACTATAAAACGATTGTAGAAAATTACACATAAGCCTTATAAGATATCATAATTATACAGTGTCGAAAATCTATAAAATGTGACTTCTGATGTATTTTTTCAGCCTTTATAATCGTCCATCACAATTGGACAATTATTACGGGATTTTGGATCAATTGATGGGTATTACGTTATTTAATGCGAAACAGTTGAACGGGTTTCAGTGGTCTACTAGTAATCCAATACTTTTATACCCAGTCTTTGAAGTGAGTGTCTAACGGGTCCATTCTCCACCAACCTTTAACTCGCGGTTCAACTCTCAGTTGAGAAACCTTCGGTTGACAAATCTAACCGCCGGTTAATATTTCGAATTCATCGATAACTTTCAAGCCGCGATTAGTGGACCTTAGTTAGTCAACTCTCGGTTGAAATCTGCCTAGTTGATTGGCCAAAGGAATCACATGACCTAGTAATCCTCTCTGCGAGTTCTGTCCTTCCTTGACACCTTCTTAATCTGTTCCTTTTCAATAACGAAACTAAAAGCAGTATTGAAATTGGAATTGCATACTTATCATGTTTAATTTTTAAATAAAAAATTCTTATAAGTAAATGTGCAATTACCATTTTGATTTCATGATTTTGTTCGTTTACAGAACAAAAGTTTCAATAAAATTCTTAAAAAACAGTTGATTAAAAAAAAAACTTGATTAAAAAAATCATTTTCTTTAATGTAAGTTTAATAAACAATTATCTGATCAAACTAGTAGTATTAAGTAGAATAAAAGTAAATAATGCAGTAGGTTTATTTATTCATTTTTTACAATGACTATTAGATATGAAGATATTTTCATATAATTATTTCTAATGCATATATATTTTACTTAACAAATGTTATTCATTACAGATTCAATTAAAATATCTTGGATAAAATAGCATGCCGGTAGCTAAAAGACAAGGGACCTTTTTAAAGAAAATCCTGCGTTGATTATTACACATTTTTTTAGAGATCATGTTTAATAACTTTAGAAGAAGGCCAAGAACATGTATTAATGTTCTTAATGTATTGCGAAATTAAAAAAAAAAAAGTCTTCTGAAAAAATGTTTCTTTAAAACAAAAATCATTATTTCAAACTTACTAAGTATGTAATAAAAAAATAATTATTTATCTATTATGAACAACTGACCACATATACACAATCTGGTAGAAAATTCATGCTTTAATCAACTATGAACGGTACAGCGAGGGACTCAAATGGAAGAATTTTTTTTTCTATTTTTTCATTATTAATAAAAAGAGAGAGAGAGAAAGAAAGAAATTTGAATCATATATTTTTACAAAATTGGTATTGAAAGAACATATTTGGAAAAATGTAAGTGACACATTCTTCTATAATACCATCTTTAATAATTAATGCTTCGTTTAATTAGTAAATAGCAAAAAGCTTTGTTTTAAAAAAAAAAAAGAAGCATCAGCACACAATTTAAAACGACCGCCATCTTTCTTTCTACTAGGCATGCGCGGTTCACTAATCTACCTACCAGAGCTTGTTTGAGTAAGTCAACTCCAGGTTAGTATTTACCTCGAATTTCGTCAGGTTGGGTAAACGGAGAATTGGATTTCGCATTCAACCGAGAGTTAAGCTCGAAACGGGAGGTTGAAGTTAACGGAGAATTACCGGGTAAGATGCATGAGTTCGTACGAGGAAAAAAGTCTAACTGCAGGGAGAACTCAGCGCTTGAGAGAAAAAGTAAAACAGCAAAATGTTGGAGGAATTCGATTGGACGAGACCTGGAGGCCCCGCCCTCTCGAGATCTAGAGAAGTAAGAATGAATGAAAGACAGACGATAGTTAAGTTTTTTAATGGGAGAGAGGTCAAGAAGTTAAATTTGGACTAAAAATAAAGAAAGTAAAAAGAATTTTCGCAACAGTTTCGATGTCGGACTGGTAAAGAAAGCCTCCGGGCCCCAAGATCTTAAAAACAAAAAAGCCCTTTTCAGGAACCATACATTTTAAAACTACAAGATAAATAAGATATTACATTTTTTTTTTCTCCAAAGCTTTACAGTTACGCATAATAGTTAAAAATGAACGGAAAACGTTCGGTATTAAGTAAAATAAAGTTAATAGTCCAAGATAAAAAAAGAATTTACATTTTTTTCCCCCTTTAAGGAAATTAAGTTTTTTGAATGGTATTTTCGTTCATTTTGGAAGTACTAGTCAACATTTTAGAAAAGATTAGTAATCTTGAAAAAGTATCATTTTTAGCAGAAATCTTTTCAAAGACGCTGCTGAGCTTTGCAGTGATTTCCGAAAAGTGAGAGATCTCAAGTTCGGCTTTGATTTTTCTGATTATTTCAACTTTATTAGGGATTTCGTTAGTGTACTCGTTGAGTTCGTAGATATGCTCAATGGGGGGGGGGGGGTATTTTTTTCTTTAGGTTTTACAGTATTTTCGCTAGGCTTTGGGACTTCCATCATTTTTCCCTTGGGATTTTTAGTTCCGGAAGTCGCTGCTGCGTACAATTGAATCGTGGTTTTACTGGAAGGTTTTTGCAGACTTTATAGCTTGATGGGTGCGCGAGATCGCAGTTGATACATTTTGGGGGTGGTCTGTGTAGCTCAGTAGCTTTTTTAGTTGGGCAATCTGAAGGTAAATGGTTACCTCCGCAACCTAATAATTAAATAGTAATAAAATTACACATTTTCTGTTGTTTGTTCCGGTACGCAAAAATTTATTTCCGAATTGTAGAAAATTGTTTTGTCTCCAAATCAACTTATGCCACAGACATTTATGGAACAATCAATGTAATTTACTTGAAATTTTTTGTACAAGAGTATTTGTAGTTTTCATTCGAACATTATTAATAAATGAGAAAAAAAAAACATAGGAAAGTATTCTTTTTTTAAGAGCAAAAGTAAAGTAGTTATCAAAACGTTAGGATTTAATCTTTCAAAAAAGTCTCTTAAACATTCTCAAAATTTTTCACAATCACTTGCAAACTTTAATTTTCGCAAACACGCACTTTTTCTTATGATAGATGTCACAAATAATTTTCTTTTTACAGAAAAAATTATAAAGGAAATTAAATACTTATAATAAAAAAAAAAAAAAAAAATTAAACAAATATTTCGCATGCATGTTCGAAATATCCTTCTCTCTCTCTCTCTCTCTCTCTCTCTCTCTCTCTCTCTCTATATATATATATATATGTATATAAGTAATGATTTGGAAATGGACCAATAAAAATCTGTGTACATCTTCCCGGTATACTCCTAAATCGGTAACCCTATTTCTTGCGACCAGTGGTCTTTCTTCGTTTAATATTAAGAAAACTGTTCCATACAAAAATATGAAAATTGGAACTATCAGGGAGAAATGTTTGATAAACACGCTGCTGCAGACAGTTTTAAAATCGAAGAATTATTTTTAGAGCTATTTAATGTTAAAGTTGGTCAAAATCGTTTCATTAAAAAAATATATATGAGCAAAAACTATACATGGGAATTATATTTTTGCATCATTTAATACGTTAGAAGTTCCCGGTATCAAACTGCATTTATTTTTTTTTTAATTTGACTCATTTTTAGAGGATTTATCTCCATTTTAAATTCAAATTTTCAGTATTTCGAGAGATATTTTTTACATATTTTAGAAAAGGATATTATTTTAAACTGTTGCCAATTTTACAAACAGCGTAAAGAATAATATTGCCTTCAAATTAAAAATTTATTTACACGTGGCTATTATAATCAAAAAAACCTTTCAAATGAGAATTAAGTAATTACGTGTTAAAAATCAGAAAAATATTGAAAATTACCTCATAAAAACTATAGCTACACATGAATTTTAAAAGAGAAAGAAATGTTTTAAATAACAAATTCATTATTATTCTTTGAAAGTCGCAAATAGAGGAAATGTACGTCATATTTTAAAAGGCCAAATAATTGACAGTTGGCAAAACAGTTTAAAATAAAAAATATATTTGCGCGAGACATTTGTTTCATATTTTGAGATAATCTTTTCAACTATTATCGTGAATTCTAAGTCAGTGCAAATAATATTTCCTTTCTAACAACAAAATTATTTTCATGTGAATGTTAAAAAGAGAAAGAAAACTTTGGGAAAATTACGTCAGATAATAAACGATACATTTCAAATATGCTATTTAAAAGAAGTTTCTTATAGAGTTGTTAAAAAACCGAGAGACAAAGACTCTGTCTATTTAATTCATTTTACATTAGCTTATTTTAAGATTTTTAACTAATTTTTTTTTAATCAAAGACGAAAACAGACATTGCATTTCTTAGCAAACGCTGATTTCGCCTAAAATATCTCCAATCAAAGGAATAAGAATAAAACCCTTTTACAGGGAGATCGCCACTGTTTTCTCTTTTTTTTTAATTATAAATCAATCTTTTTAAAGCCTGTGAAATTAGCCTGCTTTAGAATCTGGGATGTCGGAACGGGGGTTGGCGAGCGAAGCTCGTAGGGGGCAGAGCCCCTAGTGTAATAAACAAAAGATAAAAAGTTTAATGGTTTTAAAATTTGAAATCGAAAGTTAAAACTTTTTGCATTTTAGCCATATGAACAAAATACATGTTTAATATTGTAAATACAGTAAATTTTGTCTAAGGCGGACTCTGTGCAAGCCGGAAATCTGTCTACCGCGGAAAATTTTTCAAGTCCCGGCGAACCCATAGAAAATAACATTAATTCTTGCTGCATAAGACGGAATCTGTCTAACGCGGCAAAGGGGAAGATTTTAAGGTCCCACCGAAACCAAAATTTTGCATAAGGCGGAAAAGGATAATTTAAAAATGAAAGGCATTTTGTTTATTAAACTTTAAAACGGATAAGTCAAATACTCAATGTCGAGCATGTTAGTTAAATTTCCTAACACTTTGAAAATGTTAATTCAAAAGGACAGGAACTGTTTAAATTTTAAGGAATTTATGCTTGTGCCATTTTTTTATATGTAAAATTATATTTAAAACATAATATTTCTAGTAGAATGAGCATTTATCAAAATATATATTTTCGAAAGTGCAATATATTATACTATATGGATGTACTCAAATTCAAAGTTATAGCGTTCTGTCTCATTCTCGAAGTTTATTGGGAGGGGGGGGGTGTAAACTTTCATTTCGCATGTATTACAGCAGTACTAAGAAATTGAATAGCTTTTCTCATTTATCTATAAAGACAAAAGATCTTTCAGAATTTCAGTTTTCAACCGATTTTCGAGTGTGGAAAATCAATAAAAAATCATCAAATTCGAGGATTTTCATTTTTTTCTTTTTTTTGGGGGGGGGGGGGGGTGGGGGGGAGCTTTTTTGCATAAGCCGGAATATTGTCTACCACGAAAAATTTTCTGAGTCCCGATCAATTCCGCCTTAGACAGAGTTTACTGTATTTGATTGTTTATTTAAATAGAATAATATGTTTCATTTTCAGATCACCATTATTATGTCACATTGATTAATAAAAAACAATTTCGTTGGAATTTTACAAGAGATAAATTTAGATGTACTACTTAAAAATATTCGAAAAAAAAAAAAAAAAACTTGAATAATTAAAAATGCTGCACAATTTCCTTCTGGAGTCATATATTGGTCTTACTTTTTTTTCTCTTTGGATTAAAATATTCCAAGAAAGTTCCGATTGCTAAGCATCATCTATTTTCTAAAACTGTCAGTATCGTATGTGCTTCGAAAAGAATTTTAATGGCTGCGGCTTTTACGATGCGCAAATGCATGTCTTTGAAATCTGTACCTAATAGATATTTTATGCAAAGCTGATTCCACGTTTTCATTCACTTTTCCTATCTGAAAAGTGAATATTCCTCCTTATTTTATTCATTTTATGCAGATATAAGATTTTATATTTAAATTATCTGTTTTAATATTAGCAAGAAAAATAAATATTTGTAAGGGATTATCTACGAAATCGATTTCAAAGTAATGGTGGCAAAATGGTGTTGACTATATCTGTCCAACATAGTCTAAATTTTAAGTCGGTATCACTAGTCCATTGAAGTGAAGAAGAAAAAGACACTCTGAAATTGAGAAATTTGTGATTCAGATGAGTCTAAAACTGGTAATTTCATATTTAGGTTAATGTTAATATATAGATGCTTTCTAGTAACTGTTTCTAAAAAAAAAAAAAAGTTTACAACAGTCAAACGGTTGGAAAAGGTAATAAAAATGTTAAAAGTTAACGTTAAAAACGATAAATATTAAACGATTTATTTTTAATTAATAGGGGAAGAAATGTGAATTTTGTCATGGCTGGTACTTTAGCGATGTTAATGTAGCAAAGGTCTGTCTTTTAAAAATTTGAAATGGAGAAGGGTGCAGAATCGGAAACGTTCTAAGATTGAGATTTCTTTGATAGAGTTGTTATAGAAGCTCGGAATTTGGCATGGTTGATTCATATAAAATGTAAATGATTCCTAACAAAAAAAGTCTTTAAAAAGTTTAAAAAAAAATCGAAATTTTTTAAATAACGAAATTTGCGGAAAACGCTCTAAATTATTATTTTCTTAGACTTTTTAGAGTTAGAAACTTGAAATTTACGATACTGGTGACTTTTCATATGTAAATGTTCGGAATCAATAGCCTAAGGGGGAAAAAATAAATGTAAAATGAGCGAAAAACAAAACACTAGAAAACAGGAATTCTGCTTTTTCAGAATTTAGTGTCGCCCCCTATAACAAAAATATATATGTATATAAATATAGATACATTTGAGTCTCGATTATCCGAGTTAATCGAACCTATACCTTTGGAATGGATCATTTTCTTCTGATGGATCGATGGCATCCATCATTATGAAACAGTCATTATGAATGAAGTGTTAGAGATGAAGATGAAGAGCAGTCGTAAAAAGTTAGAACTCTGATTTTCTGGTCTGAATGGGGGGTGGGGGATGGCCATAATTTAAAAAAAAATTGTGGCCATTGTTTTTTCCCCCATTCTGACCAGAAAATCAGAGTTCCAACTTTTTACAGCTGCACTTTCATCTTCACCTAACACTTCATTTATAATGGCTGTTTCATAATAATAGAGGCCATCAGTCCATCAGAAGAAAATGAAGTAACGGAAATGCCGGGGGCGACACGAAATTCTGAAAAAGCAGAATTCCTATTCTGTAGTATTGATTTTTGAAATGTGCCAAGGTGTTTTACGACACCCTGTGTAAGTAATATCAGCTTGTTATTATTATACCGCAGACCAGGCCCCTACCTGCCGGGCAATATGCCTAGCTTAATGAGTTTTATACATGGCCGTGGGACGGAAGCCACTTGATCGCCTCATGCGGAGATCTACCTGATTGTACATTGGCTTTTGTGGCTGTATCGCTATTTATTTTATCACTTTTGTTACTGTGTTTGCTGGTTCTAAATTACTATTAATTATGCTGTTTGGATTTATTCGTACGGTGTCGAAAATGGAAGGGGGAAAAAAGAAAAGTTGGCGAAGGGGATGGGGCTGACATCACTACTCGAGTTTGATCTCGTAACTTAGAACCTTGTTTAGGTGACGAGATCTTCACCTGACTAGGCACCTCCAAAGGTATAATTCAAAGGGAACTAGGATAGAAACTGGAAATTTGTTATGACTGTTACTTTGGAGATATAATCCCACGCATAGGATTTAATTTAAAATAAATAAATTTAAAGGGTTCTTTATCTTTATAAACCTCAGAAATCAATATATTTTCGAGATTTAGATAAGCATTTATAAAGACAAAGTTTCATTTGCTGCCTCTGATTTTCGGGCCATATTTTAAACCATATATGTGGAGCAAACATTCAAACCGTGTTTTCTCACAAAAAAATAAAAAATGAGTTATTGTTATTTTTATGAACTCTGTGTTAAATTGCACAGAAATAAATGGTATTTTTTACTAAAAAAATTTTTTCTCCGATTATAAATCAATTTTAAAACTTGACGTTTCAATCAAAGAGTGTTTCCTCCAATGCCTGCATTCAATCAAGCAGTGATTTCTCCAGTCTGCCAATCACAGTTGTCACTTAATGTGTACTTTCGAAACCTACCATACATATCACAATTGAAACGGATTGTTTTAGAAAAAAATAAGAGAACTGTTAAAGTTAAAGGCTTCCAGAATTATAGATTTCAAGATCTAAATGAAGAATATGATGTACATCTTCTTAAAAAGGGAGTTACTGTTGCCTTGTTCAAAGGGTTGTTTTAGAATATCTTTCTCTTAGCCACGCCATACCAGTTGAAAAGAACTAAGATGTTAAAAAACTTTTGAAGGTAATGTATAGTGAACAGTGGCAAAATCAACCTGATGATATATTCAAATGATACAACCACATTATCCATGATTGATAAGCCTGCAATAAAGCAGAGGGATATGTGTATAACTGTCTAGATGAAGATATTGGTTTTAAAATTTGAAGTGGATTTCTGGCAAACGAGTATTTATTTAGTAAATATTTAATGAATACTACTAGGTACCATAATCTGTCATTTTATTTTAACAATAATCAACTGAAATTCGGTATTTATTCAAATAAAATAATGCTATTGTATTATTTGTGAGTTAGAACTTATTTCATTCAAAAAGCGTTTAATCCACTTGTCAAACAATCAAAACATGTTTCCTCCTCTGAATTCGGTCAAAACGTGATTTCTCCAAATATTAAATGCATTTTATTAATTTGTTTTATGTTTAATATCTTAGGTATGCTTGCAATTCTTTCTAATAAACAGTAATAAAAATACACAATAAAAATGAGAATTAAATACAAGTTATTTTCTTATTTATCAGTTTTTTGTGTTTTTTGAAAATTTGTATCTGAAGGAGAAAGCATGGTTTGCATGTTTGCTCCACATATGTCTAACATGAAATTGTTTACTTGAGAATTGATAACAACCGATATGACTATATAATTGATAACACCTATATGACTAGTTAAGAACACTGATTAATAATGGAATATAAAAGATGATAATATATTGAATTCCTAAAAAAATCTATATATATATATATATATATATATATATATATATATTACGCTATCGTATATGGCACAGAAATCGCGATTATTTTTTAATTGTTTAACGGCAACGCCGGAATGATATGCATCTCATTAGTTATTGAACAGCATTTAATGCATGACCATACCTATAAGTTGGATTACCATAAGGGGGGAAACCCTGTTCTGTTATGCACACCATATTCTACAGTAAAAGCCATGTAGTACACCCCACATCAATTTCAATATGTTTAAAATCGTGTAATACCATTCAAATACACCGCAAAACGATTTTCCCCCATAGACCATAATGTAATGGAATTATTTTGAGTGTCTCTGTAAACGAACCATAAACATTACACACTTAAATTTTCAATCCCGAAGTTGCCGTAATATTGACCCAAATAGCGTATATCAATTTCATCGCACTCTGACTATATTTAAGTGGACCGACAAACAGACTAAATGAATTCATAAACTCTTTTCAACTGCGTTGGGAAGTGTTAAAATCACTGAATATACGGGTGAGATATTTAGTGCGCTGGAATTGGATTACTTAGTCAAATGTGAATTACACCTATTTTGATGCAATGTTTTTTAAATATAAATGTCACATTCTCTTTTTTCAAATTTTTATCCGGCGTCCTTTTTAGGGTTTCGTTCATCTGACGAAACCCTATTCGTCTCGCTCCTCTGTCTGTCTGTCTGTCTGTCTGTCTGTCTGTCTGTCTGTCCGTCTGTCTGTCCGCCTGTCTGTCCGTCACAGAGCCCGTTCTCAGAAACTATACATGTTGGAGACATGAAATTTTGGGTACTTATAGCTGAGCACCTCACATCATACGACAAATCATAAAATTTTGAAAAAGTCGTACATTTAACCCTTTGGGCTCCCGCATGTGTATTTTAAACTATTATTTCTAAGTGAGCTCCTAATTAGTTTGGAGGCGTGAAATTTGGCATACTTATAGCTGAACACCTCACATTAAACGACATATCATAAAATTTTGAAAATGTCGTACTTTAACCCTTTGGGGTCCCACATGTGTATTTTAAACAATTCTTTCTAAGCGAGCCCCTAATTAGGTTGGAGGTGTGAAATTTTGCATACTTATATCTGAACACCTCACATCCAACGACAAATCATAAAATTTTGAAAAAGTCGTGCATTTAACCCTTTGGGGTCCCATAACAATTCTTTCTAAGTGAGCCCCATATACGTTGGAGACATGAAATGTTGGGTACTTATAGCTGAACACCTCACATCATACGACAAATGATAAAATTTTGGAAAAGTCGTACATTTAACCCTTTGGAGTCGCGCATGGGTATTTTAAACAATTCTTTCTAAGTGAGCTTCCTAATTAGTTTGGAGACGTGAAATTTTGCATACTTATAGCTGAACACCTCACATCAAACGACAAATCATAAAATTTTTGAAAAAGTCGTACATTTAACCCTTTGTGCTCCCACATGTGCATTTTAAACAATTCTTTCTAAGTGAGCCCCTATTTAGGTTGAAATTTTGCATACTTATAGCTCAACACCTCAGATCTCACGTCAAATAATAAATTTTGAAAAAGTTTTATGTTTAACCCTTTCAACTGCAGCTTCTTTCTAACTGAGCCCCAAATTAAATTGGAGATTTGAAATTTTGCATACTTATTGCAGAACACCTGAGGCCAGGCGACAAATCCTAAAATCTTGAAAAAGTCTTACGTTTAACCCTTTGAGCTACCACATATGTATTTGAAGCAATTATTTCTAAGAGAGCCCCTAATTAAGTTGGTGACATGAAATTTTGCATACGTATAGATGAATGCCTCAGACCACACGACAAATCATAACATTTTCAAAAAATCTTTTATTATTTACCCCCCTGGGCTCTAACTTGTGTATTTTAAGCAATTTTTCTAACCTGCGCCCTTTTAACCCAGGGAGAAATTTTCCAACTTTTGCCGACACCCCTTTGACCATTCTTTCATATTATGCACCATAGCCTTACATATTTTAGTTCCATTTTTTCCCGCCAGGTGCGCCTACTTATCTCGGGTACTATGGGCATAATCCCCTCGACTAATATATCTACGGATAGTATGTAAAACGGATTTTCGTTCGGATACAGGTTTGTTAGAATCAAGTGCGCCCCCTGGTTTTGAAATATATAACTAACAGATTTTTCAAAAGGATAAAGTGTTTTGAAAGGAATATTAAACGAAACCCTCTGTGCGATCAGTGATCACGCTTACCCACTTGTTTATAGTAATTCTTGGACACGATCGCATGTACAGTGGTGGAAAAAAAAGTAAACACCCACTACTAACTCCTCAACAAATTATCGTAGAAGAAATTTACTGGTACCGAACGATTGGAAATAAACTCTACTTTTAAATAATGTATATAAAATTTTCTTAGGGGGCTATATACATATTAAAACGAACCAAAACTTTGTTTTTTTCAATTGCAGTACGCAATTCTGACAGCATAAATGAATTCTACACCCTTCAATTAGCCCAAAATTTTTATGCAATTCGTACCGTAAGTTTCCGAGAAATTAATTATTTTAAAACGAGCGTATTTTAAGGGCTGTATCCAAATTGATGTTCCGTATTCGATTGTTAACCGTGAGAGCCGGCTTCTTGATCAAGGCACCTTAAGCGTTACTCAAGGAGTCAATGAGGCCTGTAAGATTACCCGACAGTAGAATAAATTTCCAAACATCTACTCATTTCTATCATAGACGGCCCCCATTAAACCACCATTTTGCCGTTTTTTAAGCATAATTTGAAAACTACTTGGAAGAAAAATGTGAAATTTTGGATTTACATAAAGCACGACTTAATAAATCTAAATCCATCAAAAAATTTGTAGGTTGCAATACATAATTTTTACGAATATTAATTTCATAATTCATAATTCATATCATAAAATTATGAAAATTGCAAATCCAGCGTATTTATGTTCGGGTATATTTGTATTATTGCTACAAAAAAAAAAAAAAATAGCACATTAGGAGCATAATTTCATAAGATATAAATAAAAATATGAAAATGTAATTTAACATTAGAAGCACTCAATTTTGAATGTTTATAATTCAAAAACTTATCATTCAAATGACTTGAAATTCGGTGTCAAGACAATAGTTTGAACCGAAATTTTGAAATATCTTGTTAAAATTGTGTATTGCCTTTGAAAAAAACTTAAGTTTGGATTCGTTTTAATATGTAGATGGCTCCCTAAGGAAGTTTTATATACATAATTTAAAAGTAGACTTTATTTCCAGTCGTTCGGTACCAGTCACTTTTGTCTACGATAATTTGTTGAAGAGTTAGTAGGGGGTGTTTACTTTTTTTTTCCACGACTGTACATTCACACTCACACATCAATGCCCAATTTTTTATCCTTAGATCTGTCTCCCATATGCATTTTCAGAGCTATTTATTCACAATCAACGTCAGCATAATGTCATTTCTTAAGGTGTTTTCTGTTACGACTATCAATAAGACATTTCAATTTATATTTTGAATGATCCTATTTTTATAAAACACTTTTTCACACAATACAATAACGCAATATGAATAATGGTCATTAAAAATTTGTAATATTTTGCTAAGCATGAAAATACAAAAATAATAAAATATCAGCAACGAACGACTTTGACAAAATATTAAACATTAACGGAAAATAATGCTTCCTGCATATAACACTTTGTAACGCATTCAGAATACTCTAATAAAACTTTACATTTTTTTAAGGTGAAAGATGTATAAATAGACAATTTTAAAAAAATGCATAGCAAAAAATCATGCTTACAGCATGTAACACTTTGTAACGTATTCAGAATACTCTAATAAAACTTTAAATTTTTTTAAGGTGAAAGATGTATAAATAGTCAATTTAAAAAAATGCATAGCGCATTTTAAAACCCGATATCATCAAAAGTCGGCAAAATATCCAAATTTTTTTGCAGCACTGCATATGATCTGTAGATTTGTATGTATACTATATAGTATGTTAAAAGACAGTTCAATTAAAAGCATAGAAAAGTTGAAATACACTTATATTCAGCGATTTAAATCAATAAATATAAATGTACTTCATATATTTTGTGTAACCCTGTATATGATATAAAGAATGTATAAATAGTTAAATATTAAAACGCGTACCACAATATATATTGAATGCACACCAGATACTACATTAAGCGCCTTTTAGTACACCTCAATCATATATATAAATTTCAACATCTTTAAAAAAGTGAAATAGCATTAAAATGGGCCGCAAACGCTTTTCTCCGTAGGCCGTAATATAACGGAATTATATTGAGTGTCCCTGTATGTGAACCGTAAACGCCACATACTTTATTTTCAATACCAAACATGCCAATAAGGCCCTAATAACACATATGAATGTCATGGCAATATGACTGCATTTAAAGGAGTTAGAGCATAGACAGATAGACAAATTGTATTCAAAAACACTTTTCATGTATATTGGAAAATGTTAAAAACACGGATAAAACATTTATTGTACTTGAATTGAATTACTCCGTCAGATCTCAATCAGAATTATTTTTATAAAAATATGTAATATGTAAATATCACATTTCCTTGACTCAAACATTTATCCAACGTTCTTTTTTTTAGGATTTCGTAGACATGTTCTATATGCATTCACACTCACACATTACTGTCCAATTTTTCATCCTTATGTACAGTGTTGAATTCAGGGGGTGGCCCGGGGGGGACATTCCCCCCCGGAGCAGTGAGATGTCCCCCCCGGAAGATTTGAGATTTTGTGTTTTCAATGGTCAAAAAGTGCAATTTCCCCCCCGGAACTCGATAATGTCCCCCCCGGAGCCACAAAAATCCCTCCCGGAGGAAAGTGTCTTAATTCAACACTGCTTATGTATATGTCAAACAGATCTCTCTCCCAAATGCATTTTCTGAGCTATTTATTCACAGTCAGTGTCAGCATATTGTCATCTACAAACGCATTCTCAGTCACGGCTATCAATAAGGCATTTAAATCTATATTCTGAATGATCTTACTATATATTACTATACTTTATATATATACTAGAAGACCCGCCCGGCGTTACCCAGGGTCCGTAAATAATAACCTTAAACAAAACTCAAATTTGTAGAATTTTATATCTTTTGAAATTCTTTTAAATGAACCTAATTTCGGAGGCACCCGTTGCCTTCCACAGAGTCTAGTGTGTTCCCAGCAAACTTCTTTCCGAACGAACCTGTAACCTGGGTGCACGCTACCTAAGGCAAAATGCACCAGAAGTGCTCTGCACGTGCAGGAGATAATCGAAAACCAAGTTGAGTGAGCCAAACCTCGTAGTAATCAAGCCCATAGAATCTAAAAAAAGAATTCATTGTTAATGTTTGAAAATGCTGTTAACTGAAGTCTAAGATAAAATTCCATAATAGAGAAAGTAGCAGTAGTTGTAATCTACGTTGAATGAACCAAATTCCTTTGAAATTAGGTCCTTAGAATCGGAGAAAATAATGCGCCCCCAAGCGGTGAAAGATGACCTCTCCCCTTGTAAATTTAATGAATTACTTTTAACATTAACACGATATTTAATAAACTAATGAAATCCATTATCTAAAATTACCTTTAAATTAACGCGATTTTTAATTTACAGTTGTAGTGAGTAAACGTAAGT
Source organism: Maratus speciosus (assembly GCA_963932465.1). Lineage (NCBI taxonomy): Eukaryota > Metazoa > Arthropoda > Arachnida > Araneae > Salticidae > Maratus > Maratus speciosus. The sequence goes on from OZ010790.1 coordinate 268,582,468, forward strand.
TGATGCTGAAAAAGGAGATTAATGTCCGAAAAAAGGGGTAGCTGAGGTATAAAGAAAGACCGGGACCTGGGGCCAGGGTCTTAACTGGAATGTAGTTGGATATAAGAAAAAAATTTAGTAGTTTTAAATTAGCTGGAGGACGTTGAAACTACGTTAAAGAAAAATATAATAGAATCGGATAGTTTTTAAAGAAGCTGCAACAAATATTCAAAATTGGTGGTAGCTGAAGTCTGAGAAATTTTTTTGTCATTCATGTAGTAGCAGGAGGACTTAAGAAGTTGAAAAAAAAAGCTAGTGAATCGGACCGTTTTTAAGGGACTTATAACAAAGGGCCCAAGGAGGACCGACTGATAGTAAAGAACATGGCCCTAACATGAAAACTTGTTAAAAGGTCTAAGTTCTAGAACTTTAGATCTTCAATTAGTCAAAATTAAGCATAGAGTATGAATTAATCATTAGAATAAAATGTTAAAGAAATGCGCAAAAAGTGGGGGGGGGGGGGAGATGCTTAAAACGTGGCCCTAGAGTCCAGTAAAAATAAGAGAGTGTTGGTCCAGGGAGAAGAGTGTAAGACTCAATTTTAAAATTTTGCATTGATAATGCGAGAAAATTAGGTGGTGAAAAATGGATGCCGCACAAAAAGTTCAAGGGGCTCCGGATCGGGCCCTATGGAATCCTAGAATGCCCCAGGATTGTAACTGGAATAAAGAAACGGGAGAATAATTAAATGAAAAAGGGTTCCAAAAATGAAAATCTGATTAAGATAAGGTAATTTAATTGCAATTTATTTTGCATAAACTTTAAGGGGCCCTGTACCGGGCCCAAGGGCCAATGGCTTAAGTGGCATGTAGTTGCGGATAAAGCTACTTTTTAGTAGTTTTAAAGTGGTCAGAGGATGCTAAAAATGCGTTAAAGAAAATTGCAAACAATTCCGATCATTTTTAAAGAAGCTGCACCAAGTATACATACACAGTTGCAGTCCCATATTAATAGCCCCAAGAAGGCGATTAATATAAAAAACTGGTGGTAGCTGAAGTCTTTTTTTTTTTTTTTTTTTTTTTGGCGTTTCGTGTATTAGCTGGAGGACTTAAGAAGTTGTTAGAAAAAAAAAACTTCTGAATCGGACCATTTTTAAGGGAGCTATAATATGGGGCCCAACACGGGCCAAATGATAGTTAAAAACATGACCCTAACATGGAAACATGTTAAAGAAAATTGCCAGCAATTCCGACTATTTTTAAAGAATTAGGGAGGCACCCGTTGAGGCCAAGGGCCCCCTTGAAGGCGATTAATATTAAAAATTGGTGGCACCTGATGTAATTTTTTTTTTTTTTTTTTTTTTTTTTTTTTTTTATCGTTCATGTAGTTTCTGGAGAACGTAAGAAGTTATTAGGGAAAAAAAGCTAGTGAATCGGATGATTTTTAAAGGAATTATAATAGGGGGCCCGAAATGGTCCAACTGATAGTTGAAAGCAGGGCCCTAACATAAAAACATGTCAAAATGTTTTAGTAGTTAGCATTTTAGATCTTCAAGTAATCAAAATTAAATTAATCGGAGGACGCTAGAACTATTTTTAAGAAAATTGTAAGCAATTCACATAATTTTTAAAGAAGCTGCACCAAGGGCCCCAAGAAGGCGATTAATATTAAAAATTGGTGGTAGCTGAAGACACATAAATGTTTTTTGTCGTTCATGTAGTAGTTGGGGGATTTAAGAAGTTATTAGGAACAAAAAAAGCTTTTGAATCGGACCATTTTTAAGGAAGCTATGATAGGGGGCCGAAAAGGGGCCAACTGATAGTTAAAAACAGGGCTCTAATATGAAAAAATGTTAAAATGTCTTAGTACTTACCGCTTTAGATCTTGAATTAGTCAAAATTAAGCATACAGAATAGTACGAATTATTCGTTCAAATAATAATTTAAAGAAATGCACAAAATGTTTAAAAAAGGGCCCTAGGGCCTCAATAAAATATGAGGGTGTTGGTCTGGGAAGAAGAGTCTAAGACTCTACCTTAAAATTATGCACTGAGAAGATGAGAAAAATAGGGGATTAAAAATGATTGGCGCATAAAAAGTCCAAGAGGCCCTGTACCGACCCTACGCACCCCAGTGTCATAACTGGAATGTGGAAACATGAGAATAACTAAATGGAAAAGTGATACGAAAAATGAAGATCGGATTAATATGAAGCAATTTATTAAAATATTATTTGCACAAAAACTTCAAGGGCCCTTTATCGGGCCCCAATGGGCCAGGGTCTTAACTGAGAGGTAGAAAGGCGATAATCACTAAATGGAGATAGGTCCCCCAAAATGAAGAAGATGGGATGAAAAGGGGTCAAGTTATTAACAATTTAGTGCAAAAAATTTTAAGAAGCCCAGGGGTCCTGGCCCTTAAAACAATTAAAAATCTGAGCCACAGGTGCATCAGGACCTGTCTTCGACAATTCGCATTTAAATTTTCAGACTTCTACGTGCTGTAGTTTTCGCTAGCCATCGCAAACAGAAAGACACGCAGGCAGATAGACAGGCAGAGCAATTTGTTCCTTTATTAGTATAGATTACTTACTATATATTGTTTATAGAAAAATATTACATACAATACAGTAACGCAATAAGAATAATGTTTTATTCATAAAGGGGCAAACGTGTGTGCGCGTGAGACCAGCCCCGTGGCTGTTTGTCAACATTGATTTTCATTTCGTCCTGGACGGTCGGGATGTGAGGTGCGCCTCTCTGGCTCTGTCTCCCCTTCCCCTCTTTTATTCCACAGATTTATTTTAATTTTATCTTTAATGTATAAGCACAGATGATGAAGCCTTAAAGGCTTCGAAATAGCTATATGCTTTTAAAAATTACTTACATTTGTGTTTTGCAAACCGAAATATTAAACAAGAATGAAGAATCGTGCGTCGAACATAGATTATGTAACACTTTCAAAACGCATTCAGAATACTGTGATAAAATTTTACAATTGTCTAAGATTGTCGAAATAAACAATTTACGAAATGTATAATACATTTGAAAACCCAATTTCTGTCATTTTTATCAAAAGTCCGAGAAACATCCAATTTTTTTGTGCAGCACTCTTGACGATCTATATTTGTATGTATACTGTATATTATGTTAAAAGTTAGTTCAATAAAACGCATCGAAAAAATGAAATTCACTTCTATTCAGCGATTTAATTCAATAAATAGAAATGTATTTCAGATCTTTTGTGTAACCCTGCATATGATATAAAGAATGTATAAATAGTTAAATATTAAAACGCGTACCACAACTAAAATACCACTTCCTGTAATTATTATTCCATAGGCAGTACTGTAGACAAATACTTCTGCGTATCCATGTACAAGAAATATATATTGTATGCACACCAGATACTACATTAAGCGCCTTTTAGTACATCTCAGTGATATATATAAATTTCAACATCTTTAAAAAAGTGAAATAGCAATAAAATACGCCGCAAACACTTTTCTCCGTAGGCCGTAATATAACGGAATTATTTTGAGTGTCCCTGTATGTGAACCGTAAACGCCACATACTTTATTTTCAATTCCAAACATGCCATAATAGGCCCTAATAACACATATGAATTTCATGGCAATATGCCTGTATTTAAAGGGGTTAGAGCACGGACAGACAGACAGACC